>CM030373.1:27910881-28278682 GCA_003604175.2 Clonorchis sinensis | reverse complement strand
TGCTTCGCTGCCAAGTCATTGACATCCCCTAGCTCGTTCCCACCCTTCACGTGTGCACGATACAACTGTCTGTGAGTAACAGGCTTTTGATTTTCTACGTAGACCAGCTGGATGAAGTTCACCCGGCCTGGTAATTGGAACGAGGCAGTTTCAGTTGCAAGGAAGCTGTCCCTTCGGCGTCCACCTATGTTATAGATAATTGGGATGGTTCGTGCGTGTCCGTCCTGGGGAGCTGATTTGAGTTGGGTATAGCGGAGTGGCTAAGACTCGAACTTATTGACTGCGAGGCCCGTGTTCCGAACCAAACTCCGGCTTCTCCAATATCGCTATTCAGGCTCGGGTAACTTGAGTGTATATCAGCCCTTGTGCTTCCTTCTTGCAGCATAGCAGCTATGTAGCTAGAGGATGTTGCAGCTGAACGTTACTGTTATTATTACTGCTACTGCTAGTAGTACTATTAGTATTCCGCCTTTAAGACTTGGCAACTGTGATTGTTTGACATCAAACATGAGCTCTTTAGGAGACTTCGGCGTACCGCTTTCTTATCAGCTATGGGAGCCGGCGTTGTTCCGCCTTTCTCCATTCAAGGGACGACCGTTCGTTAACGCGGGACTTTTGTTGCGGGTTAATGTTTTAAAAACAACAGACGAGCAAGTCATGAATTGCAAAGCAGTTGTTACTTTAAATTTAGTAGCATGAGGGATCTACCGCAACTTAGTCATTCTGCTTGATTTCATAGTTGACCCAATTTGAACGTGCTAGAGACACATCCTTCTTGTATACTTTCTGGTAATGGGCGGTTCGCACAGCCATTTTGGTGGCCTTGAATCCTAGTCCTTGAACGATTCAGCCTACAATACAAGAGCTCGCTAAGCAAAATGTGCGTATAAAATCATGGGAGATTTCACGCATGTATCCGTCTTTGTGCAGCTTACGGTCTTTGGATCGATAGCAGTTGTGGTGAGTGCCGTTTACAAGTCTTCGGCTCTTTCCAAGTCATTGTGGCTCTACGTCTAGTGGATGGGTCATTCCTTTAAAAATCTAATATCTAGTTAGCTCGACCATGTTGCTTATTTTACATCAACGATATGAACACGATGTGACCACCATTTATTGTTTCAGAATCTCACGCAGGAAAACTATGAACTCCGTCAAAGACTGGAACTGGCACAGGCGATGGAACGTACATATTTGGAGGAAATAGAATTGCTGAGGGAAAGTGTGCGAACCCTTCAGGTCGAGCAGAGTGAGACAGTTACTCGTCCAGACCCGTCGAACCAGACTTGCCGCGCCGAGTACGAAGAACGCCTAGAACATGCGGCAGAACGGTTAGCATCACTGACTGCGGAACTTCGTTTATCCAAAGAACGTGAGGCCCAGTTGCACGAAAAGCTATCGGTTGCCGAATGTCGTCTGGAAGCGATCAGCTCAGAGGTGAGTGAAAGCTGACCATTTTTATGAACAAGGACCGGTACATCACACTGTCCTTGTGGCTGATTGGATAATTGGACGGTGCAGAAAAAATATCGTAAGCAACAGCACGAGGAGAACCCACAGTGAATAGGACAGGTGAAGTCATGAGCTGTAGGTTCTGTGCTTGAATTCAACCTTCAACAACGTTTGTGTTCGTTTTTGATGCCACTATTTCCCCGGTGTATCCTGGCATGAGTTTCCTTAGTTCGAATGTATATACCTCCATCCACAGCTCAGCCAATACATTCGTATTTAAGGGTGCTCGAAGTAGTTTCGTGCACACTTACCAGTCGGAATTTCTGTCACCATCGTCATCATCGACAGCATGACATCAGTGTTCAACACCGATGCTTCGCTACCGTACAACCATGATTTATTTGAAAGACTTATTGTGAAGAAAAGAATAAAGGTGGACGGGGAAGGGACTTAGTGCTAGCTTACTATAATCATTCCGAAATGCCTACACCTCCAAACACTCATTCGGGCAATCTGGATAGAAACTGACGACAACAAGCCACTGACATCGGTTAGCAGCCATATCTTGCAGCGTCTCCATCCAGGCGCAGTGAGTGGTTCGACCCCAACCTGAGCATCTTTACTGCTCTTGTCTAGGCGAGGTCTTTGTCATTCAACCTTTTGTGGGGGAAACTGACGTGGTTCGTTGTACTGTCCACGCAAAAATTCGGATGTTATCATATCCTCCATAACACGTGTCTGCATCCAGTTCGGTTTTTTAAGCCAAATGCTTCTAGTTAGGGCTGCGAGATCCACCAACTCAGTGATGTTCATGTGTCTTTGTGACCAACCTTTTTCCTGTTTGTATTCCTTAGGCTTCCCTATCCACTATTGAGCCCAATCAACCGGATCCTGTTGTGCTACTTGAAGAAATCGCTCGCCTCAACGAGGAGCTGGACACACTGAAAACGGACCACCGTATTGAGCTCTCCAAATTAGAGCGTAGCGTAGCTGAATTGGAAGAGGAAAAAATGTCACTGCAATCAGATGTTTGCGAGTTGAATCGTCATTTAAAGGTACGCTTGTCTTGTCGTTTTTTGTGGTCGTTCAACCAGTAAACTCCCGTGGCAGATTAATATTTTTGTTCGTTGTTGCACCGTTTCGTTGGGTGACTCACCACTGCATCCCTTCTCCACAGATCGAAGTCGGCACAGAACCAAAAAGACAGGTTCAATCGTGTTGCGTTAGGGGGGGGGGGTGTTGTTGGAACCTTATTTCAAATTCCCCAATACGAAGAATATAAGAGCAAATGTCCGAAATTAGATACAGTGAAGCTACCTGAATCCAGTTTATCACTATTACGAGTGGCGGGGTATCGATTCAAAACCCACGGGATCTAACATTTGTACGTTCACATTCGACCTTTGAATAGAACTTGTTTTCATCAGGCGCCATGCATAATCTATATGAACGTGAAATGTCCAGATGCAGATGCGCGGGATAGATTTGAATCCAGCATGGAACATGCCTAACTTCGGCTAATCTTGGGGATTGGACAAACAGCGCTCTGAACTGTACCGTATATCTCGAAATCACACACTAACAACATTATTAGGATCCCTGTCGTAGATAGTTGAACTTTATTAGAATCTTCGGTAAAGGGTGAAAGTCGGTAGGGTTACATAAACGAGCAACCTTCGTGAATCGCAATGCCGGACTGCTTCCTTCTGCTTATGTCTTGAAAGCTTAAAGGACCTCGTGTACTAACCATGAGGTTAATTCTCAGTCAAAGGACTCTCTTAAAGGTTACCGGTCGTGTACACTGAATTCTGTGTTTCTGAGGAGGGACGATTTGTAGAGAAGTTGTCCCAGCCATGTGTCTTGGCCGTCGAATTCCACCATTTCTTACTGTTCTTGATTGAGACCTTGAGTATAGTACTATAAACTAAACGACGACGTTGGTAGCGTGACAAAACGCACCACTTGCTGATCGAGCATCGTGAGTTCGGTATAACTTTCGCATTTAATGGTAGTGTGAGGAGATTTGTTCTTGTCAGTGAAGCCAATCTATGCTGAAAAGCCGAGAATCACTGTACAGCTGTTTCGTTTCTATTGGAAGTCACCAGCAGTACACATCAAACGTAACTCCAGTGAGGAGTCTGGAACCAACGACTTTCCGGCTAGCAGTTTGAACAATAGGTTTGAACCAATAGGTCACGAGCGACTGATCAGCAATGTGCGTAACTTACACTTGGACAGGATATAGTGCCAACCAGTCATAGATTACGGAGTCCACTTCACGTGGTCACTCGAGCGACTCCCCCTGTCTAGGCTTGGGCAACCTGGCAGTATCCCAGCCCTCGTGCTTCCCTCGGGTGGCATGGCAGCTAGGCACCGAAAGGGTGTTACAGCTGAACAGTTATGGGAGCCTCAGTGGTAACTCAGCTGGTGCGACAAGCGATGGTCTGCAGACCCTCCTGTGGCCGACTTCTGTTCTTCATCTTTGGTGCTATTTGAGATTATTCAAAACCTCACCCGCGTTCTAACTAAAATCTGAAAAAGACTTCCATTTAACAAGCACAGTGCTGAGCAGGTTTCAAACAAATGATTGATTTTATCACGTTTGTTTCAAGTGTGTTGGTGATGGCTGAAGAAGCTGGGAAGATCTGGTGAGACACTAGGGAAGGATGCCATTCATCACGTCATAGCACCCAATTTTTGGACTATTTGCAACACGTAGTGTGAGTTACGAAGAGCAACCGCACAAGATGTGCGCATCGCGACCACCTGGTTTTCAAACAGCATATCCACTCCAAATAGCGTACGTACTTCCAGTCTGCAGAATACCGTAAATTCCTCATTCTTTTTTTGCAGGAATCTCGGGACGAACTGTCTGATGTCCGTGCACAGCTAGAGGCGATAGAATTGCAACGAGCGTACGAAGCTTCGAGTACGCGTGGAAATTCTGCCTTCAGCGAGGTGAGTGTGAGCTCTTTTTTCCAAAATCCAGCAAGGGTAACATGTGAACTGATACCTCGTTTTGTAATTCTACATTTCTTGTTCAGCTTGAAGATCGCCGCATTCGAGCGGAAGAACTGGTTAAGAAGCAACGTAATGTAATCGATGATCTTCGTGCCCAGCTGGTCAGTGTGCAAGCCGAGTCGAACAGAAAACTTGTAAGTTTCCCAATCTTGATCAAGGTGAAAATTACTCAAGGTTAACTAGCATAATCTTATTAGCAACGCCTCGCGCACTGTTGGATTTTGAAGTCCTACTCCGAATGTGATGTGCAACCGTCGACACAAATCAGCGCCTTGGGTGCAATCATCCTCGCTTACGACTGGGTGTACGCATTGCTTGGTAATCTTCATGAGATAGAATAAACCTCACCATAGAGCGGTGGTTTGCATGAACCTTTCAAATCCATCCAGAGAGGGATTCAGATGCCACTCAGCTGGATTGATGTAAAGAGGTGTAGCGAAAGAATTCTGACCCTTGGAGTTAAAAAACAGCCTGTCCCGTGAAACACCGAGCTACGGCGTCTAACGCTGATCAGCATTGTTTGTGACCAAATTTTCGTTGAAGACAGTGCTCACCCTCTTGCTATGATGAAATTTGTGGACACAGTGCTTTCACGTCAACGGTATGACGACGGAGCTGCAGAGTTCAGCCTCGTTCTGAATAACTTTGATATTAAAATCAAAGATTAGAGACCTGTGGATGTTAGCTGTGGACTAGCTGTTGTAGTTCATAGTTTGGTAGAGTATGAGGTCACTTCTGTGTAGTTTCTGTTCTCAGACGAGTAGACTAATGTCATCCCTCTTCATTAGCTCAGCTTGTAGTTCACTCTTGCCAGACTGGTTTACTTGGATAAACCTCTTCAGCACTGTTGCGTTTATTCGATGCGCTCATTCACTATGCTGCAATTCAGTTGCGTAAGAATGTGCTGAACTAGATCATTTTATGACCTTCACAGTAGAAATCATGCCCGCTATAGTGACCGTCCCCCCGTGGTCGATTTTAGTTCATTTTATCTTCCTCGTGTGATGAGTTCCCATTTTCCCCCTTGGTAACACGTCACACTCGCTGCTAAAGTTAACTTGAATAAGTTTATTAGTAAGGTGCTTTTTCAAAGGCCATTGTTATGGCACGACACTTTCTGTGACGCCCCCTTCTGTGGTGATCCTTCTGGTTATTTCTCACTTTCTCCAAAGGAGGAAGAGTTGCGAAAGCTGGAGACTCGCTTTCGTGAACGTGACACGCAGTTCACTGACAATCTGGTGGCAGAACGTAGACGCTTGATGGACGAGAATCGTACACTGCAAATACAGTTGCAACAATTCGAAGAGCTGCAGGTAAGCGTTTTATCATGAACTTGCTGAAAGTAAAATTTGACGGCAAAGATTGACAGACTTTTTGTCGCGTTTCCACATTGTCCTTGCGTTTCGAATCTTCACGGCCAGTTGTATCAGTCCAATATTCCTCTGAATGCATATTCTTTCCAGCTCCAACATCAAGCAAAAACCACCTCCTGACGCTCTATAACAATGCAGAATTGCTGGTCCACAAACTTAACGACTAAGGCGGTGTCTATCTGGAGAAAGACACCTGCGACTGTAATGAAAATTTGTTTTATTGGAAGTAGAATCCCCGTATACTCGGACTTCATTTCCGTGTGTTGGTTGTGTGGTGCGTTCGGCTGGTAGTAACAAAACACCGGGTTTTGTTGTCAATAGTTTGCCTTCTCTATGAATCACCCAGCGGGACAACCGCTCTAACCACATGTAGAAAGCACATGTGAGCTGGCCTGTCTCTTGTCACTTTGTGGTTTGAAAGTGCACAACTCCGTTCAAGAGCTGAAGCACTTTCAGTCTGACTGCTTAGCCACCGAGCCACGTGCCTCTCAAATCATCCCAGCAGTCCTCACGACACGTTACTTCACTTCTTCCGTTCTGTCTATATTCAGCTAGATTCCATGACTCTGACAGCACCAAGTGGATTTTCACTGACAGTCCTGACAAGACAAAACAACAATGCCGTTGAAAGGTGTTTGTGTAGGTGTCACAGAAGGGTCTTAACTATCCCATTGTAACGACCGCTTCCAATGTCTGAGGATTGTTGCCTGTTGATCAGGTGGCAGCTGATCTGTTCGCCGAGCTACCAGTGAAGGGAGGAAGTTTTTCATAAGCAAACACGAACTAAGCGGTTATAAGCCATTAGACACGAAAACAATCATCTCATATGCACAGAGTTTTTGAAAAACTGAACATTATCAAGCATCATCTTGAGCTTTCCTGGACGTTTATTGAATACCAAATGGTAGTATTGCCAAGCGGTTCCATAATTTCCCTAGTAACCTTCACCTTCCATCGGGCATGCGAGTGCGGAGGTTGCACATCAGACCATAGACTACTCGCGTGCTTCATCAGTAGTAGTATACACCAGTAGTTAGGCGCACTGTCAACAGATTGGCCACTGTGCACCAGGCAAGCCAGTGTAGAAGTCCCCTGGAGAAGCAGTGAAAACCACACCGTGTACCGAAAATCTCATTCACGCGAATCGATGTTGTGAGCAGCTGATATGCACGGAAGAGAGCAGTTAAATGAGTCGACTTTTAACTCATAAAATGCAGCTCAATGCAGTTTGAACGGAACGGATGCTCAGCTGGTGAAGCGTCTTAATAAAGAACAATCTACAGGACCGTATATTAATGCACACACGAACCACAACCACAGAACTACCCTGTGGTGCTGTTCCAACGAGAGGCTCCTGGCTATCTAATCCAGAAGCTTCCTGCCAAAGCACATGCTGACTTCGCAATAATATGCATAAATTTTGGCTGGTTTACATTCCGACTGACACTCTTTTTGGTTACATACCAGCTACCATATGAGCTCGAGTGTGACTGACCTATATGCACTCGGTGTGTCAGTGTACCCCACAGGCCATCAGTGTGGTTTGAACCAGGATTTTAAGTCGGCCAGTCCAAGATGTTCATCGATCGTGACCCAAGCGAGTGCGTGATGTATTGGGATGCGTTCGTTCCTCATGATGGAAATACCCTAAACCGACCATAGTTAAGCGGAGTGGGAAAGACCATGGACTAAGATTTCGACGACCCGGCTTTGAGCCCCATCTCGGCTACCCGCCTTCATCCTGATGCTCTGTACACTTGTTGTTTCAGGACTAGGGACGTCAAAAGATACCCCTAAAAGAAAAGAAACCTGCTGTACCTGATTCCGACCCGTGGAGTGTACTGGCACACCGAGTATAGAGAATGCTTAACCCTTAAATTCATTTAGAGGCTGTCATAAAATCAGAATTGGGAGGCTCTTAGTCGAAATGTAGAACAGATACAAACTATAAAGGCTCAGTGCTTAGAGCGCCAATTTACTAGCCGGAAGGTCCGTGATTCAAACCTGACCTCTCCATCTCGACTTACCCTGTCTAGGCTTGGGCAACTTGGCAGTATCCCAGCCTTCGTGCTTCCTTCGGGTGCTATGGCAGCTAGGCACTGAAAGGGTGTTACCGCGCAGTGGCAGACACATCATGAGTGTTGTGAAGTGGTGGTAGATGTTTTGAGAGAAAATTACCGAACTACTTTGTCAGATAACCTTTCGCTGGAACGTCATCATAGGTTGGACCACAGGTTGGAACCTTCCGTAAAGATTACCGCTAGATCAGCACCGATCGACAGTACAGTCCACGCTTTTTCCCCACCCAAACGATTGTGAATTATCTTCCTCCGTTTTATCCTGAACGGCTGTTTTGCACTTAAGGTTTATCTAAACCATTCTGTGCGGTTTTCATACCTGTGTTCTCGCTTTTGTACGATTCCTGTTCATAGTATCAGGTGGTAATTCACAGCTCGATTTCGACAGTTTCAATCCAAGAGATGATTTTTATATCAGCCTACCCAATACATATTGTTCATGTACTCAATACGGTCGTGACAGTTGGGTACCTAGCATGCTTTTTGTCAATTCGATTGGCCTCACAGTGACGGTTGTCATCTGTCTACACCTTAAATCCCGTACTACTGCAAATCTAGGGCGCTCAGTCCAACTGGTATCTGACTTCGGGAACGTAGGTAGAATGAGTCATCGAAGCAATCAAATTTTGTGTTCGGCTGACCTGCACAAATGAGATCAGTATGACTACGTTTCCTATGTCTGACTGTGCATGCCTGTCCCCACGGTAATACGTTCGCAGATTGGTAGTTCGAACCGACGGAGCCGTTTCAGACAGCTGTGTCGCTTCTCACGCTTCTTCATGACGGTAGAACCGAAGCAAAAGAACCCAAAATAGCTTAGTGGGTAGGATGCGAACTTTTTGACCGGAAGGCTTGTGCTTCGAGCATCTCAACTGATTCTGTCTCGCTTTTGGCGTTCCGGCAGTATCTGAACCCTCGTAATTCTTTTGGATGGCATGGCTGTTAGGCACCGAAAGGACGTTGTAGCTGAACTTTTTTTTTGAATTTTTGTGTTTGCACTATTGAAACGTTTCTCTTTAACCTTCAGGTGGACAATGAGCGAAGAGCGTCCACAGTTTCGAAGGCTTTCAACTTGAGGGACAGTGGACAGGAATCCTTGGTAAACGCGTTGGAGTGAGTTCTGTGTAATGTTCAGTTACGCTGATTACGAAAGTATTCTGTAAATAGGATGCCATGGTAGTGTACTTAAGCGTAGAAATCAACTTTATATCACATAGTAGGTTATCTAATAACTTGGCCGCACTTGACTTCCAATGTCGTGTACACTGATCATGCTGGACAACTTGAAACTTTCTAACGAAAGGCTGCATGGAATAGTAACATCGTGCTCCATCCACCTCCTCTTGCTAGGTCCGGTAGTCCGAGTCTGTCTCACGGCTCGGTAAACTGTGCATACTGCAATGATATTCGACGCAGAATGTTGGCGTTCATTAGGTGGCACCGGACCGGCGAAGCGTTCACGATAGGGGAAACGGCTGTGACGAGTTCTCAGCCCATGGGACGCGGAGATGGTGCATCAGCAACCTTATAAGTTTCTTCAACTCACCCGTCATGCAACAAACTTACAAATGATGACTTAGGAAAGCTATCGATGAGCATGACCGATGCGTCATTACATCCTTCCGCCAGTGTAAACAGCGCCGCCGGTCAGGTTTCACGTGTATCGCTATCCTTTTCCAGTTCACCTTACTCGAAATCATAAACGCGTGTCTCGACATGGTTTATCAGATATCTTCATGCCAAACAAAAGGTGTGCCACTAAGATTTTTAAAATGATTCTCTATGAAAATAACGATGTCGCAATTCGAAACTAAGGTCATCCAAGAAATGTAGAGCCCCGTTATATCCAACACCCTGTGCATCGCGCACGCAATTTCGGGTCTCAATCTGCCCACATGTGTGGCTATCCGTATATCCAACGTATACACTCGAAGTTCGCCAGTGTAGCTCACAGTAAGAGATTAGGCTAGTCAGTCGGTTGGTCAGCAACCACCCTCCCCGCGCTTTTCATCTAGTAAGGCCAAAGAAGCGGTGCAAACTTCGTAGGCAGCCGAGGGCTAGTTAGCCTATGCTTCAGATGACAACACGGATAGCGAGTCAAGCAATGGGGTGGAATCGGCAACACGGGTCAGTTGTCTGGTTTCCTGTGAAAGTCAAACACAGTATGTAATTTTCTGGCATACAGCAATAACCAAACTGCGAAGGGATACGTCGTACACATTGCCTCGCCCAGCAACTTGCTTTCATTTTGTCTGAATTCGCTGGCTTCACATATGCTATATAATCCAGCTCAGCAGGAGAGTGGACATGCCATAATTGATTTCTTTCAACAAAAAAAAACTGTAACAACTCTTGAACACTGATTTGGGTTATTCGGCAATCCACTGTGCACAGAAAGTGATTGAACCCTTAGTACTATAAGGATAATGATTGTTCAGCTGTAACACCCTTTCGGTGTATAGCTGCCACGACACCTGAAAGAAGCACGAGGGCTCAGATACTGCCAGATTTCTCAAGCTTAGACAAGAGCAGCCGAGTTGCAGAGGTCAGGATCGTACCACGGACCTTCCGGTCAATGAATTCGCACCTTAACCATAGAGCTATCGCGAGCTCAGGGGTTAGTGGACTCTTGCTTGGGGTCGGAAGTAGAAGCCATGCACTGAAGCCAACAGCTTGGAGGTACAAGTGCCACTGAGCGCGCGACTGGGGCATATCTGACAGCTTCTCTAACCATTGATGTGTCATCATCATCATGGACAGCATGACATCAATGTTCACACTGATGCTTCACTGCCGTACAACCATGATTTATTTGGAAGAATTATTATAAAGAAAAGAATAAAGGTGGATGGGGAAGGGACTTAGTGCTAGCCTACTACAATCACTCCGAGGTGCCTACACCTCCAAATATTCATCCAGGCAATCTGGATAGAAACTTACAACAAGAATGTCATTTACATCGATTAGCAGCACCGTCTCCAACAGGCGCAGTGGGGATTAAGCGGTCCCCATTCTGGTAGGCGAGTAGCACCGACGGCATCCAAACAGTTCGTAATCTCTTTCATACCTCTCTTCCTAGCAAAGGGTTGGCCACCTCTCTGAATTGGGCACGGAAAAAAAACATTCCCTTGGGCAAACGATCGTTTGGTATTCGCAATGTATGGCGTAATCAACGCAGCTTCTGGTGCTGGATACCCTACAATGGAAGTTCCTATGGCACAACCGAAAACTCGCTTTCTACTGTGTCCGATGATGACTAGCGCAGCAGTGTTTGCCTTTAACGGCTCTCATACTTCGCTACCAAGTCGTTTGTAACCTCCCTTAGCTCGTTTCCCCTCTTCGTGTGGTTGTGCGAAAAGGGCTCTTCGACTAAATCGGTCATCTGGCACTCGGAGCATGTGACCAAGCCAGCGCAACCTATAAAATGTGATCAGCTCATCTATCATGGGCGAGTCATTTCTTGGAGCATGTGACCAAGCCAGCGCAACCTATCGAATGTGATCAGCTCATCTATCGTGGGCGAGTCATTTCTCCCGAGAACCCTTAAACGTACTTCGCTGTTACTAATCCAGTGTTCCCACCAGACTCGGGCAAGGCTCGATGGAACTTTTTTTTATGTCCTCAGCAAGCAGCGACCAGGTTTCTGACCCATAGATTATTCAAAATGAATATGAGGAAATACCTACCGAACTTTCAAATTTCTAGAACTATCAAAGGTATTCCTAAACTTTCAGACTAAAACAGCCTACAGGAACACAGAATTTTGCGGCTGACTGCTGCCTCGGTCCGGTCATATGATACCATCTGACGCTGCATTCGCGACACCCTAGCGTTAACAACAGTGGGATGTGGGCCCTGTAGTCATGAGACATGTGGAACAATACGTATAAAAAGGCGATTGTGGTTCACTGTAAATCATTTGAACTGTGTAATGCATTGCAAGACCACTTGCACATCTTTCGACGACCTTGACAATGTCTTGTTGCATTTATTCGGATGTGTGATAAATCATTAACATCTTCGTCCGACCACATCTCGTAGTGATTCGGAACGCTGAACAAAAATTCACCTGTCACCGCTTATTAGCCCTTACTAATTGGACAGCGGGCGACGCTTACTGATTAGCAGATTGTGAGCTTTTATGTGCGAATTTCTCGTGGCTCCATCGGATCTACGGATAGTCACACTTTTGGACGGATTGAAGAATGCGATCTGCGCTAATCATCCGACTTCTGAAGCCGGCTAGTCTAATCTTACGAACTGTTTGCTTGAAGGTAAAGTAACTCGATATCGCTGACGGCCACATTTACACAACTTCCGTGCCTAACAATGGTTGTATGTCTTACTTCCCGTCCCATCACTGTGGTGCTTTCATTCAACTTGAAACGGCAATGTGCTAAGAGCAAGCGCACTGAATTGAACGGAACTGAACTGGTGGATCCGATCCTGGTTGAGCCCAGTTTGACGAATTCCAGGGGAAAGTCGCATCAGGTCTCCAGTGAGGGGCAGACTTTGCTTCAGCATGTGTTTAGGTAGTGTATGCTAGTGGTCGAGCATCCGGTTACAATTTTACGGTTAAGATGTTATTTGTCGTTCTTTTAGCGCCCCGAGAGCACACTGTTTCCATCTGCATCTGGTCGACGCTTATACGTTATTTCCAGCCACGGAGGGTAGGAAAATGGCGGATTCCGGTATTCCCACTGTAACCTCGCCAACCTGGTTTCGGCTCCACGGAAAGTTCGGACTCCCGCAACCTTGTAAAGTAACCAGCCCCGATGAAAAATTCATACGCTAGGCCTGCTAAAATTCCGACAAAAAAGCGATACCTGAGTAGTCGGATGCTCTTACCTATTCCGTCCTGCTTTTCTGTTATAGCTGCCAAAATTGTGGCCGCTGAAAGTGCGTGAAGCTGTCGTTGACCTGAGTTGAAGACAAGATTGTTGGGATGCTTACGGGCTTCGCAAAAGTTTTAGTCGCACAATTGTTACGACTTTTCCCTTCTTGAGACCACCATTCGGAATCCACCGACGAGCGCCACTCTTCCGGGGACGCCTCAGAAATGATCTATGGTGCGATCGGCGTTGAAATGGCTCAGTGGTTATAGCGCGAACTTACTGAACAAAAGGATCGAACCCGACACCAGCATCTCGAACACTCCTGGTAGGCATGGGCAACCTGGCAGTACCCCAGTCCACGGGCTTCTTAGGGTCGCATGGCAGCTAGGCACCGAAAGGGTGCTACAGCTGAAAGATTTCGGTTTGTCGCGGTCCCTTATAGGTCAAATTTCTGTCATACGTAACGTATCCTCTTGGAGGGGGCCACATTTTGTGCTACTACAGTCGTCCCATCCGAACAGATGCTCCTCTGGAGGGAATTAGCGACTGAAATACTCACCAAGGGAACTAAAATTGGTCTATCTTGTTGCTGGTCTCTGTGGGGGTGGACAAGCGTGCAAAACGTGTTTGGCCATCAGTGACCACCGCGGGCCAAATTCCCCTACATTTAACCATTTGGACACCGGGTTAATAAGCATACTGAAATCGCGGTGCCGTTTACAGTTGCCATACGACAGTACAAGCCTGTCCAAGAGTTGCAGGTCAAAGCGGGTAATCTAATCTACCACAATTTTGGACAATATCGCAGTTGTCCCTATGGTGAAGACCTCCAGGGGAAGCTGTTCAGAATGTTTTCGGCGTCAGACAGGGGAAAGTTTGTTTTGATACATATAAGTTCGTCAATTAAGATTCCGAATGGGTGCTGGTGATTCCACACTGCTTAATTCCGTAAGCAAACAAGTGTAGATCTCTGGAGTGGAGTCATGAAAAATTGTCAACTTGCTTTTTATTCCACCCGGCTTGAAGAGTGACAAATTTTGTGGGTAGAAACGTTCGCATAATTCCGGAAACTGGTTGTCAAGACCCTCGTCTGGGCTGTGGGAACGGCTTTCAATAAGTGGCTGAAAGACTGTCCAACGTACAATTCCAGTGTAAATTGGCCTAACCTGAAAGTATCGGTCATTTTAACCAGGGAGACAATCTCAGCGTATGCAAAAAATGATATTCAGATGGGTTGACGATTTTTGTGGACAACCTGAGCGACCATTCTGTTGTTGGTTTATGCGGATCATGCGAATGCTGCACTAGCCCCGAGAGTTTCCCTCCCACGATCTCGCAACAGTTACGCAAATCTGCGTAACGCCACCACAGCGGGGATTGTCTGATGCAGAGCAATATGCTATAGAAAACCGATATGTATATTACGGTTTTTTTCGGAGCTGTCAGTAAGAGATGTATCCCCACCCCACTGTCGTTCAGTTTGGTGACCGCAAACTGAATAGCTCATTCTGTGCCAGGAACAATCCACCAACAAATTCGTAAGAACTCCTCACTTCTCTAGTGCCGTTCTCACTATGTTCCAGGCGTCGGATTGCACTTCTCCAAAGGCGTCTCACTGAGAAGACCACTTTGGTTGATGGATTACGGGACAGGATGCTGAAGGCCCACTATATGCGAAGGCAGATTCAAACGGAATTATGGAACCAGATGGATATAACGAATCGATTGTCCGAACAACTTCATAAGTCTCAGAAGCAGTGGTTGGCTCAAAGAGCACCGCTTGCGCCAGCTGACCAGTCAAACGAGCGACAAGCTCCCGACGGAAGTTCCGAGGGCGGACCAAAGGGCGACATCCTTGTCGAGACAGCAACAAACCTCAGAGGTAAGTAATGAACTTGACGGAACACAGTATTCATATCTCATTAACACCAATGTAAGTTAAAAGTGATTGTATTTCCTCAATTAGGTAATAAACTACTTACAAAGCAGAAAATTCACTGCCGAGTGCTTCGAAAAACTATTCCGGCGCGAGCTTACCGATCAGAAGGTAGGTGGTTCAAACCAGACCTCTGTATATCGACTGCTCCGTCTAGACTTGGGCAACCTGGCAGTATCTCAGCCCTCGTGCTTCGGGTGGCATGGGGGTAACACCTGAACGATTATTTATTTATTGGTCCATATGGGGAAACAATGACAAATCGAGGAACTGAGGTAACTAATTTACACCTGATGTACCATCGGTTGCTTGCACGTTGTACAGCGCGAGTCTTCGTGCCCACGTTTCAGTGAAGCCACTTTTAACCTTGAACGGACAGTTGGCAGCGGATAAACCCGCTTTCCTCGGTATGATGGTTGCCTCGCAGATTCCGAGTACGCCCGAAGCAGGTGGAATCCTATGGTTGGAAGGCATCGCGTTGAATGCGAAGTATAACTTCTGATCCCCACGTAACCTTCGCGACCACAGTTGTTGTGCTTGCGAGAAAATGTTTGCGGAGAAATTCGAATCGAAGTAGAATCTGCGCATCGCGTGAATTTACACGTGACAAGATGCTGATGTATCCAGCGGGTGGTTGACGGCGGGCGCAAAATCGGCAATGGATCTGCCGAAGTCGGACAACTCAGTTCCCCAAGCTAGCTTGGGTAGATCATTTCGGTCAATTCAGGCGGAAGTAACACGCACAATCATTAGAACGATGTTCATTGTCGCTTGTACCATCAATCGATAAGCTATCTTCTGAAAGGTCAACAGGGCCGCCAGGACAAAGCCTGCGACCTCAGGGAGTAAACGAATGTCATGATGACTAAAACAGTTTCGCGCAAGCTTCCAGTTAGTGTGGCGTTTGAAATAGTTTAAATTTATCTTTTCCTACTAGATGAGCTCGGTCATCAAGAGCGCTCGGATGTCGAGAACGCCAGTCCATCGGCTTGGCCTTCAGATACCCATATCTCAGAACCACAACCCCAGACAAAACAATCCAAAACCAATGTTGTCCATCTTGGGAACCTCCGAAACACTCAAACAAAGGATACGGATACGCCGCCGGATTGCAAACCCTCTTGAGTTGATTTTGATAACATACGTGGAGGTGTTTTCTCAGTATGCTTCCGCGAATTCCTCATCCCCATTGTTTCCTTCCCTGTATTTCAATAAAGAAATCTTTTTTTATAAAAACAGGTGCGCTTCATCTGTACATAATCGCCTTATAGAGCGCTAGGTTGATACCCAAAAAAAGACTAAACAAACGAGAAAAAAAGCGTAACCTAAACATCATCTGTTTATATGAAGAGGGCGAAGAGTGAAGAGATGAAGCGATTATTTTACAGGTGACGGTGATCCAATGGTAGCCAGTAAATGAGCGTGGGGAATTCGCGCCATGGCACAAACAGTCGATCACGTTGTAAATCAGAAAAAAACCCGATTAGCATGTTGACCAAAGAAACGAGGGATGGGGTGAACAAGGCAGTCAGTTCATTGGGTGATACACGGGTGTTGGAGGACTCCAGTTGGGATTAGTGAAGACAGGTATGATGTATAGAAAAAATAATATACACGATCCAAACCTAACTGCGGGACTTTTGGTTAGTGAAAGAGAAGGGAGACCAGAGCGTCTGAAAGAAAAATACATGAGAATCTAACAGTAATTTCGTCTGAACCATTTTTATATTAGGGTCTCTGAGTATACAACTTGGGGAGAAAGTGTTCGTAGGCTGCGTGAATACAAGCAGTAGAAACCGAGTAAAGGCGATTCGAACGTGCGCGAGGGGTGTGGTGGCGATAGCAGAACACATATGCCAGGACTGAGAAGAAGGACTTGGTGCGAATAAAAAATGCTGGCCATTAAATTCTTTTCTGTATACATGTAAATTTTTTGGGGGAGGGTACGAACACAAAATCGTCCGCGATGGTGGGATATCTGGATAACTCGAAAGGTAAATATAATCTGGTGGTCACAAAGCAACCGAGTCGAGGCGCCTAACGCCTATGAACTGTGGTGCACACAGAAGTAGAACGTTATAAACACGTGGAGGATACTATCTGCACAGCGGTCCGTAAAGATCCGGGTCGATTATATTTACACAACCATAGAAGCAGGTGGTTATCAAATGTCGCTAGTGGTCAGCTCACATACCACAAACCGACTGCTATCGTTAACCAGTCGTTCGCTGATTCAGTGTTGCTGTTGCTGGGTGACTGTTTCCGCGTGGCCCGGCAGACTAGCCATAGACACGCTGACCTGTTGACTGTCGGGGGAGAGAGAAGACAAAAAGATATAAATCATAAACAAGAGAATAGCAAAGGACCTCACAAAAGCAACAGTGAAGAAATGTTTCTTAAGGTAGAAACTACCCACGTGAGACGTCTCCAAAGTCACGATGGGTAGTGAATCGGAGTCCATTAGGCAAGCTGTGGAAGGTGATGAACTCGGGTGATCCGATCCGCCAGGCAAACATACAGTGGGGAATAAAAATACCACGTGTGTGGCAGTTGCGTTCAAACGTTTGATCTCAGGAGTGATTCTAAAAAAACGTACTTCACTATAGACGGTTGCTTACTGGAACAACATCCAGAAGAGTACCTCCGAACATTAAGTGGTTTTAAATGCATGATACGGAAGGGAGTATGGGGAATTGAACGATGTACTCTGATTACATTGAATGAAGTCAAGCAAGTCAATCTCACTAACCTAGTAACGAGACCATCCGCAGTGGATGTGGCGAGGAGAGTCGATCCGGATCCAGAGGGAATCGAGGTATGGTGCGCACCACCTCTTGTCGACGTGTAACCTGTCCGCTTGCGTTTGACGGCGGTACTCGTAAATTGTGGAAGCAGTGTGGAATCAGAGCCAGCTAAGTGGAAGAATACACAGAAAAAGTCGAAATGAGATGAACAGTTAGAAGGCAGACAGGTTCACCCCTGAGGGGACGTATTAGGAATAAGCGCCCAATGCACGCTACCATAAACGGCAGTACCGGCGCTAGCACTAGTGTTTCACTTCCATCGAACGGTGGTTGAGCCTTGGCCAATCCGATGGCGCTGTTCCACTCACAGGCAATCCAGCTTTCACCGGTTTCGAAAGAGTACCTTTTCTTACCTACACTTCTCGACTGGACAAGGAACCGACATACAAACATGTAGTAGCTTGATTAGCATTGTCACAGCACCAAACAGCTTTGATATCAACGAGGACCCGTCAGTTGTACGCAGCCAGTTGCGCAGACCGTGTCTCCTAACTTGAATGAAACCTCGGAGGGACGGCTCTTAGTCTCACTCTTCAGTCTCCTTATTGTGGCATCAAATGCGACTCCAGCAACAAACGTCTTACTTTTCCCAACAGAGCAGGAAGAGTAACAAGGGCATTGCAGATCTCAGCGCACTTAACCAGGTACTGTTGATCTATTCCGGCTTTATTCGGAGTCTTCAGCGTCCATCTCAGTGACATTGGAAACCACTTGATTGTTTATTGGGGGCTACGCTGTCCGACAAAGCGTGTATGGTTGACCAGCAAGCCAATTAACTTGATCCGATTTTGACGGGGAAAGGCCTAGTCCGCTGAGTTAGCTATTTAAATTTTTTCATTAATGAAGACAAACGAGCGTGGTGAAAAATTAAGTATCGTGCTTTTCTTATACGAAAATTACAGAATGAGTGCTGTATCCATATAAAAACACCCCTGTTTATGGGTTTGATCGACAGTATGCCTAGAAGGAACAGTGACGTGGAGCACCCGCAAAACTCACGTAAAGACAGGTCCGAATCACGAGCATGACGTTTCCCCCTGCCCCGACCAGAGCCCGGTGGCCGGCCGACAGAACCATGTGCACCTGATCCTATACCATGCAGGCCGCTTGCACCGACCGTTTCATGTGGACCAGGAAGAGCAACCCCTTCTGCCGAGTCGGGATCAAGAGTAGTCCGATAGGCGTGTAAACTTGCCCACTCGTCACCCGTAGCGTTTGGAAAGACCTGAGAATAGGAACAGACGACTTGATAGGGACTGAGAGAGAGCCCAAGTGGAAGTCTACATCGTATTGGAAAGAAACGGACGAAAAAAGAATATCAAGGAAATGTCCGCCACCAACTCACTCGGCCCAGATATTCTGATAAACTCTTTTTGTCTTGCCGGAGAAGTTTGTTGGAGAATTCGGAAACGATTTCAAGGAATATGAGGTTTGATGGAACCGTTGTTGTTGAAGGTTGTCCACCGGCTGCTGCTGTTGCGGTTGCCACACAAAACTGAATACCCTCGGAGTGAAACGCAACCATCGCTTCACGAATTTTGACCAAATCGAGGCCGAAACTGAGATTCAACCTGCGTGCCAGCTCCTTTACAGCTTGCAAGCCCTCGGATCCGCGCTCGACATTATGCTAAAAGAGCCAGGGATAGGAGATTAAGCGATAGGCTGTATTGTAAGCATCCAGAAGGAGAACCGCTTTAAAAGACGTATCACAAATCCGTTGGTGAGCGCTGGGTTTGTGTTGGATACGGTTCATAAGAGACCCTGGGTCCGTCTTTGCGGGGCCTCTCTACTCCAACAGGAGGTCCAGATATTATCTGTTTGCCTTGTTTGAGGATACAGACACCTGCAACTGAGCATTTCCTCATTTCGAACTCAGTTTCCACGTTTCATTATGCTTTCCACGAGTTAGTTCGCTCTTGATAGTCTAGTGGCAACTGAGCACTGGTATCTACTACCGAGTTGTTGCCGTCGACGATGACGGGGACGAATGCATTCACTAATTTATTAGGGATTAATGAGGGTGTGACGCACCGCACCCGGACCTAAATGTTCGCGCTTTGTACAGACAGAAAATAAACGATGTCCCAGAACCTCTATAAGTGCATACATGATTTCGCCGAGCACGGAGACGAAATACGGTAATGGATTTTCAGCACAATGACAACCAATTTGGCATATCTCATATCCTCTGATAGCATGGGAATACCATCACACCCACATACGCCAATGGACTGCAATATGAGATCGTGCATAATCAAGCCACGTGCACGAACGAATATGGACAAACGAGCATGAATCGGATGGACCGAGCAGCTCGTGAAAATAGAAAATCGACCGATTTTAAAAACTGCACCTCGAACCCTCCGTATAAGGCTAATCGCCTCCGGCAGAAGATTTCAAAACTACGTGGAACGGACTGGATCTTAACTAGGGCTAACAGAACTAGCTGGCGCTAGAACCTCCAGCACAACATACTAAGATACAGTTTTGTACAATCCTTCATATCTAGACTGAGGATGAACATAGGTATAATCACACAAGCCGGTAACTCACATTCGAAGCGGCTTCAACTTCTGCGTAACAAAGCTGAAGACAATGAGCAATCATTCGGGCTGTATGAACTCGGTTGAGTTCACGGGCTTTGGCCAATGTAGATTTCATTATGTCTCCAAAATCGTTGAACGATCGAATGTAGTATTTGTAGAGAGGAGCGGCAGCCCGAATGGGAACGATGTTGTAAATGACCAGTTTACAGAACGCCGCCAATTGGGTTCGACGTTCGTGTAGTGCTTCAAACTTTGTATTTTCATCTTCGTCTTCTTGATCCTGTCAGCAATCGAAATGAGTACAGGGTTTAGGTGTAGAGGTCAGACACTGAAAATGAGTGGACAGCTTGGACTACGAAAGATTAGTGAATCCAACTTGGATCAGTTACGTACATGATGAGCAGTACAATGGCGAAAGAAACGCAACTGAATAGAAGTGATGGCAAACCATCAGAGTCTTAAGTGGACCAAAAACGACGTCCACTGCTGTCCTTTTGGTTTGAACCCGTGAGAGTAACTGCATCAAAGGCAGCTGCCCAAACGGAAGTAATGTGTACAGAATTTGGAAAATGAAACACCCAAGTCCCATTAGCATGAAAAAGGAAGCAATATGATGAACGACCACCTACATCATCGTCGACAAACACTCTGCGTTCTAGATAGTTGGTCAGCTTCAGCTCCAACTCACGATCTGCCACGTAGACCAGGGATTGAAGGTTGGGAGGACGCACAGCCAAATGGCGGCAAAGGACCACCAGCAAATCACAGATTGAGAGATACGCATCGTAACTGAGTCGTTTAGAAGGATGATCCAGATAGCCGATGGAGAGCTCCATGAATAGACTGATCATCCGACGAACCTTGCTGATCTCACCCTGTGTAGGCGGAGAATAAGCAAACCGACATGAGAGGAGAGAACAAGCGATGACAAACAAGTGCAAGACAGACACGTTCGGCAAACAATGTACGAGAGAATCAACACCTGATCACATACCTTATCAGTATCCGATTCAGTTAGTCGGGCAATGCTCCAATAGATGGCATGACAGCAACACGCAATCGCCTGACCAACGATTTCTCCGCTAGCCTCATCTCGCGCCTGCGCCACACGAATGAGACTGTCCCACAAATCAAGTCCGGACAAATCGTGGCAACTGTACATGAGAGAAAGAGGGCGGCAAGTTGTGATTAGTAAGAAGGCAGATTGCACATAGGCAGGAAATAGTAACAAAATACGTCTAAATGTGCTAAACTGAAAAAATAAAAAAGACCCGGGCACGCTATCGTATCTCTGTTCGACCCGCTCTTCCGTGCCACAAAAGTAAGGTAATGTATTTGATGCCGAGTAGAAAACGGAACGGAGAACACAGAGATGTGTCGGCATTCAAAAGCCCCGAGATGAGGCAACGTGTGTTTTGGGTTCGCAGATGATTGCAAAATGCAGATTGGGATCAGCGCCACTTCAGACGGTTGTGTAAATATGATCAACCTCAGAGGCCATATCTTTACATTCCAACAGAATCTTGAATAGGGACATTGCGACCAACAACGGTCCCTTGCTTGTCCTGAAGGGTCAGATCGACTTCGCTGACCATAGGACACTACAGCTGTCTTCCTAACTGTCCTAGACGTGGCCCAATCGCGCTCGTGCATCCAAACGGTTCGCTTCAATGCATAGTTCCCCTCCCAATCTCCCCAATGAAAAGTCCACTAGCAACCCTGTATTTACGTTATGCAATCGCGATACGTAGGACGCCGCTGTAGGAGCGGAATTCCGCCTAACACTAACCGAGGTCTAAGAATCACTGTCAATCGTGATGGCCAAGCTACGGACATTGACACTTGGACAAGGAGGGTCAGAGAGGACAGAGGCAAGAAGCGGTTCGTTCACGCAATATTTTACATCAAAAGTCAAGTTATGTCGTTACGGTACTCCCCATACTATGACGTATGCCGGAAACAGGCCATTACAAGCTGAGGAACATTGTTACATTGTATTATTTGCCAGATGTCGGTTAAAAATGAACTGGTATTGAGAATTGCAAGCAAGATGCGATGTGATGTAATCATTAAACATGTTGAGAGATAACAAATAAACGGCACATGCAAAAACTCACACATAGAACGCGTATATCCGCTTCAGCGCAATCAGCAGATGAAATTCATCGTCCTGATCAGGTGGTTCACCCTGCATGTAGGGATCGCAAAACCGAGGAAAAGCCATGAATTGGGAAAAGATCGAAAGGTAATGGTGTCAGAAAAAATGGATTTACTTCGCGAGATTCGAAGATGGACTTGGTCCAGTCGCATACAAGCGTGAACCAATGACCAAAAGGTTGCTTATGAACATTTTATTTTGCACCCCTATAGGGTGAGAACTGACCACCTCATCTTAGCGTCTCACTTTATCAACTACCAGAGCTCATTGAAGTTGTCCAAGGAGGGTCAGAGAGGACAGTGGCAAGACGCGGTTCGTTCACGCAATATTTTTCAAGTTATGTCGTTACGGTACTCCCCATACTATGACGTATGCCGGAAACAGGCCATTACAAGCTGAGGAACATTGTTACATTGTATTATTTGCCAGATGTCGGTTAAAAATGAACTGGTATTGAGAATTGCAAGCAAGATGCGATGTGATGTAATCATTAAACATGTTGAGAGATAACAAATAAACGGCACATGCAAAAACTCACACATAGAACGCGTATATCCGCTTCAGCGCAATCAGCAGATGAAATTCATCGTCCTGATCAGGTGGTTCACCCTGCATGTAGGGATCGCAAAACCGAGGAAAAACCATGAATTGGGAAAAGATCGAAAGGTAATGGTGTCAGAAAAAATGGATTTACTTCGCGAGATTCGAAGATGGACTTGGTCCAGTCGCATACAAGCGTGAACCAATGACCAAAAGGTTGCTTATGAACATTTTATTTTGCACCCCTATAGGGTGAGAACTGACCACCTCATCTTAACGTCTCACTTTATCAACTACCAGAGCTCACTGAAGTTGTTCACCTACCTGATCGTTGAAGTAGTTCAGAAATGAGTTTCGGTAGACATCAGTGAGTCGATCCAGCAAAGTTCCACGGACAGTTTGGCACTTGGCTGCGACGCTGAGCTCGTCCGCACACAAGGTTTCATAGAGACGGGAACAGGCCAGCAAAGTGGCGGGGTCAGTGTGCCGATCAACAAGGTCCTGAGAATATAAAGAAAAAATAGAACATATGGCTAACAGACTTCTATGCAGTTTGGAAAAGGATATCCCGTCTAACTACGGATAACAAGTTATGTCGTTACGGTACTCCCCATACTATGACGTATGCCGGAAACAGGCCATTACAAGCTGAGGAACATTGTTACATTGTATTATTTGCCAGATGTCGGTTAAAAATGAACTGGTATTGAGAATTGCAAGCAAGATGCGATGTGATGTAATCATTAAACATGTTGAGAGATAACAAATAAACGGCACATGCAAAAACTCACACATAGAACGCGTATATCCGCTTCAGCGCAATCAGCAGATGAAATTCATCGTCCTGATCAGGTGGTTCACCCTGCATGTAGGGATCGCAAAACCGAGGAAAAACCATGAATTGGGAAAAGATCGAAAGGTAATGGTGTCAGAAAAAATGGATTTACTTCGCGAGATTCGAAGATGGACTTGGTCCAGTCGCATACAAGCGTGAACCAATGACCAAAAGGTTGCTTATGAACATTTTATTTTGCACCCCTATAGGGTGAGAACTGACCACCTCATCTTAACGTCTCACTTTATCAACTACCAGAGCTCACTGAAGTTGTTCACCTACCTGATCGTTGAAGTAGTTCAGAAATGAGTTTCGGTAGACATCAGTGAGTCGATCCAGCAAAGTTCCACGGACAGTTTGGCACTTGGCTGCGACGCTGAGCTCGTCCGCACACAAGGTTTCATAGAGACGGGAACAGGCCAGCAAAGTGGCGGGGTCAGTGTGCCGATCAACAAGGTCCTGAGAATATAAAGAAAAAATAGAACATATGGCTAACAGACTTCTATGCAGTTTGGAAAAGGATATCCCGTCTAACTACGGATACGAGATCAGTTTATCAACCATAAAACGTGTCAAGAGTACACTGATCTAGATGTTACAGTCCCGATTACGAGATCAGTTTATCAACCATAAAACGTGATCTAGATGTTACCGTCCCGATCTCGTCCTGATCAGGTGGTTCACCCTGCATGTAGGGATCGCAAAACCGAGGAAAAGCCATGAATTGGGAAAAGATCGAAAGGTAATGGTGTCAGAAAAAATGGATTTACTTCGCGAGATTCGAAGATGGACTTGGTCCAGTCGCATACAAGCGTGAACCAATGACCAAAAGGTTGCTTATGAACATTTTATTTTGCACCCCTATAGGGTGAGAACTGACCACCTCATCTTAACGTCTCACTTTATCAACTACCAGAGCTCACTGAAGTTGTTCACCTACCTGATCGTTGAAGTAGTTCAGAAATGAGTTTCGGTAGACATCAGTGAGTCGATCCAGCAAAGTTCCACGGACAGTTTGGCACTTGGCTGCGACGCTGAGCTCGTCCGCACACAAGGTTTCATAGAGACGGGAACAGGCCAGCAAAGTGGCGGGGTCAGTGTGCCGATCAACAAGGTCCTGAGAATATAAAGAAAAAATAGAACATATGGCTAACAGACTTCTATGCAGTTTGGAAAAGGATATCCCGTCTAACTACGGATACGAGATCAGTTTATCAACCATAAAACGTGATCTAGATGTTACCGTCCCGATCACCAGAAAAAGAGAGAACCAAGCGAGTTATAGCCAAGCATTGGAAGCGATCGCACGGTCAGTTAGTTCGTACCAAATAAGTCTGATCACTTGACGGAACAGGACATCTCTACAAAACTGCATGCTTGTGGCTTCGGTGATACACAAACCAAAACTGACTCATAACCAGGTAAGCCTCCATCCAGAATGTAAGCGCTGTTGTACGTTCCGACTGAGATGCACGGAAATGACGAACAAAATAACGCAGAATAGGGACGGACAAAGAAACAGATGTATAATCGAACTCAGGTGAACCGGACACCTATGGGGGTCCCAGAGGTGCAGACAACTACCAAGGGTACTGAGTTTACCGGTTTTGGCTTTCATGCTGCCTCATCATCGGCATCGATAGGCCAACACCAGTGTTTAACAATGGTGCTTCGCTGCGTTGCCAAGTTATGACCTTACCTCTCACGTACGGCCTTTACTTTGCACAAGGTTGAGTAAAAAAACATCTAGCAGAATGGTACACGTTTATCTCTAACGTAGGTCACTCCTAAAAAGCATTTGACACATTGTACTCCTAATTCGATGTCCCCGTCAGATCCAGGTGATGGTCGTTCACTGGAAAGCCTTTCAACGTACTCATACTGGGTTCCTCATCCACGGGAATACAGGACGCATTGCATAATTCTGTGGACCGAATTGCTAGTGGGTATGTTATCACATCCATGACACAGAAGCAGATTTAGAACCGTCCTGGCATTTTGTATCCGAAGATTTGTATCATTTCTAGCTAAATCATAGGACGCACTAGATTTAGCTAGATAGTGGCGGCGGCTCAACGGAAATCTAAGGGAACAAAGTGAAGGTCCTTAATGGTCCGTTTGGTTTGGTTGCACTAAGGGATGAAGCGTGTGCTGGGCTGGAGTCAATCTCTGAAATCATAAACGAAACTGGGGTGTGTTGTGCGATTGCCTACGTGGCAGAATTTTTTCTGCACGATAGACCATTCTTAGGTGGTTATCACTCTGCCATACTCCATATTATGCTTCAAATGGAAAAATGGACTCTCCAACATCGAAGTCCTTTGAGGAATAAACACTAGTGGAGATGAATCCAGCTTTCCTGGTTAGGTTAATTGAGATACACAGTCGAAACTCGTATTCGCTGGTCACCTGAAGAGTGCAGTTGAAAGTCAGGGACGTTCAGATTCCCGCTATTGCGACAAGCTTCAGATAGGTCTGAAAAACTAAATTTTGTTTCCAGTTATGGGAAGATCTGGCACTCGACAAAACATCTGTCCAAACAGAGACGAGAAGCAATGCGTTGCAATGCTGCAAAACAAGCCAGCAATTCAGAAGGGACTGAGTCTCTCAATGCAGCCCCGACTGTGTTAATTGCGCAGCATGCGGACGCCCGCGTCCATGCAAAATTCGCCTTGTAGGCAACCAGCGTGTCCACCAGATCGTCTGATAAACTTAACCTCCTGGAACTCGTGTGAGTGACTATGTGCCCGATGTTTTCGTCCTAAAGATGACAGTATCAGCTGTATGGCTGGTGAAATACAGGGAGGTTATCCATTACGGTCTTGACGGTACGCTACCGGGCAGCTCCCCGCACGGAGATGTTAAGATTGTTATGCCATGTTTAGAGTGGCTGATACGTTGTGATAACCTCTACACGCACACCCGTCGATGTTACTCCACCGTATGTACATCGGCACCAAAGGCTTGCATGCAGCACTAAATTCGGCTGAGTACAAACCATCTGTGGCTCTCCTACTATGCGCAGAGGTCCGTATGCAAACCACGAGAAACGAAGCAAATTGTCAGCTAAAAAATCTGGCATTCATACCGACTGGTAAGAAGTTGGTGAGAACAGCGAACAAAACAACACGCTTGAAAAGCAGCGTCTTACTTGAACAGCCTGCAGCAAGAGATCCAAATGTCTTTCATGTCGACCGGAAGTGTACAGTTCTATTTCCATATACCGCGGTATAGTCAACAAGTTTTCTGCGCGTTCGGGTGACTCTCCATACTTGGTGAGAAGAGCAGGCAAGGCCGTTATCATAGCCTCCGTCATACGGGCCTTTTCCTCGGCTATAGCACGAGCTTCGCGAGCAGACAGAGCTGGTCCACCAGGGCCCCCAGCTCCCCGACCACGTCCCAAAGGATCGTTTGTGGACGGTCCGCCGGTAAGTGCAGTGGAATGAGAGTGATGTGCGCCAGTCTGGAAGTGAGATGAAAATGATGTGTACGGACGACACGCCTATGTGAGTGGGATGGAAAAACATTGTTGACAAGCAAGATAACATACTTGCCGTCCGACTGGAGACTCTCCAGTTGCAGCCTGCCGAACACAGCAAACCATGATCTCTATTAGGCTGGTTTCCTGGTTGGCGTCCATAGGCTCTTCGCCACGACCAGGCTCCTCCAACAGCAAGTCTAACATTGCTTCCCAATCTCGAAGCATTGGACTAAGATCCCATAAACTGTCCACAAGATATGCCGCATGTTCGTGGAGCTGCAAACAGAGAAGGCAAGAATCGAAGACGTTGGTAAAAAAACCCGCGCTGTATGGAGCGGTAATCAGACGACAAATTCATAAGCAGCCGTGGACAAACCTACCTCACTCTCAATAAAGAACTGAACAAGGTCACGGATGAGCGGAGTGTTCGAACTGCGGCGTTTGCCTTTCTTTGTTTTCGTTGGAGGAGCATGTGAGTCCACCTCGAACAACTTGAGAGTCAGAAATTCCCCAGCAGCTTGTGCTAGAGGGCGGTGCGTACAGTAAACGAGCTCATAGATATTCTCACAATCCTTATCTTCCAGAACTGAGTCGTTGTGTCTAGAACGATTAGAAGGAAATGCGAGATGATGAGAATGACATTAGGGTTAGACAAGGTAGTCAGTTGGAGCTAGTTTGCTAGAATTTGACATCTAGCGAACAAACCACCAACAACGGCAGTCGGCACCGTCATCAATGAAGGCAGGGATGTGGGTCACAATAGAAGCTACCTAGTAATGCAGCTAATTCTCTTGGAAAGCCAATTGTTAAATACGAAAGCACAGGGGCAAAAACAGTAACGAAGATAAAGTACTGCGAAGTACATAACATTCCTGCATACTGGCAACAACTTTTACAGTCGCTTTTAGTTACCTAGTCCTCTATAACAGAGGATCCTAATGCCAGAACATTTCGTAAAATGTCAATGGGAATAAAATGCGTGTACAGAAAAATGGGGGCAAGACGAAGATACACTCTAGATGTAGGGATTATACGAGCATGCACCATGCTCCGATTAGACAGTGTTCGCACTGTACCAGAATGCATTTCCCCCCGTTTTTCACTAAAAGAAGGGACATGTGGATCCGGTGGTGGTTGCCACAAGATCAAGGAAAACCAAACACTGAAAATCTTCAGGATTTTGCTGACAGTTGAGCCCGCACTGGGTCAGGTATCAGATAATACCAAATGGCATACATCTAAGCGATTGAAACAGAAAATGGACCGATATGTTCAAAAAGCCAGGTACAGCATCTCGGGCGAAAAAATACTGATCAAGCCAGAGAGGTGCGAAATCCATGGGTGCCACATAGCGCATTGTGGCAGATTTCGAGAAAAGAACTAAAACGGGAAAAGAGCTACTGTGTGATTGGAGGGTAGGCGACCAAAGCTTCATTAATAAACAAATGGTTCCTCAAAACAGAGGGTGCTTGTGTGAAAAACCAATCACTCCCCACATCTGGATTACGAGGGCATATCACGCATACATACCACCACGCAGGCGATGGATGAGTAACACAGATAGTAGTCAGATCTACGCGTATTGTACGGCGAAGCGTTACGTTATAGTTATGTAACCTTGATCGAAGAGTAGTCAAGAGGAAGTCTGTTGGGCTTTGAGTGCCTTACCCCTCACATTCTGATCGTAATAACCACGTAGAATACGTGTTTATACGGCACTGTAGGTAGGTCAACCTTAAACTTTCCACGTTTGCAAATCACACAACAATGGAACATTGAAAATGATTGCATAAATGAACTTACTTTAGTATACAAGAGACCAATTTGACCGCCTGCACAGCTACGTCTGTTTCCTTATCCAAAGTCATATCGACAAGGCGTGACTTGAAGCGCGAAGTGAATAGCTCTAAGCTATTCACTAGAGCAGGATCTTCGTACAGCGGTTGCAAGGCACGAAGACATTGTACACGTACCTCGCCGACCCGGTCGAATAAAGTCCAGCCAACGTATTTCAGATAGCTATCATCCAAAAACATCGCAGGGTACCTCCGCATCCAGACGCCGATTTCTTGCATACAGATGGATCGAATTTCTGGATGACTGTCACTAAACGCACGTGTGTAAAAGAGAGAAGCAAGAAGTTGACAAAATCTGGATAACTGACATGGCACACAATAAGCGTCTTCGTGACAAGTAAAACTGCATTATTCACTTACTGAACTTATCCGTCCACCCACTTTGAAAAACACCGAGGGACAAATCTTTCTACCAGCTATTTACTTCTTACGTTGTCATTTACTAATGAGCTTATGACGTACGAAAAACTGCAGTGACATAAGGAAATAATTTCCGGAAGACCACATCGCTCTGTATCGAACAAACTAATAGGGGTAAATGCCATCTTGGAGACGATGATGAACATCGAAAGATGAAGCGACTGTCATCACGTGCACGCCCTTGTCATTGGAACACTCTATCCCTCGAAATCCTATGGATCCCTTCAACGTCTTACGTCAAAACCCGACTACCGAGAAACCACTACTGTGACTATTAGGAGTAACATGGGGATAATTTCATCCATCTTACTCAAGCGACTCGTTTGAAGATTTCTCGAAAGTTTGATGGGACTGCTTGACCGCAATTATGTCAATCTGTTTTAGATCCTCAAGAGCCTGAATAATCCTAGTTATTGTAAAACATATTTCGACGGTAAGTATTAGGTGGGCTAACCATTCGAAGACCTTATTTGGTGCATGTTGCAAAATAAAAGGTGACTCACCGGTACCGATGAACAAACACTCCCTTGAACAGATAGATGAGCATGTTTTTAACCTCTTCCATATTTTCCTCCAGCTCCTGTCGTCGCTGCATCAGCACATCCAGTCGGTCTGACGCACGACGATTGACCATTTTTGCACGCTCAGCTTCGTACTGGCGTTGAGTATTATCACGGTTGATGCTCACATTCAGGGCCACGTCTACGAGAGCCGTCATCATTTTCATCGCTGCCAGTGTGCTCGTGTGGCGGAATGCCCGCACCTAGTTGCAAACCAGATAAGACAAACGGGAAATATACATGCATTACTTAGTGTATCCAAGTAGTGTAAATTAGACAAAACATGCAAGACGGGTATTTCAGAATAGGGCAAAGCAAAGACGAGGAATCAGTGGTGGGTCCATTCGTTCGCAGCCTAGACATTTGGTTAGAACCAGAAGGCAACAGGGAGGAATTCAAGTCTTAACTTTTAAGTCTCGTGGTACCGTCGGATCACCAGGGTTATCAGACTATTAAGAGAGCCTAAATCAAGGTAAAAACAGGGCAACAACAAGGAAACCATAAGAGGAAGTAAAATGCGCCAAGCCACGATTCGAAAGAGACGGTAATGACGGTGAAGAGGACTGGTACTTCATCACTTAGTGGTGACGACTTTAACTAAAAATCTGGCAGCAAGATGGAGCAGTGGTCAGCAAGTGTTCTCATTGATGTGTTTAACTGGATATGTAAGTTGTAACTAAAGGCGAAAAAGGATAATATCAGGCTGACCTTGATGATCAACTAAGAAGCTTCATCAACAAAGAATGCGTGTGCGACGAAACTTCAGAACTCGGTGATCAAGATCACGCGGTGAGTACTCAGTAAACAATGGACGAGCTAACCAAACGACAATGAAGTTCCGGAGGAAGTACGTTGAGAAATGGATCAAAACTCAGACGAGTTAGGAATATGGGACCAACTGGGATCAAATAAAGAAAGCCATATATTCATAGTAGTTCGTCTGGGACCAACTACTCAAATTAGACTAGTTGAGTCTGGCGCTGAGACTCGAGATACCACCCCCGAACTGCCAACCCAGTTGTCTCCGAGACTAGCGAGCTCACAACAAGGATGAAACTCCACAAACTGGGGTTCCCCATAGTTCTGTACCAAGCATGCATGTGGCAAACAGCATGGGATATGGAGAAATACACTCATTTGCAAATCAATTTGGGTTTTGCGAAGAACTTTCAGCAACCTTATGAGTAGTGCACTACGTATAAGCATGGGATATGCTTGTTCTCGAGGTGATCAGATGCCTAATAATATGGTTTTCATATGACCACCTCAGTGTCATTCTTCTTGAGACGAAAAATGCTGTCCTCTGGTCGACATTAAACGTTAGTTAAGAGCGCAATGCAGGAACCGAAGGCGGTCCCTTCTGAGGGCGGTTAAGTTCAAGTCTTTACTACTGCTGTCCATAACGATGATGCTGGAACAATTAACATGGCGTACACAAAGCGATAGCTAAGGGCAGCTGAACGAGATCACTAGTCCCAGAAGTAACTCCAAGGGAGGACAAGCAGAACAACATAAGTCTGCGGAACATATCATCCAAATAAATTAATGCAATCAGTTCGAGTGATGAAACCACCTGCCGTACCTGAGAGTCGGTCAGACCGGTAAGTAAGGATATCACTTGGTCAATCATACACTGATCGTAGATAATGCTGTATTGACACTGGCGGATAAGGACTTGAATGAACTCAACGAAGTTGGAGCGGAACCGGCGCCAAGTTGGACTTGTTTGGATGAGGGGGTAGTCTCCGGAGTCTTCATCAAACTCCTCTGTCATACGGCGAATAATATCTGCATGACTGGTCTGGCTGTACATCTCAGGTGTCACTTTGCCTGCAAAGGATGAATCACAAAAGAATGCACTGTCAATTTGATTTCAACTAAGGGAAATAATGAAAATAAGTTAATTGGAGTTACGAACACAAGTTCAATACACCCTCTCACAAAACGCATGCTTAATATCCCCCTTCGCCGTCGTTCAACTGTAGCACCCTTTCGGTGCCTAGCTGATTACCCCGTATCTATAGTTCCGTCATAGTTTACATAGATCGCAAATGAGGATGGGGAATATACATCCTTTATTCGCATACATCCGGCGGCGTCATCTTTCTCCAACCGTAGAATAGTAATACGCTACTTCCAAATGAGAGACTGATTAACTGGGCTGAATGTTGTGGTCAAAAATAATTGATGAAAAACTTGCCTTTGCAACCGCTGCAGGAGATAAAGAACTGTATGAGTTCAAGCATGGCAGGTTCACGGCTGGTTTTGTACTGCTCAATCCAGTCGTCCACTATCGTCTGAGGAGCCACGCGACATGATCGGACAGCACCATAGAGAGTATGTTCTTCCTCTTCGAGTCCAGGACCCCCACCGCCTAAATTAAAAAAAAACACATAAGAAGATAGCGTTAAAAATAGGGATCCGAACACTGTGTCTGGAAATAAACAGAATAATGAAGTGATTCGGAATTTGCGTCACTTGTGGCGTCAAAAAGGCATCTCACAAGATCTTAAGGGTCGTTTGTATCAGGCTACAGTAAGGGCTGTGTTGTTGTATGGGTGCGAGACATGGCCTCTGCGGACAGATGATGTGAGGCGTCTCCAGGTTTTCGACCACCGTTGCCTCACAAGCGTGGCTGGTTTTGGATGGCATCAGCGTGTTCGTAACGAGGTGATTAGAAAACGGGTATTTGGTTGTGCTACAGGTATTTCAATTGGGGAAATCATCCAGCACCACCGACTACGATGGCTCGGTCATGTGCTACGCATGCCGAAACACCGTCTACCGAGACGAGTGTTGTTCTCCGTGCCTCCTTCAGACTGGCGCAAACCGCGAGGTGGACAGCGTATGACTTGGCAGAAAGGCGTGAGAGATATCACGAAGAGGTGGGGTGTTGGTGGTGTACGCCTTCCAGACTGTCTGATTGAGCGGTTGGAGGTTTAGGCACCTCAGAATGCTTGACATAGGCCAGCACTAGTCCCCCTTCCTCATCCCCTCTTTTTCTCTTCTTTTCACTCTAGGGCTTTATATATATATATATGAAATTAGACGAACTTTATGGTTGTACGGCAGTGAAGCATCGGTGCTGTCTTTGACGATGATTCAGAATTTAGAGCAAGGTTCAAAGTTTTAAAGTGACATGCAAGCGCTTCTTATTTCGTCCGTGACCGATTTCTGGGCAAACCGTTCTTCGGTCTCCCAATGGAGATTAACCATTCAGCCAAATTTTCGTCCATTTCGGTGCCTGTAGATCACACTAGTATGCGGCCAGAACTGCGATATTTATTACAGTATGTACCATATGAAATCGATGGCAGGAGTACAGCAGAACGAAAGATAAGGGCCACTAAACTAAAAATTATTCTAGGCGTACCGGGATCAACTGGGGGATGAATAGGAGGACGCCCACGACGTTTCTTTGCAGGCGGAGTCAATAGTGAGGTCGCTCCGCCGGTGAACGAGGTAAGGGGTTCGTTAACGTCGTTCGGCAGTGAGGTTGGATTGGCCTTCCCGGAGATGGAATGGGGGGGTATTGGCACGTCTGGGATTCCAGTGCTGGACTGTGCGCTGGAGGTTGGAGAAGGATGGAACATCTGGGGTCCCGAAGGATAGGGGAAGTTCTGATGTTGGGTACCCGGGACATGTGTGTGCAAATCTGATTCTCGAAGAGGTGCGCGCTGGTAGTGCGAAGTGACATATGGATCTTTGGTATGACCAATCGGGGATTGGTGCTGACGTGGATCAGCCTGGTTCAGTGGTGGAGAATACTGAACATTCGGTTGCGACACTGAATTGTTCATAGTATGGCCCATTTGCACAGAGTGGTGTAGGGGTAGTTGGGAGTGATGCTGTTTGGCCAGAACGTCTGAGGAGCTTTCCATGGCTAAATGTGAGGAATAAATAAATAAATAAAAATAAATAAAAAATAAACGACGATACCTACGGACGAGTAGAATATCACATTTCCGGGGTATTGAAGGCAGAGCATAACATGAATATAGTACAACACTCCTAAACTCATAGTACGTGGTCGTTAGGCGAGTTACTCTCTGGCCCTTGATTGAGTAAACTTTTCGCAACTTCGTTCCCCGCTACATGTTTGGAAAAAGGCAGAAAAGCATGTGTTTCCCGCCAAAATTGGCGGACGGCCGCACGGACATGGATGAATATGAAAATTGTGCTGGGTGTCACATCAGTATTATCTTCAAATCCATCTTAATCTGAAGAACGACGCGTGGCGTTGAAAGCACAGGAAAATTTACCACTCAATGAGGGCAAGAACCGAACAGTCCGCACCTGAAATCAGAATCGAACAGTGCGTTGCAAACTCTGGTTGCCGGTTACTCATAATTTAAATGAGTACAGTAAGGTCGTAAGGAAAACACTAAACAAGCGCCGTTCACCATGCCCAATTCAGAGTGGCGGGAGCAGAGAGGTGGCCAACCCTTGACCTGGCAGAAGGGTATGAAAGAAACCACGAAACGTTTGGGTGCTGTCAGTGCTACTCGCCTTCCAGGATGGGGGCCGCATGATCCCCACTGCGCCTGATTGGAAACGCTGCAAGATATGACTCCCAACCGAAGTCAGTGGCGACCTTGTTGTCAGCTTCTATCCAGATTGCCTGAATGAGTGTTTGGAGGTGTAGGCACCTCAGAATGATTGTAGTAAGGCAGCACTAAGTCCCTTCCCCGTCCCTCTTTATTGTTTTCTTCATAATAAGGTTTTCAAATAAATCATGGTTGTACGGCAGCGAAGAATCGGTGTTGAACACTGATGTCATGCTGTCGATGATGATGGTGATGAAACAAGTGATAATTTTATAAAATAGTGATCCAGCTATGGCACCCTCTAGGTGCACAGCTGCCGCGCGATTCGAATCTCAATAGAAGTGTGATGTTACAAATTTGACAAAAAGGGTTTGTACCTCCCAAGAGAAACAATTCTGATAAATACTCAACTGTCCAAACAGAGTCTATAAACTCAGAAAGCGGAAGTAACGGCACCGGTGTTAAATTAGACGACGCACTGCTTCCTATCGGATGGAAGCCGGTAGGCCAAATCGATATACACCGGACGTCAGTACAGACGTCGTCTAGTTTTCGGGTGAAAACACTCATTATGAACGAATGGCATACAATTTACAAACGCAAGCAGTCTACTAAGAACCTTAACGGAGCACACGCTTGAGCAAAATCGGGAGCCATTGAAGTATGCAGCCGCGATAAACTGTCTGGTGATGTACACAGTTAGGTAAACTGAGATGAACAAATGTTGATGATCCATGTCGTGAAATGACATCCCATCGCAGTTCACAAGATACGGTGCTTCCAGGACAAAAAGAACCTACATTCAGCCACACTGAGTATTGTCCATCGTAAGAAGTGAAGGAAGCGCTACTCACAAACCCCGTAGTCTCAAAAATTATGTGATGCGACATATCCAATCAGAAGACAATGTCTGGAGTAAAGGCCACCCTCAAATTCACAAGGAATGTTTGATGGTAAGAAAGCCTCCGCTTTTCTCATTAGCTGACACTGAGTAGTGCAGGAAATAATGTATAAAAGTCCTTGTTTCAGAAGGGCCTGTTTAACAACCCATAGTCGTAAAAGTTGTTAACAGTTCACAATCGTCCACATATATCAATACATGTCAATAAAATATGTAAGGTAACAGAATAAAACCAACATGTTGAGTGGTTTCTACGGTCAAAAAAAGATTATGATACCGTCTAACGGTAACGATCAAAGTAAATGCATTCATCCACAGACGGGACGGTGAACAAAACGTACCTTGTGTTGTAAAATGATGAGCCGATCGTAACTGGGCCTGCTGCTGCTGCATTAGCAACTGATGTTGTAATTGCTGAACAGAACTAGGGGTGTTTATGTACGTGTTTTGAGCGTTGTGCATCGTATGACTTGCAGTATCGAGTTGGGGTCCCGGAGACAAACCATGGCTGAAGTGGGGGCCATGATTTTGGGGTATGCTGAATTGCCCAGAAATCATTGGGCCGGGAGGAGGATGCGTCAAATGTCCAGTAGTTGCATGTAAATTTAGCGAAGAACTGTTGCCATGAGGAAGGTGCGCATGGTACTGTGAAGTGTGCATAAAAAAACTCTGATCAATGGAAATGCCATAAAAGGAGTGCTGCGAACTTCACTCATACGAGAACGAACCCGTTTTAGATTGAGCCTGCTCCTCCGATATTCATGTTTTTAACAGTCGAACCCTCAGCACCATCTACATTATTTTCCAAGACGACAGTTTCGGCTTTATACAAATGCGAGCTGCATAGCACTTAACGGTTGCCAGGAAATACATGAGTGACCCATAACTCAGTGATGCATGGACGGATCCGTAGAACGGTTCTCCAAACCTTTTGATGGCGGGATGCGTGCCATCGGACATGACGTAGTACTTCGAATTTGATTATCCTCCATGACATGACTGCATTACAGAAGGGCCAAATAGCTCCGCATTCAAGATGATTGAGTACCACTCGGTGTACACTAAAGATATTGCATGCTGAACTTCATGTGAAATTTTCTGAAAACAATTCCGTAAGTCAACCTCAGTTGATACCCGTAAGCTGGAAACAGCGTTGCCATCTTATAACATCTTATAACGTGGGAAATTTTCCCATGCTAAAAGTGGTATGTTGTTACAACAGAATCGGCCACAAGGAATAAGTTCTCAAATCCAGGCGAGTTTCATCTAAATACCAAAAGGCTGTCCCATAGACCATCGGAAGAACTGCCTTCTAAGAATGAAACGACACTTCGTTCGCTCAGGTTGATTAAGTTAAGCGACAAAACCCATACCATTGCAGGCATATATACCCCATTCCAAGTACTATGTGTGAAATTCCACCGGTCTCTTGTCAGATCCACGATGCTTCACCTCAGTTGTAGGGACACCGCATGACGTGAAGCGACCGGAAACGCTATCAAATACAAACATCGCCCCTAATATATGACCAGTGAAGCTAGTAGTAGTAGTAGTACAAGTGACGTTTTCAATATCCCTCGGCTGCTCTTTAAAGACGCGTGCACAGCTGAGTAAACTGCAGGGCGAAAAGCAGCCAAAAGCCTCGAGCAAGAGCACTGACCGGAAGGTTCATGGTTCGAACCCAACCTATGCATCTCGACTGCTCTTGTCTACTCTCTGGTAACCTGGCAGCATCTCAGCCCCACTGCTTCCTTCGGGTGACAAGGAGCTAGGCGCCGAAAACGTGTCACAGATGAGCCACTTTTTTTCATAATGAATGTGCGGAAGGCATCACTGAACTACGTCACATCCCTAGTATGTTAGGTAGGAGCGTACATACTACGAAGCCTTGTGAAGTCCGTCGAAATACTGAATATCATCATCATCATCATCATCGACAGCATGACATCAGTGTTGAACACCGATGCTTCGCTGCCGTACAATACTGAATATAAAAACACTTAAGAAATTTTCTGGCCTTTGTGCAGTCTTCTGATGAGTGCACTGAAGAGACCAGAATATCACTTATCAAAATAATCCAGTCGTGAGTTATCGAGTGTTTCTGTAGACATTTCAGCAATCCGAGGGCATCTAAGTGAATAAGGTGCTTCCGTACAGTGGATCAAGGAACATTCAAGTCACTCCTGTGCATACCATTCACAAGCTCAACCACTATTTAGTCAGGTTAGTCAAAAAGTATGACCGTTTGTGACAAGAATAGCACATCATACGGAACAGAAAAAGATCTTCGTTAAATAATATCATCCGGTTCGTACATATTTCCTGCTTCTTTTCCTTAGTTCCGTTCTTCCCAGAAGAGGAAGACCTAACTTGGTGGTCTTTGTCTCATTTGCCACACGGAACGGAATATTCTGCTGAATCCGCTACGCCAAATCTGGGCGAATCACGTAAGTTCCGATGTTTAGGGACAGGCTACCACAACAATTACGACAGTACCATGCCTTGCAACCCCTTACACCAAACCGAAAGTGAATTGTGTTATGCAACTGCAAAGAAAATTCCATAGACCCTAGATCCTTTCCTCCAGAAACTAAAGCTGCTAGCTAAAGCTCATGAATTTAATCCGTTACTGCCAACAAGTACTAGAGTGAAGCTGTTCTAGATGTCTTCTCTCAAACAACACTCACCAGAGGCTAATTGGGGAAGATACATTAGAACTCTTACGCTTTCACGATTCCCTCATACTCTACGCCACACCAGTTTGAATACTCTCTCCAAAGGTTCCCGCACTGTTCACCGTGCATCACGCTTCCGTACATTCACCTTCAGTAACAAGCCCAAAAATTCGAAATATGTTTTTAAACCCCCCAGCCGATTCAAATGACTGTCTTTGATGCTAGAAAACTGAAGCAAACAGGAAAACAAACGGCTGTTGCTCGTAAGCTGGATTCCCTCTGCATTCATGTATGCTGTTTGTCAGAAACAAGGATACCAGACGCGAGTTCTGTGATTGGACTGACTGCCTCCTCGCTCTCTTCCAGGTTCCAGCTGCGCACCTCTGGTGATGCATGGTGACATGAATGCCCGGGTAGGTAGACTAAGCGCTGCTGAGGCCTAATCGGGTGGTCCTTTTGGGCTGCATACGAGGCGCACAGACGATGGAAATCGTCAGATGTGTGCCGAACACAGACTGTTCGTTTGCAATACCAATTTCCCTAACACCAAAAATCGCTAGACGTGGTGTCCACCAACACTGTTCAGCTGTAGCACCCTTTCGATGCCTAACTGCCATGCAACCCGAGGGAAGCACGAGGGCTGGGATACTGCCAGGTTGCCCAAGCCTAGACAGGGGAAGTCGGGAGACAGAGGTGGGGTTCGAACCACGGACCTTTCGGTCAGTAAATTCGCGCTCTAACCACTTGAGCCATCTCGTCCACCAACAAATCAGTGCCGAATCAAAATAGACCACATCACCGTCAGTTACTGGTGGCGAGGGTCGATCACTGCCTGGTGATCCTTCTGGAACACCAGTGTAGACTCCGACCGTGCACTTGTGCGTTGTTGATTTTCATTACGCTTTTCAAGTCTACGCAAAACGTTCACACACTGGTTACCCTCCAACTTGATACAGGTTCTGACCTCTGATCTCGAAAGAAATTTGGGACGTACTTGGAAGGCCACCAGTGAAACACACAAAGTGCATTGCTCGTAATGCATCTGGTGGAAGCCTCAAACTGACGGGGAAACTGAACTGTTCCGTAACGCTTAAGGGGATTCATCTCAATGGTAGTTGCTACCTCACGAACTATACAGGCCTTCACCTCTTGGGTCTCTATTGGATTAATGAGCTTCAACTCTTGGATCAACCCCTCAATACCGTTTGTAACGAAACAAACGGCTCCGAGAACACCATGTTCTGACGATTTTGTGGTCGCCACAGTTACAGCCAAACCGGAGACCAGAGGAAGCATACGCCACGCAGCGGGTATTCAACTCTTGGCGTCCGGCACCGGTAGCCCTCTCACATCAGTCCAATTTGGTGAATCCTACCAGCAGCTTGCAACGTTTCATCTGCGGCCTGAACCCTTCAGTTTACAGTCGCAGGTTAATGCGGATCGTTCTATTGCTATCCGGCTAGCGGGCCGGCAGAAAGGACATCACAAGTCATACAGAGGCCAGATACTGATTCGAGAATATGGGAATGCTCTCCACGGTGGACGCAGGGTCGAATATTTTAAACGCGAAGCACAAATAAGATCGCGAGCACGGCCACGTCAAGGGAACCAACTTCAGACAACAGACTGTGGCTCCGTAAGGGGACCACGTCGCATAAGACACCGGACAGCTGTGACATACTCCGAATCGGAGGGTACCAGATCCCACATCGGCATGCTCGCAGTCCCAGGGACGGACCGACATGAGATAGCACTTCCATGACTAGAACCATCGTGCCTTTTGATATACCCTAGTGGGCGGAGCAGGAAGCCTAGGACTGATACAGAGTTGTTCAGCAAGTCACAACACAGCCACTGAGAAGCTAACAGATTCAGAAATTAAACGAAATTTTCACAACCGGCTAACAACGCCTGCTGGACCGTTTTTATATCGGATAGTAACGGCCACTGGGAACACATCCACAGTGTTACTCAGAGTTAAAACATCCGTCTGCGGTACAACCCAGCCAACCTAATTCAAACGTTGAGTCTCTGGTAGGACCGTGGCTTTGCTGGAGATCCGGTGCTGAAACTGAGTGTTCGTACAGACCAGGGAGCTTGGTGGACCGGAAAGGTCGAGGAAATGGAAGTTGCCAAAAATGCTGGAGACGTCCATAGCCTGCTCCACTTGATGCTTTCGAATGGTCCTCGGAAGTTGTGAGAGGAACTATCAGGGAGCAGAATGGACTTGATATCCTGCAAAGGACGAAGTCTGGAACGCTGGACACTACGAACACTTCAGTTGGCAACCTTTTACCTCCAATCCTGACTGGCGGCCTTTAACTCGAGCATTATCGTATCACTGGTCCTGAAGATGTTACACCTGCTCTGTTCAAGGAAGGCGGTGAATTCCTCGGAGAGCGCCTGCCTAGCCTATTTGCATCTGTTTGGGAAAAGGAGGCAGTGTCATATAATTGGTTTGAGTCGATAATAGTGACCATCTCCAAAAAGGGTGGGCAGTGAATGTGGTAATCAGAGGTCTCAGTTTGACTCCCGTCGTAACAAGGTTTCTCGCGTCACGGTAGCTCGCGAACCCTTGACCGGTGAGCATCAGGCGGAATTTCGATCCGGTATTCTACGGTGGCCATATATTCACACCTCGCCAGGTGTTGTAGCAACGCAATATGTACAGACAATCCATATTCTTGGTATTCATCGAGTTCAAAGGTTAGTGTTGATTATGTTGATCTGCAGTGCTGCTAACCACACATGCTTGACAGGAGATGCGTCAGAAGTTTGTGAACATAATCCGGTCCCTACATTCACATACTTGTCGACGTGAGTGTGTTATGAGCTCTCCAAAAGCTTCCCCACAAAAGTGGTGCCCAGGAATGATGTCCACTCATTAATCTTGTGCAACCACGTCAGCGATGAAATAATGAGACGAACGCTGCATGGTCTTCAAAAGGCCGGTGTTCAAATTGCTGCTGGTGAGAACCCTGGCGATCTGGAGAACTAGATGACATCACCCTAATAAAAATATGAAAAGTCGTTCAAGTGTAACACCCTTTCGGTGCCTAGCTGCCATGCCACCCGAAGGAAGCATAAGGAGCTGAAATACTATCAGGTTGCCCAAGATTAGACATCATCATCATCATCGACAGCATGACATCAGTGTTCAACACCGATGCTTCGCTGACGTACAACCATGGTTTATTTGAAAGCCTTATTGTGAAGAAAAGAATAAAGACGGACGGGGAGGGGAATTACTGCTGCCTTACTACAATCATTCCGAGGTGCCTACACCTCAAAACACTCATTCAGGCAATCTGGGGAAGTCGGGATGCAGGGGTTCGGACTCTCGGGTCAGTAAATTCGCTCTCTAACCACTGAATGATCGCCACTGAAGACGAAGAAACAGCACAGGCCCTGACAACCATCATAGCATCTCTCGACATGCGCCTTGTACTTTCAAAGTGCCAAGTCATGCTACCGAACGTACAATCACTGAAACTACCCCTTACAATTCAAGGAGCAATGGTGGTTGTAGAGAACGTTACCTTGGTAGTTGTATTACCTCTGATGGAGGTATGTCTGGTGAAGTCAGTGTATGGATCTCAAAGGCCGGAATCACGTTTACCATTTTGCGTTATCTGTGGCACCAAAAGAGTATAGCACTGGGTTTCAAGGGTGGCATGTACCAGGCTACGGTAGGGTACGGCAGTAAAGCATCGATGTCCGATGATAATGATGACACTAGACCTCGTAGCCTTGTAATCAAACCGAGACTTTGGAGTCGGCTAAAAGCCTGTTCATGTCATATGGCCACCCACGAGCATATTGCACTCATACTCTGTAGCTGTACCTGAGAATCCGGGTAACATGTGATTCCGAAACGACTACCACTTAAGTCAAATGTTTCTTCAGTGGTTGTGGCAAGCATCTGCGATCGGAGTAAGCAAGCAGAGAAGTAGCGTGAAAAAAATGTGAAAACCAAGGTGACTTCCAGTGGGCTTGTACATTGGATGCAGTATTTTGCTTAGTCGTGAAATCCCCATCTCCGGTTAGTGAGTTGCTGATATTCCCACCTTATCATCGCAAACCACTGCTAAACCCACTCACGCCCAGTGGGTTTCAAGCGTGTGTCACGCTACCTGACTGGGAAGTCCCGACTGGCGGGTCAATCGATCGTCACAACCAGGACAGTTACTGGGTCGTCGTTCGATGGATCGGGCACACCAATCACATCGCTCAAGCGTGAACACGTTCGCCTGTTCGGACGTGAAAATTCAGATGCGTCCAACGTGCGTTGGTGGAGTAGTGGTAACACGCTCGCCTCGCATGTCAGATGTCCGGGGTTCAAATCCCGGCACGGCCACTGGATATGCACTGCTGATGAGCTCTAATAAGAGCGAAACTCGAGTCCAGCGCTTCCCTTTGGTGTGGACACACCGGAATAATTACGCCAGAACACGAGGACGACCATTCAAACGAATGGTGTGAATATGAACAAAATACCTATCCCGCAAAACCCCAAATGCAACCAAAATACCGCCCATTGGGTTTCAAGCGTGTGTCACGCTACCTGACTGGGAAGTCCCGACTGGCGGGTCAATCGATCGTCACAACCAGGACAGTTACTGGGTCGTCGTTCGATGGGTCGGGCACACCAATCACATCGCTCAAGTGTGAACACGTTCGCCTGTTCGGACGTGAAAATTCAGATGCGTCCAACGTGCGTTGGTGGAGTAGTGGTAACACGCTCGCCTCGCATGTCAGATGTCCGGGGTTCAAATCCCGGCACGGCCACTGGATATGCACTGCTGATGAGCTCTAATAAGAGCGAAACTCGAGTCCAGCGCTTCCCTTTGGTGTGGACACACCGGAATAATTACGCCAGAACACGAGGACGACCATTCAAACGAATGGTGTGAATATGAACAAAATACCTATCCCGCAAAACCCCAAATGCAACCAAAATACCGCCCATTGGGTTTCAAGCGTGTGTCACGCTACCTAACTGAGAAGTCCTGACTAGTGGGTCAATCGATCGTCACAACCAGGACAGTTACTGGGTCGGTCGTTCGATGGGTCGGGCACACCAATCACATCGCTCAAGTGTGAACACGTTCGCCTGTTCGGACGTGAAAATTCAGATGCGTCCAACGTGCGTTGGTGGAGTAGTGGTAACACGCTCGCCTCGCATGTCAGATGTCCGGGGTTCAAATCCCGGCACGGCCACTGGATATGCACTGCTGATGAGCTTTAATAAGAACGAAACTCGAGTCCAGTGCTTCCCTTTGGTGTGGAATAATTACGCCAGAACACGAGGACGACCATTCAAACGAATGGTGTGAATATGAACAAAATACCTATCCTGCAAAACCCCCAAATCCAGATGTCTTTCACTAGAAACCCAGTGATCTGCTGAACTGTTGAATTTAGAGAACCCATATCAGCCATCACTCGCAAATACCCTTTGAATTTAAGTGATGGGTTTTCTCTTGTACCACTGGTTTTGCATGCTGACATTTCAGCGTCCATTGTTCCCAACAATTTTTCGAATTTTGTGCTTCCTTCATTCATTCGTTCTAATCGTGGCGGTGCATTTGTCTTCAGATGCGACGACTCTTTGTAACTCCGTGGTAATGGCCAAGTCTAGCAAAACAACAATATCCGCCTAAAGGGAAACCATTGCGCTGGCTTTCAAACTCAAAAGGCTGGATACGAGCAACTAGGAGCTCGTAGTGCCTGAGACCCTGAATTCTGCCGGATTAATTCTTGCGTTGCTAGAAGAGGAATGAGAGCATGTGGTCAAACGACACGTAAACTCAGTGACACCAAGCACACAAGGAAACGAAAACATCTTAGTAGGTTAAAAGAAATAACTCTAAACTGAAAGGACGAGGTTGGGGTCCGAACTCAACCACTGACTTTCATTCAAAACCGGACAGAAAACCGGATTGTATTTGCCACCGTAATCGAACCAGTGCAAGAGGTCTGCTCCACATCAGCAGTAAATTAGTAAAAGTAGTAGTGGTGGGGCAAGATAGTTCAGTGGTTAGAGTGCAAATTTTCTGACCTCAAGGTGCGTGGTTCGAACCCAGCCTGTGTTTCTAGACTTCACCCGCCTAGGCTTGGGCAACCTGGCAGTATCCTAGCCCTCGTGCTTCCTTCGGGTGGCATGGCAGTTAGGCGCCGAAAGGGTGCTACAGCTGAATGATGATGATGATGATGATGATGATGATGATGATGATGATGATGATGATGATAGAATAGTGGTGTTAGTAGTCGGCGCTCTGAACTACTTAGTAATGCCGGTTGGGTAGCCCAGAGTCAGGTTGGGACCAGATGGGACCGACCACCTGTCTGACTTCAACGCTCTAGTTACTTTCCACTGATTGCACCAGTTCCAAACAGCACACGGGAGGTCCGTGGGGCTCACGTATGAAGTGGCAAGAATCGAAAGCCGGCTTAGTAGCCCGCTGCCGAATTCAATTCCATAGAAATATTGACAAGAGAGGGTCGTCTACTTGGTATGTGTCGATTGTTCCTACCGGTTTCCGACTAAGATCAACCTGATCCAACACTGTCGACAAGCGCAATCTACTCAGCACAATGCAGGTAAGATTGGTCGAGTACCCGATGCCTTCAACAACCGGCTAACAGGCTGTCTTGCAATGAGCAAATCGCGCAGTTTATGACACTAGTGATAATTTCCTGGTGGATCGGTTATCACTAATAAAACCAGACTGTGTGCTTAGCTGTCAAGCAGAGCCGAACAAATCGTCACCTAGTTGTCACGACCAAGCCATCGGTCACCTTCGTCAGACTGCGGGGCTTATACTCCTACTGTCCGCTCAAATAAACCCTGGACTGCACTGCGTCACTCTTGGAATTCGACATTGACAGTTCGCTCACTGACCTTTTTGACACTCGTGATCTGGTATCGTGACACTGGAGCAAGCCTGGTCGCTCGTAGGCCACGTATCAAAGATGTTCCCACACCTGTCTTCCGACATCGTCGCCAACAGTGTGCCAGCCAAATGAAAGCAGATTTGCCGAATCAAATACGTTGCCAGTCAGACTCTACACCACCAGATGCCGTGCCTGCTAGGCTCATTCGATCGTGGAGGGGAGTATAGAAGGAAACTGCGACCTACCTTCGGACACCAAAAACTACTGAATAAATGTGATCTCTGCTCCAAAACACGTTAATAACTGGTCAATTCGAGCAGTAATACCACCGGATTGGAGTTTGAGGGCGAACTTTGTCGTACGATCCGCTTGATGGGTAATGTGTTTCCAGGTTTGGACAAGCTCACATCCTGAATATTTCACACGTTCAATTTCACTGGTCCTGCTAAACACATAAACTTGCCGTTATTAGCCAAAGCTGTCATCCGAATTTGTGTGGTCTCAAACCAGACCTCACAGGAGCAACTGAGACCAACCTCCATTGTTGTTCGATGCTTTTGCTAAATCCTTGCTGATCACTGGAGCCGTAGACTTTCAACAGTTTTAACTTCTCCACCAAGACGCTTGTCTGCTTCGCTCCGTCACTCTTCAGAAACTGCTTCGAACAGTTTGGTGTTTGTTAACACCTCTGAAGCTTTGGATTTGTCTCGGATAACACAACTGTTAGATCTGCAGGGACGTTTGGAGTATCACAACCCCAACCTTCATGCACTGCACGGTAATATGCGAATGTTGTAGTAGTTTTTCCCCATTCTGAGGCTTACTGAAGCACAGGGGTACGTTAAGGAGATCTGCTCTCCTCAGTATTGCTGATTGTGGCCGTAGACCTCGCAACTGGTCTGCCAGCATGACATCTTATTGGCCGCTTTTACCTTTGTTGACGACTAAGTCGCATCTGTAAAAAGCCAGGCTCGCCTTAGAGAGAAACTTGAAGCTGAAGAGGTCAGGTTTGGAAGGGCTAGCATGGCGATCGAAGCCAGAAAGAAAATAGTGAAAACATGAGAAACAGGAAATATCGGGCGGCCGCGGTTTCACTTTGTAGGACGATCAGGTCCTAACGAACAAGTCGTTATTTTGTAATATTACACTAACATTTCATCCTCTCTATTATAGCCAACTGAGCCACAGCGTCCTTTCTTGTATTGATTCATCTTCAATATAGCCAAATCCTCATCTGGTCTCCCTTTTCTCCTTCCTGAGTGTCTCGCACCGAAGTACTTAGGTTATTCAATTCGACAGAACAAGTTTGATTAATCTCCTAGATCACCTATCCATCACAGTTACAAGGCTGGCGACGAGTCTCCCATGGTGTCAATTTCAGCTGACCAACTTCAGGTGATTTTGGAAAAACCGCAAAAGCAATCTGAACACGAGCAACAAAAGCGATTCGAGCAGCCTTTCGCTTTACCAACAGGCGCTGTGACTTATTTGGGCGCTCCCTTTACTTCCAAGGAGTCTGCAAGTAGGGGCAGCAATCGTTGAAACTGCTCGACAAGATGATGCTCGCCCCACTGAGGCCGCATCAACGAATGGAGACTATGAGGCCGATAGATTGACCCGCACAAGGTTGAACCCACCAAAACCACCACCAAAAAGTAGGATGATTACGTCAGGTGGTGACTGGCTCTAGCTACCAAATATTACCCCAATCAGCTACATCCACGATGGTAAACATGCGGAATTTGGTATCACAAACCCGATATAGCGGAGAGCCCCTATGGAAAATCTGCTGTCCGCGCAGTATCGAGGACTACGCAATGGGGATGGTGATCCTACACCTGGCAAGGCTGTTCGGGATTTCGGTGTTTCAATTCGGGTCCAAGACAGGTGCGTTAACACCAAGGAAGAAATGGTTGCAACAGTCTGTACGACGGCATTGGTGATCGTGACGTGTCACAGTTGTCTCGGAAGACGGCGTGGACAGAGTTAATTTTTGCATCGGGTCCAACAGAAACGCCTTAATTACGCTCGAGCGCTTTCGTGAGACGTAGCCTTCGAGCAAGGGTTCGTGTCTTGGTCGATAACCTTGCACAAAACAGGTACATCACATCAAATTGGGCCCCTTTTGTCGTTACTGTGAACCGGGAGTGTCAGTGTTGGAGACAGACGAATTGATGGTCCGAATTTTTCGGCCCAAGAAGGCTTCGTCAGGAGATTTCCGATTTTACAGTCATTCGGAGTGGTCCATGTTCGGAGGCCACCAGTCCCTAATAACCGAACATCACACCATTTGGACAGATGTCCCAAGTGCAGGCTACGGACCAAACGAAGGCATGCCCTGATTGGTCAGGATGCCAGCCAATCTGGATCGAGCATCTTTAGCTCGACGCCTCTAGTTTCCTCACGGAGATTCTAGCACGACCTTGTGGAACATTCTGTCATTGCCCTATAAATACGGTTGTAATAATTCCCCTTTGTCTCCATAAAAAGCTGTTTAAAGACACCGTGCCTTTTGGCACACTATAGTGGACGGAGCAGGAAGCCAAGGACCGATACGGGGTTGCACGACCATTCAGCAAGTCACAACAGTCCGGTAGACCCGCAAAAATCTCCGGAAAACTTCAACGGATGTCCCTTCCCTACGAGATTTGGGCAGGACCCGCTTAAAAGTATAGGCGAAACGTTCTACCTGAACGTTTGATTGCAGGTCGTATAGTGGTAGGCGGACGTGCGTGATCGCAGTTCTCCGACAGAACCCATGAGAGCAACTAGAATTGAACTGGGACCCATTATCCGACGCTATGGTCCCCGGCAGACCATGCTGGTTGAAGATCTGAGTAGACCGAAGACTGCCATGTAGAGGGTCTTCTAACATACAAAGTAGATAGCCTAACGAGTAACTCAGGAGGCGCGACTAGTTCGACTATGGGGGGAGACTTCATCCGGAAACCGTACCTCAGAGTTACCAGTCCGATGTCACCACCATACACGAACACCAGTGGTTGAAGACGGTCAGCTTTCGTGTATCCTCCATGCACAGTACTCACGTACCTGACCCACATGGTAATACCGCAGACACTACGGTCTTCCCCAAAACGAATGGTAACTTCGTATTTCGCCAGCCCATCTGGAATTTTGCAACTGTCTAGTTAAATGAACCTATCCACCAAGTTGATTGATTAGTCTTCGAACGCAAAGGTAGGGTTGATCCCGCCACCTTAAACAGTGATTCACACTGTAGATGCTCTAAAACTGTGACAAATATTTCAAGAGGTGGAAGCTCCAGAGAGTCCAGTCAGAGAGGAACAACATTACTCGGGTTCTTAAGATGGTGTGTATATTTACTACTGCTATTATTACAATCGTATTAGCCGTTCTCTATCCTGCAGTTTGTCACCACCATTGACAGCAAGACCACAGAGTACTGGTTCTAAACAGCCGTACAACCCTGTCACTCTATTTGACTGACAATAAAAAGGAGCGCGACGGGGAGGATGGTGGCCTGCCACAAAGTTCCGAGAAGCTTACACCGCATGCACTGCAAGATAACCTGGATAGAAACAGCACGAACGCCACTAGCATCGGTTAACCGCCATATAGTTCAGTCTCCCGCAAAGTACAAGGAGTATCACTTGGACCTCCATCTTGGAAGCCGAATAGCACCGGTTACACCCAAACGTTTACAACTTCCTTCATTCCTCGCCACGTTATACTTTGTCCACCAGTAAGTTTGAACCACTCCAAGTTAGGCACGGGAAACAATAACAAAGGTGGTACTGGGCATGCGTTTAACTCGGACCACACATGGTCGTAGGAGTTTAGTCGACGAATAGAGCCGGATCATATCACCACTTGACAAAAGTACTTCGACACCGATTCCGATGCGACGCATGCCCCCAAAAGACGGGACCTCTGATTTCACCCCCTCAGCTAATTCAGGGATACTGAAGCAACAAAAACTGACAGCCTTGACTCTTCCGTCTGCGATTGTACCTACTATTACTAGGCTATCGCATTGTTGAGAACAGTGTGGTTTTCAAGAAATACACTCATTTGCATATCAATTTGGTTTTTGCGAGAGACTCATCTGGAACCCAGCTGAATCTCCCGTTTGCGATGTTTTTCATTCCACGCACCCCATTGGTGGTACTGATGTCATTCATTGACCTCAATCAAATTGCCAACTTTTTCGGAAAAGTTTGGTAACAATCGGTAGATTTATTGCTTTTCCAAAAACGATGACTACTGGATCGGTTCCAAGCGTTTCTCAGCTGCTAACTTTTTCCTCTGCATCGTATTTGCTACCGACTAACGCCAAATGGCGTTTGCGCGCCTGTGAATCGGGGTGTTTTCCGGTGTACACAACCCGCCTGGATGAAAAAACAGTACACATGGGTTTTATCCTAAAAATCACGATTCATCCATCAGAATCAGAGTGTTGTGACTTGCTGAACGGTCGTGCAACTCTGTATCGGACCCTTAGCTTCCTGCTCCGCCCACTATGGTATATCAAAAGGCACGGTAGCTTCAGACAGCCCTTTATGGAGACAAAGGAGAATTATTACAACTGTATTTATAGGGTGATCACAGAATGTTCCACAAAGTGGAGCTAGGTGTAGTATGCACGCTATGGAAGCACCAGGGGACAGTGATTCTCCGGAGGCAGGTGTGCACGACAATTTCTGTGGATGGAAAACAGAAAGAAAGCTCATGAGCCGAAGCCCAGTAAGCAAGGTTGTACATCACCAATGCTTACACATAAATCAATCAAAATGGCAGACACCGTATACTACACAATCGACATCGTGGGTTCGAGCCGTCGTCAGCTATAGTGTTCCACATGCTTCACATTGTACCCGCATGCAAGTTTTCGGTTTACTATTCCGCCCAATGAGGTACACCATAAGGCACGATAGCTTAAGAAAGCCTTTGACGGACAATGAGGAAAATGCTGCAAATGTATTTATAGGATTATCGCGAAAGTTTCCGCAATGGTTTGCTATTATCTTGGTGGTGAGGCGAGAACCACTGAGCTAAAAGTGCTCGACCCAGATTGGCTGGCATTCTGACCAATCAAGGCATGCCTTCGTTTGGTCCGTAGCCTGCACGTGAAACATCCGTCCAAATGATGTGATGTTCGGTTATTAGGGACGGTTGGCCTCCGAACAGAGATAGGTGCGTACACCTCTGCTCGAATGCGGACATGCAGAATAATCTGTCTATCCTAACCAGTTACTAATTGTCATGTAACTGACGCATACAAATGCATACCGCATTAGAAGAAACAGTATGTACACTGGTAGTGGACAGAACTGGGACAGGTTTTACGTTGCGTGACTATCCCCAACTGACCTGGCACAACAGAAGTACGGGAATTGTGGAAGACGCCAGACCATCGAGAAGAACACTGACAGATGACGTAACAATAAAACACAACCGTTCAGTCGTCAAATGCTTTTGGTGCACAACTGCAATGACACCCGAGGGACTGCTAAGGTTGTCCAAGTCTAGATGAGAGCAGTCGAGGTGCTGCCTTTTACGGTGTCGATTAAAAGAGACGGCAACGACTAGCGCAGCTGAGTTTGCTGGTAACGGCTTTCATGTAGGTATGTGTAGGCAGCTCAGTCGTAACACCCTTTCGGCACCCAGCTGCCATGCCACCCGAAGGAAGCACGAGCTGAGACACTACCAGGCTGCTCAAACATAAACGGGAGCAGTTGAGAAGCTGAGGTTGGGTACGAAACACGAACCTTCCGGCTAGTAAGTTTGCGCCTTGACCACTGGAATATCGCGAGCTCCACGGCTTTCACATGCGGCGAAAAAGTCATCATTTGATCTCCCCTGGCTCGTTTCCATCATTCACGTGGTTGGGCTCTCCGAGCAAGTCGGTCAACGGGGATACAGGGCACGTGACCAAGCCAGCGCAACCCATGGTGTGTATCGTGGGCGAGTTATTCCTTCCGAAAGCCATTCGACGTACTTCAGGATTACTGACCCGGTGTTCCAATCAGACTCAGGCAATGCTTCGAAGACATCGATAGTCAAACACTGAAAGTCTTTTGACGTCCTCGGCGGGCAGCAATCAGGTTTCTGACCCGTATAGTAATATAGATTACATTGCAGCACTGAAAACTCGACTCCCCCTGTCTTGCAGTATCCCAGCCCTCGTGCTTCCCTCGAATGGCATGGTAGCTAGGCACCGAAAGGGTACTACAGCTGAAGTTTACACTTACGCCATAGGCGATGCAGCTTTATGTAAGCTGTTCTGGCCTTTCCAATCAGGATTGAAATACGGTCTTTATCTAGACCACCAGGAATGATACCAGTGCCCAGGTAGACAAATTTGTCCACTATCGGCGCAGCGGTCTTGCAGCAGTATTTTACACTTTGAAGAGATGAAGCGCGAGCCAAACCGAGGCAGAATTATTTAAATTATTAAATGTTGTCTGCATCGCAACAGGGTCAGATCCAAGAAGAGCTACGTCATCTACCTGTCAGCGAAAGCCAAAGGAGTATTTCCACTCCACAGACGCGATGCTGAGTGACTGCCCTATAATCATATCAGTGACGGAGTTGAAGAGGAAAGGTGAAAGAGGACAGCCTTACCTGACACCACCTGATATAGTGAACGCAGGAAAAAAGCTTCCCGTAAACCTTCACACATCCGCGGGAGTGGAAGTACAGGACCTTAAGGGGGTCAAGAATTTACGGGGGACATCTGCCTCCTAGACACTACCATTGTATATGATGATCCAGAGAGCCAAAGGTAAATTTCCAGTCAAGAGAGACCACTAGTCTCGGTTACTGGTAGCAGCTCAGAATCTGACGGAGGGCGAAAATGTGATCGATGCATCCTTTTGCAAAGCGGAAACCTGCTTGGTTTTCACGGACCTGTCTTCCCGTGATCAGTCAATCTTCGAAGCCACATGTATCAAGCCGATTCCACGGTGGTTTTTGCACAGCGTCCGCACACCCTTTTTGACGATAGGAATAACTGTCGACACGTCTGCGGGTATTTTTCTATTCCATATCGCACCAATTAACTTTACCGGATGGGTCAGCAGGAATTCTCCGCCTTCTTTGAAGAGGGCTGGGTACAGACCGTCCAGTCCTCGTGCCTTCTCACGTATCAATACAGATATCTCGTGTTCTATTTCTTCTGACAAGTGATCGGGGCTTCAATTCCATTCTCCCGCACGCGCTGTCTCCAGGGTCTATGTTGCAGGATGCCCGCTAAACTGTTCTTAAAAATTTTCGGCCCAACCTTCCAATCAGTGTTTTGTGAGTGAATTAATGAGCCATCTTTTTCACTTATGGCTTTCCTATGGCCAGTCGATCGTATCAATTGGTATAAGGCATGACTGTCTCCGGTAGCAAAAGCCTTCTGCATCTCCTGGGCTTCCGATGTCCACCAAACACCTAGTCTTTCCTTAGGCTCTTTATACTCGAAGTGTGAAGGATGTGCGTGTGCCAGCGTGATCGTTGCCTGCTAGTATAGATATACCGGCATTAATCAGGACTAGCGATCTGGACAATATCCAGTGTTCACTAGGTCGATTCGAAGACGTTGAAAGACAGTAATAAACGCCGCTAGCATAGCTCATTTCACACTTTGCAGTGTTTCAGCAACGTGCTGGTTAACAGTACAGTGTTGGTTTACCGTAGAGGGTAGTTGAGCTAGCTCGACACTACTGAGCTATCGCAGTTATCCGAAGGCAGTAGACTGACATGCTTCTTGCTGACTCGCGAGTGCCTGAAGGGGAGCGAAGTTTCAGGCTCGCACCATGGCGTGACTGGAATCAAGTTGGGTGCTCCAGTGTTGTATATCTATTGTTTTCTCAAAGCGTTTCATCGTTCATAGCCAAATCACCTTTTTCTCATTTTAGCTCGCAGAGTCAAAGCTTTAGATAAAAAAAACCCTAGCTTCTGGGGCCCGTGTTTTTCTTACTCTGATTGTCGTCGCACACACACGGAAGGAATGGCACTGTTGAACTGATCAGTACTCGGTTAGGATTGACAGATTTCTCTGCATGCTCACGTGTAAAGTGTGCATATACCCATTCCTCTGATTCTGATTAGGGAAAGGCGTCGATTCTGGGACGCTGAACTGTGCTGCAATGGTGGAGACCATAAACCAAATTACTGTAGTTGTAAAAAATCGTTCAGTTGCAACACCCCCTCAGTACATAGCTGCCATGCCACCCGAAGGAAGCACGAGGGCCGAGATACTGTCAGGTTGACCAAGCCTAGACAGAGAAAGTCTAGAGGCTTTTGATATAGTAAATAGTGTCACCGAATGTGAAAAATTACAGGGCTATGGCCCACCACAGTCCAGTTTACCAACTGGAAATCGTACACCATGGGACGTTGTTTCCGGCTGCTACAAGCGGGATGACTGGAAAATGGGGATTAGCCAGATATTAGATACGATGGTATAACCAGTTAGTTGCTGTTGAATCGTTCTAGTTGCCTGAATAAACAGGAAACTGGGGAGCTACGCAGTAAAGGCAATGGAGTGGGAGCGAGCGCGCCACTGAGTGTGACTGAGACATGCCTTCCGGTGTCACTGATTGATGATGAGCTTAGTCTCGGGTTACCTGTTCTTTAGAGCCTAGAAAACTTCTTCACCGAGTAAGTCGGCTGTCGATTGCCAGTGATTTTCTTCCCGGTTCATCGCTCCCATCAAGCTTCGCCGTTGAGTCGGTTTCATAATGGATATCTTAGGATAAACCGCATGGAGACCCTTGTCCGCATTTGTTTATTGACCCCATATGAATGGACATAAGGAGTAGTGTAACGGAACCGCTTGCGGTGGGCAGCTGCTCAGGAACCACCCAACCGACAATCACCGCAGTCTTGGATGCAGCTGCGTATTCATGTGTACCAGGTAGTAGGAAAAACTCTCTTCCTTTCGATGGTCTCAACAAGCGGCCTGAAATTTTGGTCAGGCAACGATGGCAACAATTGCTAAACTGCGACACCTGTTCATAAGATTTACACTCAAAGAAACCATTGCATCCGACGTTACCCTGCTCACATCTCACCAGTCTGGTTTCGTCCACCACTATTCTAGCGGCAGTCAAATAGTTAATATGGAAAATTCGTAGATATCTTTAGGCACGCTTTGACAACAGTAGAGGGATGAACCGTGGCAGAAATATTACACATTCTTGTTGAACAGCTGGAAAACTCCAAATCCAAAGCCCTGGCGATCGCACTTTTTCGGCGCAACGGCAAACGCAACCAGCGAATTGTGATCGAACCCAAAAAAAATTTTAAAAAATCGTTCAGCTGTAGCACCCTTTCGGTGCCTAGCTGCCATGCCACCCGAAGGAAGCACGAGGGCTGGGATACTGCCAGGTTGCCCAAGCCTAGACAGGGGAAGTCGAGAGGCAGAGGCAGGGTTCGAACCATGGACCTTCCGGTCAGTATGCTCGCGCTCTAACCGCTGAGCTATCCCAACCCAACCCTGATGACGATGGAAAAACAACTCTAGCGGTGAATGCTGCTGTCGCGGGAAGTTGTGGTTGGATGCCACATTGAGGGCAATTTTAGGCGGCGCTATCTAATCCGTCTGACCTGCTTGACCGGGCAGAGGCACCCCTCAGAAAACAGTCACGGACTGACAACTAGGTCTAATGACCGTCTCAATAAGGAAGCCTCCTCCATCTGCAATCCTATCACGTGAATTGATGGCCTTGTGATCGAACCTTTCGTAAGTTAAGCAAACCGAATTTTCGCTCGAGGTCACTGTTATCCGTCACAAGCGGTTCCTGAAACTACGTGACTAGTTATGTCACACTTAATTCCTGGAACTTCCTTAAAATTGCATTAACTACGCGTATGGACACTGTGCTTCTATTAATTAAGGAAACCATCGCCATGCTGATAAAACGTTTGCTAAAAATTACCAGCTACTGAAGGCCTAGCCACCTGGGATCCCACACACGAATGGGATGCAAGAATCCAAATACGAGGGAAATCACAAGGCAATGGAGCGCAGGCTGGGGCGGAAGACACCGCCATAGCGCATCCGTATGCTTCCTAAAAAGGTTTGCGATTGGAGCACGCACTAAATCAGACGAGCTTTAATTCGACAACAGAACACTGCCCTGTAGCAGACCTGGAGGTTAAACCCATCATTCCGGAATGTATTCAAGTGGAGTTTCCGCCACCCGACAGACGCAACTTTAGGCAGTCTCGATTGAAGTGGAAATGATACTGTAATTTTTGGTGCCTTTTGTGCGCTAACATAAAAGTGTGTCGTGAAGGCCAGGTTTATGAAATCGTAAGGTTATAGGAAGTTCCACTACAAAAACTATCTATGAGCAGAGTCACAGAGCTTAGCAGCGTGTAAATTTCAAGATAAATAAGGGTAAGCATCCCAAAAGGGGACCGTATGGAGCGTGTCATCAAATAATAAGCCCATAATTAGGCAAAAATTACCTGATCCATCTGAAGGTTAACATCCATGGACGCTGCCATACTATTTACAGTAAAGTTGGCATTGAAGTAGGAGATTAAAACAACTTTGAGTTCATCGATAGTGCTAATGAGATTTAAGGTCTGTGCACGAAGTGAAGGCCAGAGGCTCTTAGGCTCGGGTGGAAGTGTTTTGCGTTGCACGAATTTCTGAAGTTAGTGACTGAAAACATGGAATTTACTGTTTCCGACAACTGACAGTGGTGTCAGTGACGCGAAAAGGGTTCAATCGGTTCAATAGGACAATACATGGAAGTCAGAGGGTCCTACTCTCGTTTAAGGAGGCCGTCGATTCGGATCACATATTCTGGTTGTGCTTCTGGAAAAGGTAGGTGGAACCGAGCTTTAGCACTTTTCATGGTGGGCCTTAACGAGTTGGTGACTGTTACTAGTCGGGTCGACTAAATGACAGTCTGGTTTATAGAAAGTGGAGAGTGGTATGGTTAACCTACGAATGACGAACAAATATTGCTGAAAGTGCTCACTGTCGCTCTTGAAGGCAGTGAGGCGGGGAGCGAAAGGTTAGCCCAGAAAGGACAATTACGGTTTCCTCTGGAGGTCGGACAAATTGGAAGGTAGCAGGTTAAGTCTGGACTGATGTAGATGGGATGAGGTTTCGCAGCAGAATTTCACCAATCCGATCGACGTCTTGAAGAATTATATGGCCATCGAAAACGAGGAGATAGTCGAGCGGTTTTGATGAGCAGCGACAGAGATAAGATTGGTGTTGATATCTACCGAAATGATAAGAAGGTTTCCAATTGGGCGCACTGTTTTATTTGGGGGAAGTATGGAGAGGAACTTGACTTCGGCCCCCGAGGCGCATGCATCGACGGGCTGGTGCACATTCGGAGGATGGCCCTACCAAATATTTGTGCCAACAGCTTAATGCGACGCTTCAAAGTCAATCAGAAAGGGAGCACCAATTGAATTGATGGTTGTTAGGGATCGTGTGGTTCCTTGCGCCGGACCTCCTGCGACCACCCTAGAGATGCGAGCGTTAGACGAATGTGAGCCTCTAAAACATACTTGCGCAGTTTGCCTAAATGCAGAACCAGAAAGATGACCAGGTAATTAACCCTCATCTTGCGTTTTTCTTCGGTGGGCTCATGAATTACGGGATATTTTGTCGAAAGCTCGCGAGAATTCGAGGAAAGTTCGCTCAGCGCTCATAATTCTCCAAATGGCCAGGAAATGTTTTGTGTTCGGTAGAAGTGGGCGGAAAAAGGAAGTTTTCATACCACACAGATAGTGAGAATACACGAGAGTAGGAGAAAAATGAAACCGAATGTGATACGGGTTGGCTGACCCGTCAGCACATTTACTGAGAAGTTTTGAGTGGATGCTGTTCGGACCAGGGACATTCCCTGTCGGAAGAGAGAGGGGAGGTTGGCCAACTTGCATGTTGAAGACGCAATGATTCGAGTGCCATCCCTGTTCTGAGGTGCGGGCACATGGTAATAATCGGTATCGCCATCAGTTTTTCGCTCAAGTGAGTGGGCAGTGACAACGACCTGAACCGCGTCGTTCGGTGTGAGTGTGACCGAGTCTTCCGAAACTCGTGAGGAGGGATTTTTTCTTTGATCCGGGTTGCCGGAAATGCGGCTTTTGGTAACATCGTGAGGTGGATGGCAGTTGTGAGTTGTTTCTTTTATAGAGCGCTTTATTTTGAAGAGAATTTCCAGGCGGATTGTGAAGTATGCTTCCACCGCAGAATGTTCTGAACCGGCTTACGCACACGTTCCTCCCGTCCAGTAGCCTAAAGATGGGGGTTTCGCCTCCTCCGTGTACGGAGTTTATGTTGGGCACGAGCGTTTGATTTCTTTGGGGATATGAAGGATGCTTCTTTTGCTGTTTCGTCGGGGCCGAAATAGTTCAAAGCTGACCGTTTCAGTGACACCATATTATTCTGTACGCGCTCAACTCGGTTGTTTAACAGGCACTGCGTAGTGGGTACAGGGCTAGATTCCCTGTAGCACAGAAAACACCGGGACAGGATGGCACTGTCACACTTGATCCGCAGCAAAATAAAATTAATTTTGTCTAACATGCCTTGCTCGTCGGCGACGACGAGGCTCAGGGCTGATGACGCTGGTACGCACGGAATGTTGTGGTGTGTGTTGTGCCATTATGATGGTGCATTTTGGTGGAATAGGGGCGAATGAGGATTTGAGAGATGATAGCGTGTTTCACCGGAAAACCGGGACTCCATAATGTTAGGGAATTGCATAAAAACGTACTGTCTGCGCCCGACAAGCGTGAGGAGCGGTAGACGGGGCCAATGGGGTGCAGATTTGTCTGCAACGTATCCGTGGACCCCGAGTGAGGGGATACCGTGAAGATTTTCCGTTTGACCCATAGAATCTAATAGATTATGACGTGAAGAAAATAGAGCCCAACATGTTACGCAGCAAGCGGACCTGAGAGTGTACCAGAAGGTCCATGCACTGTTTTCTATATTCGAAATGTTGGACGGCTGGATGTCTACCCCGTGGGATAGCGAAAAATGGTGGTGAAGACAGTAACTGTGTCTAGTGAGAAAGAAACCAGTAAGTTGTGGTTGTCATGGCAGAGTGGTGATAGGGCGAAACAGTGCATGAACGAATGAAAAAAGAGGGTGAACTGGCTTACCACGACAGACACGGAAACCGTCTTAAACTACTCATCAGCACAAACGAACTCTGTTTACGCCGGTATTGTCTCACTGAGGTTTCGTCAAGTCCAAGCGCTGTGCACAGAAGAGATCGACCGAACGGCGGCTCAAATCAAGATTGCTAACAGACTCCAAGAAATAGGGTACCCAGTGAGTTTGACCAGACGCCATCTAAGAAAGATATTGGCTTCGGTATCTAGACCCAGTGAGGAATGGATTGGCACAGCAGTCATTCCATATGAAGCAGGAACACCGGAGGTCAATCGAAGACTGATGAACTTAGCCAACATTAGAGTGGCTTTCCAGAAGGAAAGAGCACTACGCTCAGTTTTGGTGCACTTGAAAGATTCCCTCCTTGTTGAAAGGACTAGGGACTGTGTGTATAAAAATAAATGCATCGATTGCACCAAGGTTTACATAGGACAAACTGCCAGGGAATTGCACCCCAGAAGTGGTGAGTATAACAGGAGCATAAACAAACCACCAAGGAACGCGGAAGAATATCAAACGCTGGTCAGACACAGCGATGGCGGTACATGCGTCAGACACGGGACATAGAATAGATCTGGATGAGGTGGAAGTGTAGAGAGAGGGACTGTAATCCACACCGCGGAGGCTGATAGCCTGAACGACGGAAATCACCAGGCATTACAGCGTGAACAGAATCGAGGGTGTGGAACTGATTAGCGCATGGAAAGCTGTCTTAGATAAACTGAATTGACACGTGACTGTGTGTGTTTGTCAGTTCACGTAGAAACACTAGCAAAAACTGGAGGGTGGAAAGCTCAATCCGAACAAAGTTCCCAGAATCCCTCTTACACAACTATCGTAGCGCTAGCTGATCCGCACCAACCGACGCAAAGTGCAAACAAATTTAGAGGGCGATCGTCCCGTGAACTTGATCAGAAGAACTGGATTTTAGGATGGGCCCAAATCCATGTAGGTTTCCCTACCGGCCTAACACTTGGTCAATTACCCAAACACACAAAAACATTCGATCGATACCTAACAGAGATTTAGCTCGACTTAGCTGATTTGTTCTCCTTCCGCCTTAGGTCTCGACCAACCTCTTTATCTAGTCACTTGGCCTGACGACGCTTTTGTGTCGAAAGCGAAACGTTGCCCAGCAATTAATCTACCGATTGCTATCAAACTTCTCCCAAAACTTCAGCTAGTTCTACCCTGCAGACTCTGACGGCCGAAGATCTTCCAAAGTACCTAAATCAACCTTGCTGTTAAATTACGTCTGCGTGTACACGTGGTGTACAAGCAATTTTTGCGTGAGTGAGTCGCGGGGTTTCAACTATTATAAGTGAATTCACGCTTATCATGCACATTGCTGCACTTTATTTTCTATAAATCAGAACTTCTTGGTCAGTTCCCAGTCGGCCTAAGACGGTGAATGAATGGAGTCAGCCCACAGCCGTGATAAATTTCCGACTTCTTCAATGCACCTTAGCTCGACAGGCGCCCTGTCGGCCATTCTATTGATGTGCACGAGGTTAAGTAATGTGACACCATCAGTTTACAGTTGGCGCTACACCTAAAATTTTCATGCAGCCAGGCTGTTTCAGAGCCCGGATTACAAAATATCTGAGGAATAAATTAGCTTACACGCGCGGTTAGAGGTCGGCTTTTTGGTTACAAAACTCCTGAGAATTTGATTCTTTTCGACAAACCCGGGACTTGAAAAGTCTAACAGAGCGGTAATCGGAAGTTGTCTTTCTTGAGATAGGGTTATTTGACTCTCCTGGTCACCGATATAGGAGTTGCGGGACCAGACATGGACATTTCAGGTGTTCTTCTTGTTGTTGGGTGTGGATTGAACGTATTTATAGTCCAACCAATTGCAGCAAAACAACTGAGTAGTCGCTAAGGAAGGAAACCTAGGTTGCCCATGGAAGTCACTGTAGTCGACGAGCTCAAGTAGTTTTGAGAACTCTGTAAAAATATGTTTGGAGTTTGTAACCAAGCGGAAAAATCTGGTTAAAAAGCTTCTGACAACATAGGTCGCTCAGTATTCGCACAATGGAATTGATTTCTCGAAAACTACGACATTTTCAGGCTTGCCACTTTATGGTGTGGAATGCGCATGTTCATGTGCTATTGCAGATTAGCTGCATTGGTGATTTGTTTAAGTGAGCGAATCTTCAAGGTCAGTAAACACCACAGATTGTGAATATGCTACTTAATGTAATAAGAAATCGCTAATTGCCGAAAAGGTGACTCACTTACAGTGCACGGCACTTTCAGATAGTTTTACAGCTGAAATAATTCCCTGAACACTCTAGAATCTACATGGATGCAACATATGCGTGAATCGTGGAACCACTTCCGAGGCCATAGCGCAACCCCTTCAAAGTCGAATGTGCGCCAAAAATTTCACAAGGAGATGAATTAAAAGAAATCGCAGAAGATTGTGGGAGATGAGATTTGTTTTCGGTTTGAGTGCATGTGCAAAGAAATGCAAGATTTTGACGTAGAAAGTTGTCTTTCGCTCGCAAGGGTTTTGCAGAAAAATGCATTGTGCGCCCAAGGCGCGGCCAACAACGGGGTTCGAAGCATCATTATTTGGCGGCTTAGTGATGCGTCTTATTGTGCTAGTGTGCGGGTCCGCACATAACTGGAGGTACAGCAACAGCCGTCTACGCGATCTGAGCCTCTGATATTCTCACCTACAGAGAAGTAGAAGCTATTGGAGATGGCTTCGCCGGTGAATGTTTTGTTTCGCTCGCTGATGAAGAAATTCGATTCACCCATATACAGACAAATAAGAATACTTTTTTTAATTCACGGGGGTCAGTCTTCGTAGGTAATCTGTTTTATTTAAAGAGCGATCATTTCCACCTATGGAGTGGGGTACGACATGCTGGGACGCTGAGCTTCTAAGAGCTGGATGCAATTTTTACTTGACACGCACCTTTTACGATGGTTCAGTCGAGGACTCAATAAAGTTTGATAGGGAACTCAGGAATATCCTACAGTATCACAATAAGTCAAGAATTCCACTCTTAATTTCAGACCCAACACATTTTTCTACACTGATTTGGAAGCATAGCTACATGCTTGAGAATACCGCCCTTAGGAATTTCTATTCTGGAAGGTCGACCACACCCTGTGAAAATATGTGCTCACGCAAATAGATACACAGCACTCGGGTCCACCCACCTTTCTGGTTTTTTGTTCAAGGTTCTCTGAAATGATATGCTTCGGGATGTTTTTCAGCGTCTGCAAGAAATCTGTAACCCAGTTTCTAAAATAGGATAGGATGCCAACCGTTGTGCTTGCATTAATCGGCTCGTGCGTGTTCAACACATTTGACCAAAACCCAACTATTCATTCTGACCAGAGTTACTGCACAATCTTAAACGCTCGCAACCATTACTTGTGACTTATCCTCACACTGAAGCCTATAAACACAGTGCCAGGCAGCTTTTACCATGAGAGCTTCTGTGTTGGAGAGCTTTAGCAGCACAGGGTTTATACGTGCTTCCAAACATCATTTTCATAGCTCGCGGTCTGAAGAGTCTGAGAGACAACCCTTGAGACCATCAAGTTTGATTAGCTGCTCACTTATCTGTAATGCAATCAGGTCGGAAGCGTTCGTTTAAAAGTATTCATTGCTCGGTGGCCGGTGGGGTGTTCCAGCTTATCGGTATGATGGAGCAAGCCATAAAAAACAGAACCAACTCCCCAATACCGAATCACACAGACAAGTGTAAGTGCTCTTCCTTAATCGATGTACTCGCGGCGAAACTGGAGCTCTTCTCTAAAGCTCTGAAGGACGCAAACACAAAAAACGCAGCGACCTGGACGAAAGTTGATAAACAACTTTCCTCGCTGAACGAGTACCTTGCACTATCCACCCCTTGTCCGCTGGCTGCGGAAAAGGTCATCCGGCTCTCCGATGCGGCAATAAAGAGCGCCATGGCGTTTCTGGTGGACAGGCGCGTTGTCCTCAACCAAAGCCTTTGCCTCAAAAACCTGACCGCACTGCGGCGGTGTTTGGCGGGAAATGCAAATACGTTACCATTTTAACGGAACCCTTGGTCCCCACACAGGTTCCAACGCATAACTTGGAGGACCAGGAGTCTCTGTGTTCGTCAGACTTCTAATCATTGACCAATCTGGTATGAGAGACTCTTCTCGCGGGCGCCTTCCCCAGTATAGCTTAATGGGTCGCCGAGGTACACAAACCGTCACCCCACGGTAAGGTCCAGTCTCTTCGTGATGGACAAAGGCATCAAAGCTACTGAAATTATCGATGCACTCTCATTGTCTTCAGTCATCGGTCAATTACCGATGAAATCGTTATACGACTGAGGTAAATAGAAAACCTGCGTATCCTACGACCGAGTCTTGAGGTACTTCCATCTGGACGTTGACAGAGTCCTGATAAAGTCCCGACCACACATCAAGCTTGCTGGCCAAGTGTCCAACGCGCAGTATCCCACAATGCAGTAGAATGTTCTGTGTTCGATGCAAATGAAGGCCGGAATTTGAACCCCAGACATCGTTTCCTCATAATAGAATCGTTAATTTTGTTTTGTCTGGTGCAGAAAAACCTAGATGCGAATTCCTTACGCTGTTGATCAGCCACTTGTGGTCGAATAACCTAATGGTCACCTAGTAGGCGGATGTTTGAAAGCTTGAATCTCCCAGGTGGACTGCCGCTACTATCCAACAGGACGACTGTACAGTGTTCCTCTACTTTTCAGCACTGACGGGTTTCACCCACAGACTGTAATCTGTCACAAGGGAGTTTCATCTTTTTGGTCAATCTAGCCTACCCACGAAATGCAACAGCTTCGTTCCTGGCGCCTCATGGTTTTGTTTAGGGGGACGAAAAGACGTAGCTGATGTCTACCATCTTAGCTAGCATCCGAAACGGATTCGCCCGTCAACGGTTATCAAGCAACTGGATGCCTGTGCATAGTCGGAGAGCCATAAACGGTTTGAGTAAACCCGAATTCGGCCCAGCGCTCAAACCCTTACAGAGAAACCTTTCCGATCAAACCGGGGCAACATGCCCAAGCAACCAAACGGACGCAAGATTTTCCCTTGAGCAACAGCAAATCTGGTCGTCCAAAAGGCGTTATTGAAGGGGCTACAAGTAGCAGTGGTCGAAATTTCCGCCCACCGGGAAAAAACTTCGTCCACGACAGGCAATAAGCCCGCGCAAACCGGGCTCTCTCAGGAAAAAACCGCAAATGAAAAGCGACCCACAAAACCACCAATCAAGGGAGCAGACAAGTATGCCTCAGAGGTCCCTTCGGAGCCCTCGACTCAAAAACGCGACGTACTGACTCCAAGCTTAAGATCCAAACGGCGTAGAACTGTTAAATCTGCTAACCTCTTTGGCGGCAAGCCTCTCTTCTGCCTAACTTCGGATGCAGTAGAGATGGTATTGAAGTTTTCTCCACAACGAACCTCGTGATATTCAATAGTCGGCTTGCGTTGAACAACCGTCCATAATCTAATTTACAGAAACCTAGCTCATACCAAACTTCACTGACGCGGAGCTCCGGATAGACGGCTACACAAAACGTAGGAGAGCAGGTGGGGTTGCTTTGTACTTACATGCGGCTTTGCCAATCCCAATTATCCCCTCTGATACCACTCCTGCACCTTTTTGTGATGCACTGTGGCTTCAAGTCCTGCGCGGGTCTAATTCTCCCCTTCTTGGTGTGGTCTACCGGCCCCTTGAGTCCTCCGGAAGATGACAATTCCTCATACAAACCCTTGAGAAACTCCTCCAGTTACTACTTTACTCATCTCCTGCTGGTAGGTGACGTGAACGCTCTAAATGCCCCTAGACGGAGCTCCAGTGCGTCGGCCCAAGTGGACTTTGTGCGGCAGCGCTGACCGAAGTCTTCCAACAGTGCTCTTGGACTCAACATGCCATTGCACCCACCAGATACCGCGCGGGACAACAACCGTCCCTCCTGGATTTGGTCATCACCAACGAAAGACATTTCGTTGATCAGATGATAATTAACGCTCTACGGGGACATAGCAACCATTGTGTGCTGACCTTTGATTTCATCTGCTATTGGGCCAGAAATCCCGAACCCCAAACGTGGATTCGAAACTTCTGCCGTGCAGACTTTTCAGGAATGCGCATCTTTCTTGACCAAGTTAAACTGGGACCAGCCTCAGTGGAAGACTTATATAGGAATATTGTCCAGAAAGTTCACGAGGCTGACGCGATGTTTGTCCCAAAAGACCAGCACGCAGTCGGAGGAGCCGTAAGCTACCCAAAAGAATCCGGCGTCTTCTGAAAAGAGGTCTCAACTATTTTTCAAAAAGTTGACTACAAGAGACACCGAAGATGAGCTGGCGTTTCCTACTATTCTTCTTCTACTCTTCTCCAGCGCCGGTCTCCATTGGAGTTCCTCAGGGCTCCGTTTTGGGACCTTTGCTGTTTCTGATATAGGTCAATGACCTTCCAGATATTCTTGCAAGTCCATGTCTACTTGCTGCGGACGACTTGATATCGTGGATTTCCAGTACCGGTGCCCCCAAATGGATGTAGACGCTTCAAAGCAGTGGTCGTTGGACTGGCACCTTCCTCTGAATGACGAAAGGTGCGTCCATATGTCATCTGGAGGAGACCCAGAGAACTCCTTGTCATGCATGGTGAGAAGGGACCTGAAGACATCACGAGGATAGATGCCAAAAAGCGTTTGAGTATCTGGTTCTCTCCAAACATGTTCTTCTCACTACACCATGCGAAATAGGCCCAAAGACATTCGCCGTTCTACGGATGATTCGGCGCACCTTCTCCCGTATTACTCGCATGGACTTACATTCACTCTATGGGGCCAACATCAGACCGCCTCTTGGATATGCCAACTCGGTTGTCTACTCAGGACACAAGAAAGACGTAATCCTAATTGGACGAATCCAGCGAGCTGCTACGAAAATGGTTGCCGGCCTCAAGCCCGTGGACTACGAAACGCATCTTTCGGTGCTTGACCTCTTTCCTCTGAGTATCGTCGCCTCCGTGGGGACCTAATTCTTACTTACGCCCTGTTAGAACAAGGCTCAACCGACAGTTTTTTCACGGTTGACCCAGCAAACACACGGCTGGGACACGGTAAGAAGATTTTTAAGCTCAGAGCGCACACCTTCATTAGGCAAACTTATTTCTCATTTCGTGTAGTTGCCGCGTGGAATAACTTCCTGAGACGGTTGTCCACGCTCCTCTAGAACTCAGTTCAAAACACTATTAGACACCTATTCACGCGAGTCCTCGCGCTGGCAGGCATACTGCCCCGCGCTGAGAACTTAAAGAGCAGTGCCACACCCTTTTTTCACTTGTGCCTTTCAGGTGAACGACAGCCGCTGAACGACAGGAACAAAACGGACCCGGGAAACTTGGGCGAAAGCCTCGATCCTGTGCATCAATCCATGAATACGTGATCATGTTTCAGTCGGGTCGGGAAAGAAACTTATTATTATTATTGTTATTATTATTATAAACTCCTTGTAACTGCATTCCGTTTTCTACGCCGGTGTAGGCGTGACAAAGGCTACTGCCCAATGTTTATGACTGTCCCGTTGTTCACACAATCCCAAGTACCCGCCAATTCCATCCAGTCGTGCTTTATTCTGCCTGTAGTCATGTGATCGCGCCTGATGTTATGACACCCACTAGTTGGGAATAAACCGTATTATTATTATAACCAAAGCAAGCTTAGGCTGGCCGCATACGCGTTCAGCAAGCGCTTCTTTCTTTTTAGTTTTCTGTTATCTTCATCGCAGAATGCGGTGTATGAGACTCAGCATAGGGTAAGGAATGTGTTTGAGTGGAGATTATGCAGCTGGTGAGAGTTTTCAACCGTGCAGTCCTTCTCATCATCAGGTCCAGTAGATGCGGAAGGGGAAGAAACAGCACAAAAAGTTATTGAACGTCTAAGGATGGTTGTTGGCCAGGTGGGAGAAACTTGGATAAGCAAACAAAACGCATAAAACGCGGTGTATGATACGGAGATAGGGTCCACCAACCGCCTGAAGGACCAGGACACATTGGTGGAATTGACAGTGCACGACAATTGAGTATGGGTAAAGGGATTGCGTTCCATGGGTAAGCGAAAAACAGCGAACCTTGGAATACCCAGTTGGGCCTTAATATATATATATAATATATATATATGCATGGGGTAGCCTGAGGGTACTGTGTGAGGCTCACGGCTAATGTCGACGCGCAAGGAGTTGCCGCCTTCATCTTAGTTGGATCACACCATCCCAAGCCCATTTCACCATCCAAACATAGCACACACGTTCCTCCCTCTTGTCATCTATAGCGATCATATGCACAAAATGCAACTTATTAGTTCCTGATTACAAGCAGTCACAGCTAGCATTTAATGGCTGTTCTTTTTGCTATGCACCTTTCGTTTTCTGAGGTTGACAGCAGTGACTCGGCTACTGGTGATCCTTAATCTTACTATCCTGTTAGGTTGACGTAGTAGATCTCAGTTAAGCCACGGTTCTTATCCATTTTCTGGGAGCCTGTTGCCTATCCGCATTTTACTTGTCTACTGTCACTGCTCACATTAACCCCTTTTTTGCACAACGGAGACCCTATGTCATGATTCTTTGGTAAACTAAAAACTGCCGCCCGTTCCAACTAGTCCAACAGCTAGCCTCCATGCTAGCTACCTCGACGGCAAAGTTCTTAATATCCTAAAACTATGCACCTACTCTGGCCCAACTAGTACTTGGTTTCTAGACCAGCAAACGTATCCACCTTCCTGGGTCCATTTAGCTTGCTGTCATCCCCTTTTAGATTTTTCTGTTGACACCGTAGTATCATATGCCTCGTGACACTCGCAACATGCTACCGCTTTCATTCTATTTCTTCCTCGTTGCCCCTCTTCCGAAGCTTCAAACTTCTCCGCAGTTGCGCAAACGCCCCGTAGGACTGTTATTCATTCAAACTGGCTGGTCCCCGGTCTACACTCACACGGTCCTCCAACAAAAGGGAAATTATCTGTGACCCTGCATCCGCCTGACTCTCCGTGTTAATCTCCGTCTCACCTAGATCCAGCTGCCACGGAACTGCGTATTCCTTCTCCGATCGCGGCACCCTTGACGACCGTTACGGGGCTGTCCATAAACCGAAGCATGTCAGTGCAATGATGGCATGGCACTGTCATACCCAGTGTGATGGCACTCCCGCAACTATTCTCTTCAAAATCTCGACCGCAACCCCTCGCTCAATCGAGCCTGTGGTCGCAACTACGAGCAAATTTTTTATCCGGCCCCTTCTCTGGGACTAGTTCTTTCGTACCCGATGAATTTTCGCTCAAATTTGGCTAGCCTGATTTTCTGCCACAATTTCGGCTTGCCGCTTCCACAAGTTCAAATACGGATACGATGTTCGGACCGCCCTATATTTTAACACCATGTTCCCATCCATTCTATCTGCTGCAACTGACTTCCCTACAACAGTGCAACCAGTGAGTTTGCTTAGTTTCAGATGAAACCACATTTTTGAGACAAAACTCGCCATGTGCTCCCAATTCGAATTATTCTACCTCCATCCCCACTTTTGCTCGTTGTGACTCTTGCCATTTGCCCAACCGCTTAAGGCCACTCATGGCCAGTAATAGTTTTCAGTTTTAGTTCATGTCATATCCATGTATTTGAACTAGTGGGACTTTATGACCATTGTTCCCTACAATTTGGGAAAGCAACCTATTATTATTTCATCGAATATTTCCCACTGTTTATGATATTGTCCTCTTTCGCGCAATCCGCACTACCTGCAAATCCCCAGTCATGCTTCATTCTGACTGTAAACGTATGATCATGCCAGATGGTATGTCACCCACAGTTTGGGAATAAACATTATTATTATTATTATTATTATTATAGATCTTTGATCTCCGTGGAATGAGTGATAGGATTTCCATTAATTGTGGAAGCGTCAGCCGTGAGAGAACAGCGACAGGAAGTTATGCAGGATTTTGTGGAGGAGAAGCTTAGGCCAGAGTCGTTTGACCAGCGAGTGAGTGAATCTAAGTCTCGGTTAATCTGGTGAAAAGCAAGGGCTTGTGCAGAGGGGGGAATGTGTACGCAATTTTTAAGCCTGGAGCTGGTGGAGGGACAGCGCACACAGTTGAGGATGAAGGACCGCCTTGGCCAGTGGAATACATTCTCATGCATAGGTTATGCGTCAAAATCAGCGTTGCACGCAGATAGAGGCCTATCGGTTACTCTATGTACCTAAAGTGAGCAAGAGCGCATCCGTTTATGACGAAGAAGGGCCGTCGTTGGCCATTGCAGTAGGCTATCATGCATAGTTAGGACCTCGAAATCTCCGGCGAACATATGCATGGGCCTAGTAGTTACGGCAAGTGGGCAGGGTGTGCGGCAAGGCATATGGTCATCGTGACCAAGGGAAATTGTTGGCTTTATTTACCGGCAGTGTCGTTGCTATTTATGACGCAATCCAGCCAAGGGACGTCCTGCCTTCCGATGAGAAAGACACTCCGTCTGGATTGTGGTAATTCACACGTAAAAATCCTAAACAGCTGCACTATCTCCGACAATTTGCTCATATTTGCGAATGGGGATCATCCACAGAGACGCCAACCCGCATCTATACTGCACCATACATCACGTTGGCTTCGATTGCTGTATCGAAGCAAGGCTAGTTTCTCAAAAACAGTTTTGTGCTGAAGTTCGGTGAGCAAAATCATTTGCTTTGTAACGCCTTAAAAGCACAACACATACCAAAGTTATGCAACCAACTGACTAGTTGGAATTTGCATTGGATCTACTGAAGGTGTTCTCTCCCAGTTGAAAAACACCGCAGAAGTTTGAAATACGCTAATCCGTTCTCATGCTTTATCTTGCCGAGACTTAGATGCACACCCAAAATTTCTCTGAAACCATAGTTCGGAGGAGGAAAACTTTAACATAAAGTTTCAGCATTTGACAGCATTTATTCGGTCCCTTACGATCTTCCCATGCGGGCGTAGTGTTGTTGGAAGTTGTTTAAACGTACTCGGGGTCCACCATGGGCGCGGAATCTATATATTAATGGCTGCCAACGGCTTTGCGTGATGTACCTGTGATGACGGTGGGAAATTTGTGGAAGAGCCGGTTTCTTCACGGGTTTTATTTTGCATTGCGTTTGGAAATAATCCCGAAACGACAAGGACAATAATTTCGCCCTCTGTGTCGCCGAAACTCAAAACTGAACAGCTTTTAACGACCTGTGTATGAAAAAGTCTCCTATCATTGGGGCAGGTGTCCTGCAAAACCAAGCCAAGGAATTCGTCACAGCTAGTAAGTTTTTTGTTTTTTTTATGGTGGTCAGTACATGCTATATCAGGTGCAAGGCAACCATCGATAGTGATGTTGGTAGAATTAGTGTGTTAATGGGCAGTATAAATACAGCACAATAAGGTGACCAGTGCTTTCAAGTCCTGGCACGAGTTAAACGGATTGGGGCCATCTTGTAGGTGCACCTACCACCCTCATCCGGAAAATATTGTGGATATGGTGAACTACGGCCAAGTCATCAGACTGGGTATGGTAGTCGCGGTACCGTCATCGCAACGCCGTACTCGGGTCCGTGGACAGCCCCGCACATGAACCTGTTGGGTGAGTCGTTTAGGGTTGTTATTGTAGTTACGATTCGTCAAGGAAATGTCATATTGAGACCGGCATGGATTAAGGGTATTATTGGGTCCATTGGGGGCGCAAGGTGGTTTATTTCTGTCATTCAGACGAGGCAATAAGACGGCCGTGTCTATATCCGGCACACAAAACAAAAAGTCTCAGAAATACTTCTAGAGGGCACCATGATGTGAGTAAGACTGCAGCCCGAAATAACAAGCGGCCAAAAGTGGTCACAATTCCTGACTAACTAACGTCTTCTGGACCTCGGTTTTCAGATATCTGACGAAAACCTTGTCGACATGGAGCATGCAGACGTCCTCATCTTCAAAGAGGAGGAAATGGTGCAGTTGTTTTTGAATGTACTGACCAAAGTCATCCCGTCCTTTGGTATGCACCCTGCACTCACAGTGTAAGGTAATAATAATAATGTTTATTCACAACTGGTGGGTAGCGTGACCACAAGATTACATTAGGAATGAAGCATGAGTTTCTTCGTAATTGCAGGTAATGGACCAAGTTGGCTAGAAGGTATAGTGAGGAGTAGGGAGGGCTTAGATGCGGGTGTGTTATCAAACTGGGTATGGCAGTGCTGTGCCATAATTGCACTGGCGTACTTCCGTTTCTGGACAGCCCCGTAAAGGACGCCATGCTTGAGATGATTGGGCTGGGATGTGCAAATCTGTGAGCAGCGGGGTTTTTGAGTTAGCCAAGGGAATTTGCAGAGGTAGCACAAAGACCATGTAAGGTCGCAGGTATTTTTCTGGTCCGTTGGAGGATCTCTGGGGATGTAACTCACTGACCAGGTGGGGTGGATAACAGCAAACAGGGCGTCCAAACCGGGTATTGCCGGGTATTGAGCAGACTTGACACCAAGTGCCCGCCCACTCAATAGGTCCTCGTTACCTGTGCAGTACGACAGCGACACCGGGCCAGGTTCAAGTGACATATGGTAGACCGTTCTTAGTTGTGAATTGCGTTGTTATGGTAGCGTTCTCGTCAAGCTGATTTGCGAAGCTTGTGTACCTCAGTCATTTTACAATGGGTATGATATGTATACGCGAAGATGACTGGCCAATTGCCGGTACAAACTAGCATATTGGTGTTTTAGCGGTACGCTGCACTACGAGTGGCCGTGCGTAGCAATTCCTGGTTATTCTGACGGCTTGAATCCAGGGTTCAAAAATTTTGCCTTGGGTGTGGCTGCAAGCTTGTTATAGACAGGAGTGTGCCATAGAACCGATCTTAAAAAACTTCCTATCTGTTTTTTTATGGATGCCCTGTTCTGTTTTCCTGCTAGCTTGTATTAGCAAGTTGGAAAGTTTAGGGACTAGACAACTTGCTCCCAAGGTGTTACGAGATGATAGGTAACCAACACCGCATTAGCAAATCAACTTAGCCACACAGTGTACCGAGTTCCGAACTATATAGGTGGATCCGCGCGCCGCAGTATGCTATTTGAACTGAACCTTATGGGCGTCCATTCGAACATATTGTATTCGTGACAAATCCGATGGAAAAGATTGAAGAGCCGTTCCAGAGTCAGCATGTCCAAGCGATTTTCGGATCATGTTAGAACATTTGTACAGTCGCACCCCATGATGGTATTGAAGGATAGAATTCCGGTCCACAACACTTGTGAGTCACACACAAGGTACACTGGCATGTCTAACTAGGTTTCGGTTTACCACGTGGCTTAATTTGTACAAAGACGACCACAGACTGTCACTGCTAGTACAGTCACAGGCTGAATGTACCGGATACTTCGTGTATTAGGGTCGTTGGTTTCATGTCCATGTTGGATTTGCATCCACTAATGTGTGTTGGATAAGTGGATAGTCTATAGTACTAGTTAGCCAAACCTAGCTCACACACATAAGGTCACTATGTTGGCCAATACGGAACGTATTGAGACGATGGTTCGTATGGGATTCGAACCAGGTGAGGTTCAAGAAGCCCTAACTCAGCAACGCTTCAGAAGCATCACAGCCCCTTATATACTAATAGGGCATTACGATCCCAAACTCAACGGACGATCACCTGGGCTCGGAAAAGCTAATAACAGCACCAGCCACCTGGATAACAAGTTGAACCGTCGACATGGAGATTTCTACACCATTCCTCTCGCCCGACCAGCGCAGTGCCCTCTACACAAAATCAGTACAACAATAGTCACAACCCCGCCCACAGCAGAACCTCAGATGAAGGATTGTTTTCTCAAGCGGCAGCAGCATACAGTCACCTGTAAACTTGGGAATAACAACCTTTGTCCAGTTGCTCAGCTATCTGGGGAGTGTAAAGCAAACAAACGTCCATGACCGATTCTCCTGGGTGGAGTTTGCATTGGATATTCTGTAGATGTTATTTTACTCTTAAAGAAAACCAAACTATGGTAAAGTGCGATTTCGTCTTCTGCCTCCCGTAAACCGGTAGCAAAATGCGAATCGGTGATGGACTGTGACCTTGAAATTTAGCAGACCTAAACAAAATGCTATGAGCAACATATCGCCTACAAGTGTAGATGGATTAGACTAACTCACCGTAAAAGTCACAACCTCGAAAACCCTATAGTCCCGGCAAAAATAATTTGGGTGTGCTTCTAGTGAGCGGCCTTTATCTTGAAATTTGGTAATTACATACAACTCGGTGTTGGTCGGCGGTCTTGAAGTTTAGCTCGCTCAAACAAAAGGCTGGGAGCAAAATATCGCTAAAAGGTGCAACCGTATTAGATTAGCTCCCAGTAAAATTTGCAATTTTGAATGCCGCATAGCTTTGAAGAAATTAATTTCAGTTCACTGAACTTCCGTTAGTTAACCGGGCCTCTTATGCGGTCACATCAAATTCACTACCACCTCCGGCAACGATGTAAGCCGGTCGGTCCATCAGTCGCCAGTCCTAAAGCTGGAGTTAACATTTTAGCTCTAACTGCTTAATATCCCAGCGTTAATCCTCTCCAACTTGTTAATTACCCCGAATCGGTCTCTTGTCAGATCTCACCATACTGCGGCCCTGACTCGTGCCCTGGCGCCACACAAACCTGCTTGCAGATCACAGACCACTAACCTACCGCTCATGACGATGAACTCCCACTTCTACATGGTGGCACCTACGCATGTCCCAATAGTATTCACCACTGATGTGAAGGATGCGGCATCTCATTAGCTCTTACCTGAGGCTTCAGTCGAGGATGACAAAACAGGCTCACGATAAGGCCTCCTGACTTGGTTAAACCACGTACCCGTAACGACCAGTGACTAAGCCTAACACCCATTTGCTTCAACCAAACATTTCACTCATTTTCCTTCCACATAAATATCATTTTTAATTGCCATCTATCCCTCTATATATACAAAACCTCCTTTTACACCGTATACCCTCCGCAGCTCTTGACAACACGGAAGACGATGCGGCCAACAGCTCTCCATTGAATGCACCCGCACCTCTCGAAGACACCCCCTAACCAACACTGTGCCTGATGTTCTACCGTATGACGTAGGCTCATCTTGCCCACTACTCACCGCTCGACCACCAGTATTGAAGGCGCCTTAACGGACTCCGAACACACGCCCGGTAATTTTTGCTTCATATGTCCCACCTCCGTTCCCCAAACCAGTCTGATACTAAACTCCACCGTGAGCGGAGTTAGCAACTTCCTAATTCGTATGGTTTGCTTGCCAATAAACACGCAATAAGAATAAAGTTTATTCCCAACTAGTGGGTGGCGTGCTCTCAGGCATGATCATAATGTTACAGTCAGGATAAAAGCATAACTGGCGGGATTCATGGGTACCGGGGATTGCGCGGAAAATGGACAGTGTCATAAACAGTGGGTATTATCCGATGTAGACGTTAGGATTTGAAGATGGTTGGTAAAAACAAAACGATAGAGGATAAAACCAGGGGCGTCATGCCCGACACACGAGAAGAAAACTGCAAAGCGTGAAGAAGAAGGAACTAGAACAATGGTTCTGGTGAAGCTGCAGGCTTGGCGTAATCCAGCCGGTTAATTTTAACCAAAACATAAAACCACCACTGTGAAGCCTTGTGACCCTGAACTTTTGAGCCTAAGGCCAGCGTCACAAAAAGCCTTAGTCAGGATGATGAAGTGGAGGAATTAACAATGCGGCTAAACGTTAGCAGGCATATCAAAATCATGGTATACAGTGAACTTTTAAAGACCTGCTGGTGCCGCTGATGTAGTAGAGTTGGGTGTGGAAGTTCCTTGGAAGAGAGAGAGGTGACAACGCACAAGCCAGAACGCGACATGCACAGAAACTTATTGACTTTATAGGGGCACACACTTAAAGCCCACCGAAATGGTTAAATTGAAACGAAAGGCTGAGCGGATTTAAAGTAAAGCGTCCTGGATGCGGCTGGCACCAGGTAAAGAGGCCGCAGTTAATTTAACAAGTGGGCGAGAGGTACGATCAAGATACGATCAGGCCAGGTGGAGTGGACAACAGCCAAACAGGGCGACCAAACCAGGCACTGGCGAAGGTCGCAGGTTTATTTCCCAACTTCTAGGAGACATGTTGATTGGGTCGTGGTCGGGTCGTTACAGTCTGATCGCAACAGGCACCAACACAACGGGGAGGAAAGTACAAACAACCAGACATATTTATAAGACAAGAAGTCACCATGGTTGTGAGAACTGAGAAAAACTAGGACAATGGGCATAAGGCACGACTAGTTCAAAGATACAGCCGGCCCAAATGGACTACACTGGTATTCAGGAAATAATAAGGAATCTACATTTTATATGTATATGCTCGTTTTAGAGAACAAGAGGGAAGAACGTGTGTTTTGTCCGGATGATAAAAAGAGCTTGGGGTTGTGCAACACAGCTAAGACAAAGGTGGAGACTGCTTTCACGTTGATGTCAGCCGTGAGCCCCGCACAGTACCCTCAGGATACACATGCACAATTGTTATAAATCAAACGAAAGGGCAGCTGCCTTTCGCTTGTATTCCTTGGTGTTGCCGGACAAATGACAACCGGAACAAGTGAAATATAGCTACAGAAAACAACAGCGCCGCTCTTTTATGGTTTTCCTGAATTAAAGGCCAGGCTCAGGACCACCGGCTATGGGCAATGCACCCGTGCTACTGGAGATGTGACGTGTATACGAACGTACCATGGTGCAAAGTAACGGAGTGACCCTTCCTGCCAACATACGAAGTTTTCCAACCGCGTGCATGCTGCCAAAATCTGCAGGGTGACAAACCAAGCAGTCATAATTGTATTTTGTGCATTGACAAATAACTCCAGCTACCAGACAATTTATCCGGTCAGGTGGAAAGTCAGGCCAATAGGACAGCTCAGTCATTTTGAACAAGCAAACAGCAAACGCCCACTGAAAGAGGAAAGTCGCGGAGGCAAATGAAACGGTAGCCGTCTTTTGGGTCATGGGCGTAGAAGTTGGACGTTCAGAGCCTGTGTACAGTAGCTAAACGACGACAAAGCATTGGCCTGGACCGCCGTGTCAAGTAGAAGCGCACCACATCGTCATGTGTGGGTGAATGAGTGGGCTGTGGATCCAAACATGTATTTCATTAATTGCGCATCTTCAGACAGATTATTCGATGTGCGTGCACTGCGCGTAATCAGAGGATATTGAATAGTCCTGAACAGTGAGGAAATGTGGCTTTGGTTTGGCTAAGTTTAGTTCAATCTAGTCCGAGCAAATCACCAGACAAGAAATAGAGCTGACAGAGTAATTTCAGGCATGGGTCCAGGCTTGGAAGAAATAGGAATATGTAGGCTGGGCACAGAAGCTTAAGGCGTGAAAACATTTACAAATATGCCTCAGAGAACAGTTGCAGGTGTAAGCTTTAGGACCAAGTAATAGAACATTTGGGGTGAGAGCGCAAATGAGAAGGGCTTTGGACTTGTCTAGTGTAAGCTGTAACTCGAAAAGACGCTCAGCTTTCCCAATAGAAAGGTGAGAATGAAGGGTCTTTCGAAAGGCCATATGAGGTGATATGGTAGGTTTACGGAAGAGGATTTCGTTTTATTAGTTTGGAAAACAGGCAAAGGAAAACGTTTTTTCCAAAGACAGCTCAACAGGTTGAACATGGGAGCAAAAATTTTGAGTTGTGGATATTATAGGGAGGGCAGGAAGAAACTTTAGGGCAGCAGTTAGCTATGCAAGCTCGTCAATAGATTAGGCAGTGTAGGAGGCCTAGGTTCAACCTACCGCGCCTCATCCATGAAAGATGCCCTTCAATACCCGCTTGTCATTACCAAGGGTCCGTAATCTCTGGGCCATTAACGCCACTGCACAACGAAGTCTGAGCTGTGTGACTAAAATGTGTTTCCCAGTTTAAACTTCAGAAACGGGTATTTAAATCCGTGGCTCCAATAACCCGCTTTACCAGCAAAAACGCAAAGACCGATGGTTGTGCCCTTCGGTTGTGCCGAAGTCGGAGGTTCTTGCAAAGGTCATTAAAGCCTCTACTCTGGAAGAGATTCCAGAGGCCATGTGGATCTTTACAGAAGTTACTAACAGGCCTGTACAATTAAGTTGCAGCTATCTACCACTAGCCTCGTCCTCTGCATTTATTGCTTGCTTATTCCGTATTATATCCCCCGTAAGCGGCCTCCTTTATTTGGACAAATTTGTGCAGGGTGACTTCAACCTGCTGGATATCTAACGGCCTACCATTATGGGTCCTACCCGGTGTGCCTCGCTGCATGTCCAACTTAGTGCAGTGGGTTGGTCAAAACTGAAAGTAGCCCTGTTCGTAGTCTAGATAGCCTAGGCCCAATATTCTCAAACGAGAGGTATCTGGCTACAGCTTCAGTTACTATACGCTTTCCAGGAAGAACTCACTGCGTCGTTCCCTGCAACACAGTCATTTGAGATCCAACTGCCCCTCAGAATCCTCCTCTGTTTCATCTCTTCCCTCTAGATATTCCACAGGCTTTTTCATCGTTACTGGTTTACAGGGACTGGGGCAACTTCTCCCTCTCGATAAAAACTCGGCAAATCTGCGGCATCTTCTAGAACGATTTACAGACCCCCCTTTACCTTGCATCTCCCATAAAAGTATTTAACCCTGGTATCTGTCGCCATGATAAAGCACTAAAAAATGGGTAATCAAATACACTAAGCTGGCAGAGAACATCGGAAATCTCACAATTTCTCATTATTACTTTTCATCAGTAAGCTCTAAACCGATCGAGGCTACTTGCGGATATCACTCGGAAGCTGTAAACAGAGCACCGCCTTCGAATAAACCTCTTCCGAAATTTTCAGCCGACCATTCCGTGTGCACTGTGCTCCAAACGATTACCCCATTTCCTTTTTTCATTCCACTGAAGGTTGTCCCATTACCGATTATTTCAGTACACCAGACCATCTGACCGTTCACTTTGCAAGCTGCTACTTACCATTTCCTCGCGAACTCGAACCCATAATCCCCACAAACCTTTCCATAGCCTTCAACATTCAGAGTAGCCACCCGTCCATTAGCAAATCAACTCCCACTCTAGCTGATTTTTCTACCCATCTGCAAACCCTCAAGGAATCCGTCGTGCTGGGGGTCGATGGCCTTTTATTCGATGTTCTAAAACATGGCGGTCTAAACGTCGAATTCCTTGTCCTAAATTTTTTACATGTTCAATGATTTCTGGGATCTCCCGTCCCAGTGGAAACGACCCATAGTCCACCCGAATTTCAACTCTAGATCTAAGCAAGCTACTTCCAACCACGGAAGGTCCTTCATACCCTCCTTCCAACGAAGAACTTTGAAAGTCCGGTCAGAGTTCTACTGGCAAGGTTCCTTCTAGCTACAAGTACCATAGATGACCGGCAATACGGATTCCTGTCTCAGGTGTTCGTTAGTAGATGCCAACTTCACTTATTTGAGACGATCACGACGGCCTACAATACCAGGCACTGCACTGTAGTGGTATATCTGGATACTTAAAACGCTTTTAATCGGATCCCTTATACATCCCTGCTACAGAACTTTAGCACCGTTGGTATCACTGGGTATTTAAGCCAGTGGGTCACCTCCTATTTATCTACAAGGACACAGATAACACAAGTTGGCAACAAACAATTACCTCCACTATCACTCACCAGTGGAGTCATTCGGGTGAACGTTCTGGGCCCAAACATGTTCATATTGTATATCAACGACGCCTCCAGGTTCGTGGTAAGCACTTCCTTTTGCAGACTATATAAAATTGCCCGCCTATTTCCTCCCTCTGCAAAACACCTGCTTTTCAGCAGATCCAACAAGACTTAGACCCCCCTGACTGGATAGACAAATGACTCTGGCCCAAGCTTCTCTTCTACCAAATAACTTCTTACCGCTGAGTTCTCAGCTGATGCGTTCACAATCAATGGCAAACCTGCCACTCGTTGTACAGAGATCAAAGACCATAGTCTCAAGTTACTCTTGTACCTTTAGCTTTTCCCACCAAGTTCACTTCTAGGTTGCCCTAGCAACCTATCAGTGTGCCCTTTACCTCGTACTTACCCACACCACTACTTCTCCCTAGTTAACCACATTCGCATCCGAAACAGCCTTCTCCAACGGCTTTGAAATGGCACACTTCTTTGCAGCCCTTGCCTGTGAAGCTGCTGCGGCCCCACTTAATACCTCCTCTGTGAATCTGGTCCCAATGCACCTTCGAGTTTAACGACGATACAGATGGTGGGGGAACAAAATATCCAATTATTATGTCCTAAAAACTCCCTAATTTGCTTTAAGAAACGGTTGCGTGTTGAATGCCCGCTTGACCGGAGTGTGCTGTGTTGCTTACCTGGATTTTATCACTCAATAGAAGTAAACCCAAATTATTTTAGGCAAAGTTACGCGGTTTTCGAGGTAATGAATTTTACTGGGAGTTAGTCTAATCCCTTTACACGTCTCGGTGATATGCTGTTGGCAGCGTTTTGTTTTGGTGAGCGAAATTTCAGAGACCGACCACTACCGATTTGCATTCTATTGTCGGTTCACGAGGTAAGAGACGATGCCAAAGTTTGACATAGTGCCTTCTGCAGTGTTCTTTACAAATGAGGTACAATCCACAGAATGTGCATCGCACATTTACCCCAGGAAACCAGTGGAACAATGTTTGCGGGCGTGAACACCCCCTTTAAACATAAAAAATAGATAAATTTTTTAGTGAACTTCGGCGAAACACCGCCTTTGGGAAGCTCGCCTCCTGTACAATAAACTGATGAAAGAGGTCGAAAGACGGTTGTCCATGTTCCCTCTAGAACTCAGTTCAAAACACTATTAGACACTTCTTTGCGCGAGTTTTCGCGCTGGCAAGCATACTGCCCCGCGCTGAGAACTTAAAGAGCAGTGCTACACCCTTTTTACTTGTGCCTTTCAGGCGAACGACAGCCGCTGAACGACAAGAACAAAACCGACCCGGAAAACTTGGGCGGAAGCCTCGATCCTGTGTGTCAATCCGTGGTGCACTAAGCAGTATTGATGATAGTATGCACTTCTGTGGGTGACCTTCATTCTATGATATGCACAACTAGTCAGTAGATAGTGTCGCTTTATGAAATAACTGCAAACTAATTAACAATACAACAGTACCCCCCTCATTAGAAATAATCGCGCTCCTCAGTTAGAGCACGTCGCTTAGCCCAAATAAACTGACAGAAAAGCAGGTCAACCGTTGCCGGTCATCAGGATATCGGCACGCGCTATCGCCTAGCTTGGCTACTTATCGTAACAGCTAGGCCCGTGTCTATGTGCGACGCTGATTATGAAGCCTCACCTTCGCCTGGTAGCCTAATCCATTTGAAAGCGGGAGTTGGCAATCGTATGCATTATTGGACGCAGCAAACTTGAAGCTAAAGAAAGGTGGTAGAGACTTGAGCCCTAGTATCCAAGGGACGTATGCGTCCTAAAGCGTCTGCCCATGGATGCAGCCGTAGCGAAGATCTGTTGAGCGGGCCGGCGCTTAGGGCCAACTATGCTCATTTAGAGCACTAAATCTCAACTTCACCTCACCTCTGCATCCCGATAATGATACCATGTAGCTTAATCGAATCGACGGCTCCGTCGTCCTCATCAAACTCCGCAACAACCCCACGCTCAACTGCAGTAGCCGTCTCGCCAACTAGGGTCTATTGTCTGGGAAATCGATCGTCTAACGTGCTTGCGTTTGTGATTTTCAACATCCGGTCATATATAAATAAGCTTCCACATCTCAGATACACATATGCTGGAAGCTGTTTGCTGGTTCAGGCTATTCTGCGGCTCTATTTTAAATCTGTCATATAGGATGGAGCGTCATCCAACTCGTCGTTCATACTGAAGTACTGCAACCCATCTTCACTTCCACAATCATGTCCGCAATGTTCGAAAAATGAACTACGGAGACAACCAACCCCCGTGGGATCCAGCTGTTTACGATAATGATGCTGATCTAGCTAGGAACTGCAAGCTTCTCTATATGCCATTGTCAAGGAACAAATATTCATCAACCCAGGTAACACATACCACTAAAATGCCACTGCTCCCGCTTTTGACCTCCAAGTGGTTGGCTAAGCCTGACTCCCTACAATCTACCCATTCAATACACCTTACACACCCATCTTTGTGTCCCGCGGCTAAAACATGCCAAGCCTCACAGCTCTACAGCGAAACAGCCGTACTTTAGCCTGATACACACGTCCTTTGAGATTCAGGAATATATCACTTTACTGCCACAGGTATATCAGATTAGCAGAGGCGACCCGATCCTTGAAGATCCGTGAATCCGTGCATTGGACTCATCTGTTCCACTACAGTCAGAACTGATACACCTCGAATGTATATCAAATGCTCCGCACATTCGTGTATTTCTCCTCGGACTGTAAGTGGCATGTTCAGTGCCTGCATGTCCAGGAGCATGACCTTAAAGTTCGTGGGTTAAAAGTGCATACCAAAGAATAGAATGACTAATCAGTTCATCCAAAAACACCTGTATCTTCCCTTCTTTTTGAATATGAGGACGATTTCGTCTGCATATTCCAGAAAGTCAAGCTTTTTCGTAATATAGTTGTTTGATTGGGCATCGTGGACCCATAGCCTCATGTTAGTCCTGTGCATCAGCTAGGTTCGTTCAGCTGTCCGCTGTGATCAACGTAGGTTCCTTGATCAGAGCCATGGTCTTCCTAGCATAACCTGAAAGCTATAATGCGACGCTGCTGTTTAACAACAAACTTGCAGGATTTTTCGTCAGTAATGAACGCGGCCTACGCAATTTTAACTGATAACAGCGATTATCGAGCAAAAATTGTCTACAGGAATGGCACCTCCGCATATTTTGCATCCAGAAGGGCCATGTAGTTTCGAGAATGTTCGGGCAATTACTTCAGCCGTAAACCTATGTGAAAGTTCTCTCCATTGTAATTGAATCATCTTTTTCGGCAATTCGCGGTTTCCTATTACAGTAGGCAACGTATTCACAGTCATTGACCTTGGAGAATGGCTCACTTAAACAAATCACCAAAATAGACAATTTGCAACAGTACATGAACATATGCACTATCCATAGACCTTCTACACCGTGAAGTGGAAACCCTGAAAATGTCGTAGCTTTCGAGAAATCAATTCCATTATGGGAATACTGAGCGACGCACAACAACTCATCTTGCCGGAAAATATGACTTCCTTCTGGTGAACGAACTCTGCAAGTGGTTCTTCAGCCGTAGTAATTTGGGAAGCTTGCCTCAGTCTACAACACATTCGTGGACGCAAAGTTCAGAAGAGGATCACTCTTGTATCTAAATCTTGTCTGGTATCCTTTGCTTGAGTAGGCGGATGCGAAAGCCTGTGTCGTCGCGCCTCGAGGTGTTATTCCGAGTAATCACCGTGGTAGAAACACCCACTAAATTCTGATTACTCAAACAAGGCTTGAAGAACTTAACGCTTTTAGCATAAAATCTTGCCCACAGTATTCCAGTAAGTGCACAAAAGGACCAAATATCATAAAGTTTGGGTTGGGTTGGTCGAGTTTTCTGACAAAATGTTCGATAGCACCGCGGAAGCATTCGAGCAATGTTTACTGGTAGAAGAGTTCTCCACTACAAGTGACGAAAATAACGGGTTTCGGGGTGTTGTCAAATATTTTGGGGCTAGCGATGTGCATCGTGAGCTGTGAATTATAACGCCAACATTTGAACCTCAGTCTAAATCAAGGAGAAGCCTGCAAACTGAAATTGTTCTCATTGCCTGCAGAACGCAGCGGGGAGAACCTAGATAATGTATATAAATAACAAGCTGCTCGGAGTCCCCAGTGCTTATTCAACTGGCGAGATAAAACTTACATAGACCAGAGGCAGACAGCTAAATAAATCCAGTTCACAATAAAAACCAACACATACTTATCTATCTCAACAGGGAGAAGAAGAGACAATCAGTTGGGGGTTTGTTGGGCATTTTAGTGAATATATATGTCCTAGTAGGAAAGGTGTGACTTTCTTGCTGCGTAGATTTCAGTGAGTTTTTGATCGCCTGAAATAAGCATGGGAGATTAGTGACCTTATCGAAATATCACTATAAAAGTCTGATTACAATGTTTACTTTATAAACCGAGCACTTCAGCAATGACCGTCGCGTAGGACCATGCTTACACAAAATCGATTTCAAGTGCAGATTCGTATTGCGTTGTACATTGTAGCTGATTTTCACCAAGTATTAGGCCCCTGAAAGCACGAGACCTAAAATGCATGATGCATCATTGCAGGATGAACGGACTGGAATCCTTTCCCACCGATGACGGGTCATCCGCCATAGATGTTGAGCATCACCACAGCGGGATTTACCCCGTGAGCAATCCTTCGCCTTAAACAGTTTATGAATTTTCCGGTTGATCCATCACTTAGCTGAGTTGTTTTCGCGGACCGGTTAAAGGTGAGAGCGGTGGCTTGGAAAACGTTATGAGGGGTACCCCCTGCTCCGGCAGGTTGCAATCAGACAACCACCATTGAGGGCTGGGAAAGCGACCCAATAAAGCATCTATGAATAATGTTTTTTAATGCTCATGATGGATTGGGCCCTGAATATAGAGAACAAATGGACACAAGTGGGCCATGGAATCTGGTGGAAGGCACACGTGCACTTATCACCACAGTTATCAACCAACCATTTGGAGCACTTGGGTGTTTGCGCGATGAAGTATTAGTCAGCTAACATGGTCTACCTCACCTTGTTAGTTCCAATGCAATGATAGTGCGGTCATAAACCAATGTGCTACAAAACGGGGGAAGGTGCATACGCAGACATTTGACAGACCACGTTCCGAACATAGCCGTCGCCCCAGGATTTCCTTTTGGTACAATGATAGAACCAACAATTCTCCTATTCCTCCATCAGCCAATCAATTTGTCGGGAAACTTTCTGCATTGCATGAGCGAGACCGTCTGACTGGTACGCTTACCACTTCGAGCTTGCGTTGTGGTTCTCCAGACGACTTTTGGCCACAGTGTTAAAATATGTTGTTCATGTGCAACCAATTCGCGAGTGATATGCGGACGGTGAGCCATGAAGTAAGAGAAGAAGCGTGGTCCGCGCGGCGCAGTGCTCGCAGGTCGTGAAAAAATCTGTGCGCTAGTAATAAGCTAAACAGAAACCTACTGTGTGGCACTGTCTGGACGGGACATACGGTGGAACCTTTGTTGGCCGTTGCCAGTGTCTATGACCGATATAATTGCGTGTAATGTGATATGCACGTGCGAACATGGAAATAGTACGACGAGACCACCCAGTCGGACACGAATATGGCCTCCCGCATTTTTCCCGAGCACCTCTACTTGATGCTACTCTCCCGTCATCTCCCTGAACAAACTAAACAGCCTACTCATAGGAGCAAACTGCTCGCCTTCTAGAAAGGCTCACATGAACGGACGTCCGGTATCCCTGCTGTCTGTGGCCAGGAAGGTGTAGAGCTGATATCTACGGTTCATCCATTAGGTGCTTTAGAAAGACTCACCCAAATCGGTTCGTTGTATGTTCCTTCGCTGTATAAGACATCTGAAAAGCGCGGAACCGGCGACATTTCTCGCTGTTTAGCGAAGCTTCTGGTGAACCCCTCTGCAGGCTGAAATCCTTTCTGACTCGCGAAGCTCCCCTGTAACTGGAAGCATATCGTATGCCAAAATGAAGTCAAACCATCCGTTACTCACTGAACAGAGCTAGCCGATACTCCCGGTGTTATTTGTGGATGTCCAGAGTGGTTCGATGCTAGGCTACCCTGCACCAAGACAGATAAAAGTTCAAATAGGAATGCCTGATTTGAGCTACGAAGGGAGAGTTTCTAGGCAATCCACCAAATCAAACGTGAGTGACCAAAAGATCATACTGTCTGCTCACACCTCCTGAGTTCAGGTATGGCCGCTTCTGAACTGGTTGAAGGTCTCAGCGTATTCACTGTGATTCTAACGAGGAACAAAAATGTACACGTGCGAGTTCTGAGCACTGTTTAGACAATTATATTAGGCCCTCTTTTGCGGAATTCAGAAAACCTCCCTGGTATGTTGGCCATGGTATAGCGAGTAAACCGGAAAATGCCACTGCTCTCAGGCGACGTGAATTTGCTCCAAACCAAGCAAGCAGCGTGTTTTGTCCTTGTAATAATGTCAAAATGTCTTTTAAGTTCCCGATTGTATAATATATCGCGGCCAAATTATTACTAGTTCGTCCTTGTCTTATCCAATTGCTCTATTGTGTAGCAACGGCGGAAACTCAGGGTTACCTGCGATTGTTAAGTGCGTCTAGCAGTTACATGGGCCACTCGGAATGCCGCGCAAAACCGCCGTATGGAGGTCTATCAAAACATCCCGTAATATGAGTGTAATACTAGTGTTAAATTGTTGCAAACTTCACCTCCTGGGGTGATGCTGGCTTGTGTGCACCAGGTTAACCAACATTAACTCCAGATGAAATCCAAAGTAATAAGAAAAAACAACAGAACGACCGCGATATGTCATAGCCCACGCGGTTATAATGAACTAGATGCACAATCACAAGGTGAAAGACTGTTCAATATTCTGTGTGAGAATTAAGTTCCGCACGTATATCAGTATAACCAGACGAACTAGAAATCCAGAATTCAGTGCAGCGCAACAAGTAGCACGTATGTATTCGAATTGGCGTATATGTACAGCATATGGGATATTAAAACAAGAGAATAATGAATAGAGCAATGAATAGAGTGTCAGTCATGTTCATCACATTCTGGTTGAAAACAAGGGCAACAACAAGATGCAAAATCGCCTTTTACGCAATACGAATACAAAAAATAGACCGTCACTCACAAACCTTTAGAGGCTTACGTTTACTTCAGTGTTCAGACTTGCCATAAGTGTAGCTGGGTTGAATATGAGTGAAAGGTATCCCATTTAGCAACACCTGGCTTCCTGGTCTAGTCTGCGAACAGAAGCCATATGTAGTAAAGTCATTTGGCGTTGCTCCAACAGACCGGTCGAAATAGTAGAGAGCGGATGACTACCGAATTAAGACTTTCTATTGTGGGGGACAGCAATAATTCAGGTTGCGTAGATGGCAGGTGTTCTGGATCCCGAGCGACAATAGGTGTAAGGTTGACTGTCACACCCAAAATGGATTTGGGTACGTTCCGGGTTCATTTAAACTACTTTACGCCTTAACGGCTTCATACACATCAGTATTACGCAAGGTGCCTTTTGATCTATTTCCAGCTTAGCACTTCAAGATATAGTCTAATGTGAAGAAGATGGTTTCTTGCAATAAGCTCCGCCATTTTTCAGCATGCACTATTCATAAAGATACTGAAGATTCTTCGATAACCCATCGCCGATTCTGCCCTTTTTGGTGCTCATCATGTGTACGTAGTCTCCGAGTTTCCATCGTCTAAAGTTGATACATCTCTGCGACCTGATTCTCCCCTTTTCGCAAATGGTCACCTGATTGCTCTCTGCAACTACCTAACGGATACTCAAATTCACACTGTAGTTGAGATTACTTGACAGGCTTTCCTAAAAAAACATCTATTCTAAGAATGCATCCTGAAATACATTCAGTATCGTGTCAGCTGGGCGTTCAAGTTCTCGGTCAGTTATCACCCACTAAATCAATGAAACCCCCCCCAAAAAAAAATGAGTTTTGACGGCAACGCGCATTTTTTTCGACTGGATATAGTGATCAAACCAACAGAGTGTATTTAAGTCTACAAGCTGCAGGAAAATATGACGGTTATTTATTACAAAATCAAGATTGGTATTGCGGCAGAGAACAGGAACCGGGTGTTAAAAATGACTAGACTGTAGTAAACAAGCTTTATTGTCGATAGTTTTTCAGTAGCCGAGTTATTCGAGGGATAACGACCGACGCAATGATACTGTGATGGGATCTGACAATATCCAGTTGCGATTTCGTCCTGTTACTAAAGACAATCTATGCCGGAAATTTGAGAAGCACTGTACAGCTGTGCGCATCTCACAAAACTCCAGTAGGAAATTTTAAACGCGCAATCTCCCGGATGGATGTTTGGAGATACCTAACTATTCGGCTCATCAGCACGGATTGGCTTCATTAACAAGAGAAAATCTCAAGAAATATACTCATTTACCAATCAATTTGGTTTTGCGAGAGACTCACCTGGAACCCAGCTGAATCTCCTGTTTGTGATGTTTCCAGACAACTGAATGTGCTGCACCAGGCCGCCTCATGTTCCAGTTGCTACGACATTCGAGATATCGCGATACATGTATATACGTAGTACACTACTCATAAGGTTGCTGAAAACTCTCCGACAGTCGACGACCGGTTTCGCCCTTCTTGAGGTTCATCAGATGTCCGCAGTCCCCGAGTTTCCGTCAACCTTATGTTCTACTTGAAACCAAATTGGGACTGATTTCGATAAATACACTCATTTGCAAATCAATTTGGTTTGCGAGAGACTCACCTGGAACCCAGCTGAATCTCCCGTTTTTGGTGTTTCCAGACAACCGTATGTGCTGCACCAGGCCGCCTCATGTTCCAGTTGCTACGACATTCGAGATATCGCGATACATGTATATACGTAGTACACTACTCATAAGGTTGCTGAAAATTGTTCGACAGCCCACGACCGGTTTCGCCCTTCTTGGGACTGCGCCTACCTGATGAGCCCCAAGAAGGGCGAAACCGGTCGTGGACTATCGAAGAGAAAATCTCGCTTGAGAAAGTATGTGTCTAATGGGAACGAGAGAATTGGATAATACTCACAGGTGAAGAAAAATAAGCTTTATCCATGGTTTGAATTCTTCCAAGGTAGGATTTCTACATTTCAAGTTCTAACCACTTTTCATAACGTACCCAGTATGCTTCAGAGTTACATGGGACGATAACAAAATGAGTAAAACTCAGGGAATTACACTGCTGACGTGATGCATCCACTTGTAGTCGTTTAGTTTTGGGTGTGTAAATGTCCACTCGGTAAACTAGGTGCGAGGTCATCAGACGTTACAACGCGATCAACGCGTGGTCTCTGCGGATAGACGTTGTCAATGATGTGAAGCCTGCTGTGTAGTAGATGAGTTCACGATATGGCTGTCCCAATAATTTTTAAAGTTCCTGACTACCGTTTACTTCAGTGACCATACAGCTTCGTGGATGTTACGACAGAGTAGTCTATACCAGATCACCACATATTCACAAATTTTGCGTCTAGCCATACTTGATAGCGTAACCACCCACCCACCCCATGTGGTACATAGCGCTTCAAGGAGGCAGCTTGCCATCCAGTATGCAAATAATTCTGTCTTTTTTCATTTTACTCGCCTCTTCAATGAGCTTCTGATGTGGCGACGCGGTTGCTGCGATATTTCGCCATGTTCAACGACTTCCGCGTTTGCTGCTTACCAAAATCGTTTTAAACTGCCATTTCGGGATCCGAAATCAGGTGACCCGTAAAAAGAGTTCCGGCATCATTTCTTCCGGCACAAAGATACGCACGACCAAGAAACCTGTGTGAATACAGGAGAATTTATTCTATTTCCCGCCTTAAGACATGTGGAACGACTGATCGAAATTCGCTGACAGCTCATTATAAGTTTCGCCCTGTTTATGGCTCACCATTGTGAGAAGCTGATAAAGTCAATTCCTTATTCAAACAGAAATGTGGCTGAATTTTAACTTTAGGGTTTACATGGTCGGTGAAATTCCAGGAGCTATGAACTCAAGGGCGTCCGTCGGTGCCGATAGCACATGGATATTCTTTCGCATAATGTGCAGTAAACAGCCTATCTCAAGATTTCGTCAATGAAATTCCTTATGAAAAATCGTCCAATGCTATTTAATTGTAAATTCATTGAACATTTTCACAAGGAACCTTCGGTCAGTGAGTGTGTTGCTTACTGTATGCAACACTGTCGACTTGCTATCGTCCATGAGGGACTCGAGTTGTAACCACATTTTACACAAGGATGTCCACCTCTCACACGGCATCTGGTATACTCCAAAGTTCCGCAAAACGATAATATATTAAGTAAAACCATGGAATTGTAAAACGACAAACTGCATCCATCTGTGGTCGTTTAGTTTTTGGTGTGTAAATGTCCACTCGGACAGGTCACCAGACGTCATACCGAGATGCACGCATGATCTCTGTGGATAGACGTGGCTAATTTGACTGTGGCTGTCCTCGGCCAGGTAAGATGAAATGTGTGACTAAAACCACACAAAAAGACGTTTGTCTAAAACCGTGGAATTAATTAGCATCTCTTATACAGATTTGTGCATTCAAACAAGCGAAGTACACGATCTCGTGGTACATTTTGATGGCATATTACAAGTGAGATAAAATTAGTTCAGGAAAGAAGGGGAGCTCGACGGTCGAAGAATGCTTGATGAAAACGCCACCATATGGTGGCCAGTACTACCATGAAAAAGTGGCTGTTCTAACCAGGACGAAAACTCCAAGAACTTAGCCAACCGAATTAGAGCCGAGACTAATCGAGTACAATTTAAAATGTTTCGCTTTGTTGTGCCATGGCTTTAAAACAAACCATGCCTTGGATAACTCAGCGAAATGATCAGTCGATCTGGAAGGATATCGCAAGGCGTATCTGTGAGATAAGGTTCAGCCTTAAAACAAAGCCAGATACAATCGTGACAGAATTGTGATTTTCACGCTCGGAATGATCATGACACATGACATCTGGCTGACCAAACTTCTCCCCATCACCGTCATTATGAGAACCGTGATACCCCATTTCAGATAGCTTCATTATCCAAAATCTAAAACGTTTCTTCAAATAAATTGGGGCGTATTCTGTGACCAGCCATCGTCACTGATCGCTCACCGAAGGCTTCCCACTCGGATCGGTTCGGTCCTCGCTGGTAGAAACAAACATCTCAGCTTCTGTCAGCATATCAGAAAATTATATTATATTATATTATATTATATTATATTATATTATATTATATTATATTATATTATATTATATTATATTATATTATATTATATTATATTATATTATATTATATTATATTATATTATATTATATTATATTATATTATATTATATTATATTATATTATATTATATTATATTATATTATATTATATTATATTATATTATATTATATTATAATATATTATTATATTATATTATATTATATGTTCGCCTATCAATCTAGAGCAGAAACGGGAGCGCTATTCAGATAAAGCGGAATAAACCAACAGGCCCGGAAGCAACGACAGCCGTCCGACCGGAAATTAAGGTGAATTTTGTGACAAAATTGCCATTTGATGTGCCACAAGAATACCAGTATTCGACGAAGATCCAGAAGATCGACCAGTTACTGGACAATGTCATAACCAAATAACCCTGAAAAATCATTAGGTCTTGTTGCTGAAACCTGCATTGGGATCGTAAGTGAGTCCGAAATTTCCGCATCCGTTTGGAGCTGCTTTCGGGCAAGGTGTACAGCCTTCGCTAGCTTCTGGAGCAACGTGCAGAATACTAATTGTCACAGCCACCATAAACAACCACAACATCTCAGACTTTGAGAAACGTGACTCTAGAAGTGAAAAGTACATATCTGCTGCGATGAGTTATGCTCTTGTAGCTTTATCTATACCATCGCCTATGTGGGAGAGCCACCACCTGTAAGTTTCGTCTAAGGTATCCACAAGATTGCTACAGTTTCGTTGATGAAATCCACATATAACCTCAACGACTGAAGGCCTTTACTTAACAAAGAAGAAATGTACTGTCTAATCCAAAATCTCAGCAGAATAAGCACGATTTAGCGTTGGATCAGTTCTTTTTACAGTTCGGAAGCTAATTTCAATCTGGCTCGGTAAATCCAACTACCACGAGCTCTCCAGGAAACACACTACATCCTTTTTCGAAGATCAGGATGAAGGCCCTTCTTTATCCATGATCCTCTAGTGCAAACTGTGGTGGACAGACTTGAGATTAAAAGCCTTCAAACGATGTTAACCGGTTTCATAACCTCTGCAAAGCCTTTCACGGAGTATTTGACAATGGCGTGGGACTGTAGTCTTCAACGTGGTAGAAATATGCAAGCTTTGAAACAGTCTATCGCCAAAGTTCCAACAGCACGGGTAAACTAATCCAAAACAGTTTGGTTCTCCACCTACCGGTCTACAAAATCCTACATATGGCTCAACAAACGTGCGACCATTCTGTTCCTCAGAAAAATGCCCCCTTTCTGGAAGGTAATTCCGTTTATACACCGATACTCCCAGGGGATCCTCCCAGTCCTCGAGGATTTATCATGATCCCGGTTGGAGAATTAAGCTGTAACTGAAGCCCAATCAGGTGTTGACGTTCGGCGACGCGTCAGCTCAGACTGGGAAGTAAATCTTTACTAACGGATCTCTGGCTGTTTCATGCAGACTCCTGTTCCACGGCACCATAAGTTTCATGCTGTCACTGGGCAAGCAACAGGCTTTTAGGAGACTTCCCCGGAAGGATTTCCGAAGCCCTTCTTATAATAGAGGATCTGCGCAAATCCCCTAGTTTGCGGTGATATTCATGTGTGACTTACGTGGGTAATTCGTAGGGCATGCAAAGCAAACCTTGTTAGTATTCTGAGAAGAGTTGAGAAAGTGCAGGTGAATCCAATCTGTGCTGAATGGCCAAGAAACATTGTAAGGTATTTCTTGCTTATTGAGTATCATCAGCAGTGCGCATCTGACGAAACTCCAGAGAGTTTCGTATACACGAACTCCAGGCTAGTGGTGTGATCACTTTCGGTAACAAGCCGCTTGTTAGTAGTATGGTTCACTCGTACCAAGGTAGGAGATTTCCCAAAATTTCGTATGGTGCTCACTGCTGAGGATTCCGAATAAGGGTGAAACAGCTGTATAGTGCATCTCGGCTGCTCGCCATAAATTGGCTTCACTTATAGGAGGAAATCTCCATAGAGAACTTTACAACTAAAGGTCGTCGTATTCCTGACTGTTTTCACCAACACGTCTGTCGTCTTGACCTGTAAATTCAAGTCTCTTCTACGCGTGAACACTGCAGCATTCACATTTACTCAAAGTTTACTCAAAAATGAACTGTTAGACAATAATTTGTGCATGGAAACGTGCTTATGCGCATGCACTATGATTGTGAACTTTCTCCGTCCTATCCTAAATGTTTCGCCTCCGCTGCGCCCAAGCAACTCAAGCGACACAAAGAAAAGGCCTGTGGAGCCTGGGTTAAGAACATGACCAAACCACGGTCATCTCCATAGTGGTGAGAATATACGAAATGTGGTGAGTTTTTAGAACATAACTCGAGATGGAGTTTTAAATCCAAGAAAAAGTTCACCCGTTTTCTCAAACCTAAGTAACAAATGACCTCTCTTCATCGGTATGATGAGTTTAACCATCACGCACGCACACACTCTCTCTTTAACCACGTGCTTCGCACCACATTTCAAGATTTACATCTTAGTTTTAAGTAATGATTTGCAGTTTCTCCACTTTGTAGATGTAAATTAGAATATTCTTTAGTGAAGCTGATGGAGCTTCATGAAATCGACCTTTCGGAACACAGATACAAGGTCACTTTAGCCAAAATGCATAAAAACAGCTGACTTAGCTGTAACCCCCCATAATGCAGTTGTGTGCACAATGCACAAGTGACCTTGCAGAACTGGCCGCGTGGTGCACAGGCTACTGAATACAAGCAAGGGAAACGTGGGATCACGTGTCGTCTGTTGTTAGGGCCCACGCAGTGAAGGAACATGGGGTGACTACTAATAATATTTTCGGGATTTCGACTTCAGGTGGAGATAATTCTACGGTTAAGCTAGGTAAAATTGATGAATAAAGCAAATGGGATGATGTGAAATGGAATGACAAGATTCCAAGAACATCGCTTTTTGTCTTTGATACTACACGGATGTTCAGGCCATCGTTCTTGGAGTTCAACGAATTTTCCAGGGCACAACATGTGATCCCCATCCGTTTTACATGCGAATAAAGTGGACGATATTAGCTAACTCTTAACAAATTTATAACATCAAAATGTGCTCTGTTTTGTTGTCCATTTTACTCGCCAAATCCCTCTTGAGGATATCACAGTCAACTGTTATTTGGGATGATATAAGCGATGAAAATAAACCAAGAATTCCTCGCCTCACTGAGACACTGGATAGTGCGTTAGCAACTTATTCTTTCCAGCAACATCGGTATTGTCATTAAAGTTGTTAGAGCCACAACCAACTCAATCCTCTCCCCTCGTCATGACCGTAAACAATGTGGTCATCACCGTTACCGACACCGTCACCTCTACTGTTTCCTCGTCTCCACTGACACCAATACTGTCAGCCGGGTTCATGACCAACAGGGCGCAAACTTCACTCATTGGTGTGCTGACGGACGGACCTAATGCACACGCACGCCCAACTAGAACTTCTGGTTGGTAATTAAATGAAAGGTCAACGTTTACTAGATATGAAATGGGATGAAGAATTTGGGCAGGTTATACATACATATATATATATATATATACTAGTTGCAGGACCTGTAGAATCCACGCTCATATCACTCTCGAATGAACGGTCCTCCTTAGGTCCTAGCGCAAGTAGTCGGAGGAGTTCACACCAAAACAGAAGGAATGGACTCGAGCTCAGCTCTTACTGGGTCTCGTACGCAGTGGTGTTTGAACTCATACACGCGACCATCTACACCTAACCGAAAACTGGCTGAACAGTTTTCAGTCAGCCATCTCCATTCAGCTACTTGAATGAGAATTCCTGACGTGCGGGTCAGGTGATCAATACTGGGTCGTCGTTCAGAAGCTAAATGTCTGTGACCATGCTCTTCAAAAATAAACGCTATTGGCTAGTCAAAGCTGACTTATTACGCCTTATTCTTGGGCTTCATTCTAATTTCGATATCACTGATGATCAGAGTGTCACTTGTAGATCACTGAACTTCTTCTAATAGATACACAGTTGTTCGCCAAGCTTGGCTGTCAGCTTCCAAACGCCTTGTCACCAGACAAAAGGATATCGCCAGTACGCAGTTGAATGAAGACTGCCCACTTACCTGGGTATATTTATACAGCGCTATTGCGAACAAATACTCGGTGAACCAATGCGGTCTGTGATTTTAGGATTTACCGCGGAGATCACAAAACAAGAGCTCGTACGATTTGTCCAAACCGATAAAAGTTCAACACACATACTATAATTTTTCTTAGGATTTACCGCGGAGATCACAAAACAAAAGCTCGTACGATTTGTACCAACCGATAAAAGTGCAACACGCATACTCTAATTTTTTAATGTCAACAATAATGGACTGCAGCCGGTACCCCTTTACAAAATAACGTTTTTTGAGGATATTCTCATCAAAATTGAATAAGAGAACAACGGAAAATTGAAATTTCTGGAGGCCTATAAATTGTGGCTCACAAGAAGGTGGCGAATACGAAACAAATGCCGGTAGACCAGACCAGCTCAGATCACAACCACAAACAAAGCCGCATTTGGACACCCTTTAAGCGGATGCAGACACTGTAGCGTCCAGTAGTAATGTATGCCTATTTAATGTATACCTGCTAAAAAGTTATTTTGCGATCACTCAGAAAGGTAAATACGACAAACTCAGCCCCACAATGGACGGCAGACGTATTACACACCCTTACTTCAAGAATATCGCCAAAATGGCTAGGCTTTCAAGAAAACAGGACACGACGGTGACCCTCAAATCCACCAAATGGATGGAGGAGCCAAATTTCTGGTGAGAAACAATGTCGTTTAGAAGATCCCATGCAAGCCTTAAGACGAAAGCTACGTAAAGCAAACTGGGGCAAAGCCTTGGCCAGAATACACAAACGTGAACCTGCCGCAAAAAGACGATTAATTTTCTTCCATTTCCGTGCACAAAGATCAACAAGGACACCTGTTCGATGGATTAGGAAAGAATGAATAAATGATTTATGGAGGCGTGGTAGTCTATTGAAGCAGCATAAAAATCACTAGACTTGACGCATTTCATCAACAATTAACAAAAAGAAAAAACAAAAAAGCGAAGCCCTGAAATGCGCAAGGAACAAGATTAGCAACTCATAGGAGGACGGACTAGATCCGAGTCAAACGAACAAGTCAGTCTGATAAAGCAAAGAGGATCTGATCAACCTGACATATGAACAAACACCAACCGTTACAAAAGAGAAAACGGGATAGTGCAACTGATCACTCGAACTCAAGAAATTCAAGCCAAAAACAGTGCAAATTGAGAATCGACCAATCAAAACAAGGATGGAGAATTAATAAAAACAGACACTGTCGAGTCAATAAGTCTTATCACTGCGAGGTAGAACACGAAGCAACAGAAATCATAAATGAACTCGCGAGACAGCTGTTTCGCGATACTCTTCAAAAGCTACGTTAACACAAGCAGATATGATGGTAATACTCAGTCTGCCACTCACTTACATAAGCAAACATCCTCATTCGTGTAATCCATATTTTATTGGGAAATGTCAACTCACAACCCCGCAGTAATGGCAGTCAAAGTTCTGTTGCACGGGTTCTTTCAGAATTTTGTCAGGTGCTGAATCACTTGGGTTTTAGCGACAAGCGATAAAAACCACGATTCTCTATACAACAGCTGCTCAGGTGGTGATCGGTGGCACATAGTGCACTAATGTGTGGTGAATGTTATTTATACTGTTTGAGTGACTCCGTCTGGATGGTTTAAGACCATGGGTGGAGAAACTGAAAGGTATGATTACACAGAGATGTACATGCCTATAACGAGTCCCAAAACGTCCACCTAAACCGCGTTTCGATCGCCCTATGGTCGATCACATTTTGAAAATCAATGACTGAATTTTAGGTACGATGTCTTGTTTAGAAACTTTCTGTTTAGTAAGTTGAAGTTTCACGTAAGAATGAAGTTACGGCATTTTTCGTTGTTGAAGAACATCAGTTTAGAATGGAGCACACAAGGAGTTTTAGGGTTTCTACTAACCGAACGGAGATAGCGTTGGGGAGCGAGAGGGCCAATCATCTCCGATTCATTCAACAAAGCACAAAAGATTGATGTTTGGATTTTTTGTGAAAAGCTATTTTACTACACTATAGTCAAGTGGAGGGTAATTATACTTCATTAGTCTCCTGAGGGAACTTTGGCAGGGGCGCAAAGTACACTCAAGTGCACACCAGAGGTTGACAAAAACTTGTGGACTGTGCCTAAATTTGGACCTCAAAAAGAATATAATCTGTCGTGGGCAGTAGAAAAATTCTCATGACCCTTTGAGTAGTGAACCTTAAAGGGAAATATTTTATACATGGATCAAATTTAAGTGGGGCGTAGACAGTCAAAGTTGACATTATTTAGAGAAAGGCATGATGAAACATTATTTAAAAAAGTGGAAACATCGTAGAACATAAAATCACAAACCCGCAAGCCAGTAGGACATTACAGGGTCGAAATCTGTCTTTCCAGTGTTGGCCAGAACTAAAAAAGCCGTCAAATGCACATCATCGTCCAGCGGACCAATCGTCGGAAAGAAAACACATAGTTATATATGCGGAGTCACAGAGTCACAGACTGAATTATGTTGTGCGTCTTTGTGCTTATCCTTACTCTGACATTTTCGGTAAGCACCACTTTGCATGAAAAATTAGAGCGGGTTAAAGATTTTGCTTAGGATAATGTTTGTTTTCCAACCGTTGAATTGCACTCCTTTGCTCTGCGTTGGTCACTGAATCACACCAAATTCGTAATACTAGGGTTTATGTCCCCACCATAATATTACAGACGTGATTATAATTTCTACGCATGCAATATATTTCTACATAGGTAGGAGAACTCTCGAACGAGGCATTGAGTGAGTTACCAGGTTACTGAAGTCACATAGCTGGTTTTTAAAATTACCAGAATTTCTGTTACCATGCGAAATCCGATGATTTTCGGGTGTAACAATTTGCCACTGCTGTAGAACCCTCTACAAACTGACAATCTTTAAAAAATTTAACGTTTACATCAAGTTGTCTGATGATATTGTTGCCCACGATACGATCCATTTGAGCGCGTTTCGCGCACTCGTACGTGTAGATGGACACGGCTTAAAGCTAACCACAGCTGAGCGATAACTGAAGGAACGGAATTCTGGATGGTGGAATACATCTAAGTAGAAGAAAGAACCAACAGCAGACAAGCGCGTCAGAAACAGAGCCGTTTGCCAACATCGTGTGATACAATGGTATGCTGTTGCTCGTGCACAGCAATGCACCATAAACTCCATGGGTAACCTCAAACACCAAATAACAGATAATACAACATTGTGAAATACGCACGAATTTGGTGTTGTTGTTGTTGTTGTTTTTATCCATTTTATTTTTTTGTACAGATATACTGTGCGCCGCTTGTGAAGCAGCCGTTCCAGCGCTTAAAGCGATCATGGAAGCTGGAGGTTCCCTAGAAAGCGTTTTGATGTCATCTTGTGGCCTACTGGAGAGTTATGCGAAGGAGGCAAGCTTACATTTCTACTGCTTTTCAAAATAACCCGGTAACTAAAATTTAGTTGATATGTTTCAGTTGATACTCACAGGATACAAATGGCGTTGTACGCATGTTGTTGTTTTTATCCATTTTATTTTTTTGTACAGATATACTGTGCGCCGCTTGTGAAGCAGCCGTTCCAGCGCTTAAAGCGATCATGGAAGCTGGAGGTTCCCTAGAAAGCGTTTTGATGTCATCTTGTGGCCTACTGGAGAGTTATGCGAAGGAGGCAAGCTTACATTTCTACTGCTTTTCAAAATAACCCGGTAACTAAAATTTAGTTGATATGTTTCAGTTGATACTCACAGGATACAAATGGCGTTGTACGCATCAGGTGGCCTTTTTTCAATGTCACGCAATGTTTTGCGGTATAACATGACTTGAGCATAGCATGTTCGCGTGCTCACGGTCGCTACAATTCTAGCTGGTTTGCCATATACTATTCAGCCAGGTATCCCGATAACAACAAAGAAGTCTTACATGTAAGCACGTTGTCTTGATGGAGCAGAGTGTCCACTGAAGAATAAAAAGATTTTTTTGCTTCGAAAATACATTTTGGGGAAAATCGCATAGGTACTAGTGTATGGCAGTCTGAGAAATAAATGAGGCTACATAATGGGTCAACTCTAAGCCCGAGAATTTGGCCGGATTTCTAGGGTGCATTCGCAAGTTTCTATCAGATCATTTCAAGTGTTTCGGATTTGCGGTTCAATAAAACATCAGAATTATTCAGACTAGTGATAAGCTGCAAGCTGCAGGTACACATCAGTTGTTTCAACCTTTACCAGTCTTGAGGATTGTCAATTGGACGCTAAGTTAGGCAAATGTTCGAAGTACATGAACAATGCTTTGTTCCCCTACTTACAGTGCCAAGCTTTCATGCCAGAATTCATCGAAATTTTCATAGAGGGAATGACCGAAAACTCCACTGCATCCATATGCAAGGTAAGGATCTGCTCGGACATACTAGGTTTTTCTTTATTTGTAGTTGCTCAAAATTGTCCTCAAGCAATTTGTAAATCATCTTTCTCACCTGTTCCTGTGCACCTTTCCTTCAGCGTTTTGAAATGTGCCCTTAGTTTTCTGACGCTGTGAGATTTTCTATCTAATGAGTGAGTCAAACATACTTGTCAAGAAGAGCCTTCATGCTTTCTGCGATTTCCAGACACCCAAAGTTTCTTTGAGTTCGAAACACCCACGGATACACCTCTGATATAATTTAATCAAGCATAACCTAAGTCCGAAAAAAGATTAATGGCAGAAAACACACAGTGTACACCCGAACTTCCTCAGGCCATCTGTGAAATGTTTTTGTCAAATTAAACACTGATTTAAACATGCCAAAAATAGTACTTTCAATGGAACGAGATGCGTTAGATATCTTCAAAATTATCTGCTTATGGAAAGTGCGCCTTAGATTTATCGGTTACCATTATATTATGTCAACAACGTATTGATTATTACAAGGGAAATAAATTCACTTTTCTCCCCGCACTTCTTTTCACCTCCAGCTGCACATAAATCCTAATAATGTTTGTAAAATTAACGCCATGTTTATTGCGATGAAATAAAAGATGGTTGTCGCAGAGGACGTTTTTCGATCCACCGTTTGTCACATACCAGCTCCATACATTAGTCCAAGTCAGAGTCCAACTCTCGTCAGGCATGTGATGACGAGTCAAACTCTCCTGGATACGCAAGAATCCGAACGCGACTAACCCCAAATTTGACAACATCATGGAATGTTCCTTACATAATGCGTTCTTTCTGACATAGGTACGATAAGCGCATTATGAAATTTTGTTCGCCATTGAGCAATTTAAACCGGCTGGTGGGAGGAGCTCTCGAGGGTTACCATGGGCAGGTTCTCAAACAATGTGGATTACTGTCAAAATGTAAGGACTATATCAGGCTGGCTTTTTATCAGGTTGGCTTTTTATCTTTCCGACCATGATAGTCAAGCTAAATTGTGACAGAGAAATACAGCGCATCAGAAAAAACTTACACCTGGTTTGCACCATGAATGCTTGAGTTTTATACTGAAAAAGGCCACCTATTTACTGAACTATAAAGGAAACCCATTAAAAGGAAAAGCAGACAAAAATGCTTGATCGCGCAATACGCCCCCTCCATCTCGGCAGTCAGCGCTATGCACTTATAGTGTGGCGTCTGCACAAACCATAATTCCAAAGTTGCTCACCTCCGTGGAATCTATTTTGTGTTCCTCACATGTTTGTTCAAAGTGCGAACCGGATCACCCGAGACTATTTACCAACATGCATCGCATGCTGTGACGCATACGGTGTTCAAAATATGGCTGTTCCAATAATCTTAAACCTTCTGATTAAGGTTTAATTAAGTGACTACACAGCTTCGAGCATAGTACCGGAGAGTTACCGGCAACATTGGATCACATGCATGCAAGGATTGCGTTTTGCCAACCCACCCTCGTGTTGTACGAGACATCAAAAGAAGGCAAATATTTTCTTGCCTTTTCTCATTTCACTCTCGCGTGTGGTGACGCGCTCACTGCGATAGTTCACCATGTTCAAGGCCTTTCGCACTTTCTGCTTGCCAAATTCGTTCAAACTGCCACATCGGGATCCGAAATTATCGTTCATCACGTGATTACATCATATGACCCGTAATGAGATTTCTAGCATCATTTCTTCTGGCACAGTTGTGCACACAAAATTATCTAACCACAGTGGAAGTTAATATGTTTTCCTCTTCAAGAAGTATGGAACGATCGATCAAAATTTGCAGACGTCCCATCATCAGATGCGCTTTGATTATGGCTCACTATTTTGAGATGGGACTACGGAGGCTGAGGAACTACATTCTTTACTCAAACGGCAGTGCGGTTGAATTTTTAATTTAGAGCTCATATGCTTGGTGAAATTCCAGGAGCTGTGAACTCTTGAGCATCCCTTCTGCCAATAGTGCATTGAAATTCTTTCGGATAATGTGCAGTACACAGGCTGCCTAAAGATTTTCTCACGAAGTTATTCAATGAAGTTTCTTGCGAAATACTATACTATACTATTTAGTTGTAACGTAATTGAATATTTTCACAAGAGATCTTGGGTTAGCGAGTGTGTTGCTTACTGTAAGCAACACTATCGACTTGCTATCGACCACGAGGAACTGGAGTTCTAACCGCGTTTTACACAAGGATGTCCACCTCTCACACGGCATCTGGTCTACTTCAAAGTTTTGCAGAACGATAATATATCAAGTAAAATCATGAAATTGTAAAATGCCATGCTGCATCCGTTTGTGGTCGTTTAGATTTTGGTGTGTAAATGTCCATTCAGAGGGGTGATCAGACGTTATACCAGGATCCCCGCAGGATCTAGACGTTGCTAATTTCACTGGTTTGACCACACCCACTTTTTACTTTTTCAACAGAACTAGAGGTTTATCCCAAATCGCGGAAGGAATTAGTTTCCTCTATGTATTTGTGTGTTCAAAAACGGGAAGTAGAGATCTAACGGCACATTGTCATGCTGTAAAACAAGAGAGGTAAAAATAACTCGGGAAAAAGCGGGACTCATATTGATTGACGCATATTGATTGTATGATCTAAAAAGTTAGGATGCTTGGTGAAAATCTTTTCACACGTCGGCCAAAGTTACTACTAATTCAAACCCTCGAATTAGAGACTGAAAATTTCAAATGTTTCGCTTTGTTGTGCCAGGGCTTCAAAACAAACCCTGCGTCAGCTCGGCAAAGTAATCAGTGGATTTTGTGGAATGACTAGATATTTTGTGGGGTAAACGCCAGTCTTAAAGCAAAACATAGATACATTTGTGACGGCATTGTATTTACCTCAATTTTCAGCTGGGGTGAAACAAAATACAAAGTTTAAAAAATAGCAGGCCAAAAATAGTAAATTGCAAACAAACCAACTCTAACAATAGACTTAAATATGGGTATCATCCATGTGGTGGTTTTCTCTGCCCAAATCATCCTCACTGCTACCAAAAACAAGATTGATTTGTTCGTTTTTATCATCATCAACTCCACCGTCGTCCTTATCACCACTTCAAGTGTTATCACTACCTCGACCGTGCTTGGCAAAATCATGACTGAAACATCTGTCCAAAGAAAGTTCCTACCAACGTTCTCAATACATGACGTCTGAAACCGGAACCATGATACTCGGTTCCGTAAGGTATCGGTGTCAGAATCTGCAGCATTTCTTCGAATGAATAGGGATGCATTCTGTGACGGGCCATCTCCTTTTTGGATCTCGCTGCCAACAACTCGAGTCAGTTCAGTTCCCACTTTTGGAAACAAAACCGGTGCTTCTCGGAATATATCAGGAAATTTGTTTTCCAGAAACATTTTTCACATTATATCCTCCCCAAGTGATCTTGAAAATAATTGAAGTGCTTTCAGAATGAAGCGGAATAAACCAAGAGGCCAGGAAGGCATATCAAACATCCAGTCGGAAATGTGGGTTGATTTTGTATCAGAATCAAAGCGATCTGATATCTTACAAGAGCAGCAGCACTGGACAATGGTCTAGAAGCTAATCCAGTAAAAATCCAAATATCCCAGAAAGAGCTTTGGATCTTTTCGCGAAAACCTGAAGTGGGATCGTGGGTCAAACTTACTGCACCTGGTATGAGCTGTTTTGGTGATGGCGGTAGCTTTTAGAACAAACAGTAGAATACCGTGTTTTGCAGACACCATAAGAGACCGAAGCACAAGAAATTTCAAGCATGCGACCCCAGCGATTAACAGTACGTTTCCTTGCCAGATGCGATGGTTTACCCTCTCGTTTCGTGATTTATGTGACTGCCTGTGTATGGCGGCTTACATACGATGATATCCTGGGAAACTTACTACTTTCTAGTTTCCTCCACGTTGTCTGCAAGAGTGCTTTAGTTTCCCCGATGGAATACACGGATAAGCCAATTGACTGAAGGCTTTTACTTGAAGAAAAAGGTATGGTCTAGACGTAATATAGTACTCATTAGGTTGCTGAAAATCCTTCGACAGCCCGCGACCGATTTCGCCCTTCCTGGGGCTCATCAGGCCCAAAACCCGTCAATACTGAACCCAAGTTGCACGAATTGAGCGAAATACACGGATTTTCAGACAAATTTGGTTGTGCGGGAGACTCACCTAAGACCCAGCTGAATCTCTCGGTTGTGATGCTATCAAGCGTCACAAACGTCATAAACGAAACAGGCTGTCAAAGAATTCTCAGCACTCTTATGAGTAGTGCATTACGTCTATACATATCTCGAATATCGTACCGACTGAAACATGAAGCGGCCTAGTGGAGTACACTCAGATTCTTGAAAACATAAACGAGAGATTCAGCTGGGTCTTAGGTGAGTCTCCCGCACAACCAAATTTGTCTGAAAATCCGTGTATTTCGCTAATTTCGTGCAATTTTTTGGTTCAACTAGAACATAAGGTTGAAGGAAACTCGAGGACTGCAACTACCTGATGAGCCCCAAGAAGAGCGTAACCGGTCGTGGACTGTCGAAGTGTTTTCAGAAGCCTGTGAGTAGCGTTAATTCAGGAAAATATGATATAACATCTCAAATATCTTAACATCTGAAAAACCAGGTGGCTTTGTGTAGCAAATTTAGTGGGAGAATATCATAAACAAGAGATTCAACTGCTATTCGGCTGAGTCTTCTGTTAAAATCAAATTAGTTTGCAAATGAGTGCAGTTCGCGAATAAGGTTCAATTTGGCTTCAAGTATAAGGTAAGGTTGACAGAAGCTCGGCCTACCTGATGAGTCAGAAAAAGGGTAAAACATGTCACGGGCTGTCGAAGGGCTCCCAGTGACCTTGTGAGTAGTGTTCCCTCAAGAAAAGTCAAATGTCACTTTATAGCCAGCCGATTTTTCGTTCTCTGTTGGACTGTTTGAATTTGTGCGATCAGTACTACGAGAAAATTTTACATTTTGCTGTGTTCCTCAAAAACATCAATTTTGCTCTAGTTTTTAATGTCTGCGCCAAACTGGACCAGTCACGTGACAACGCTTTAGAGAAATTTCCTTGGGGTTTACTGAAAATTTTCTTAGAATAGAGGCTGTGTACCATTTCTCCGGTTAGCTGCGACGTTAAAATATCTTACATGGGTAATTCGAAGGGCCAATATAGTGAAGGCTGATGGTTTTGTTAGAACGTTTTGGTTTTTATCGAGGATTAAGTCATGTATGTGAAGTCAGTCTATGCTGAACAGCCGAGAAGTATTACACATGGGTTAGAGTTTTACTGAAATTCACTGGTGCGCATCTCAAGAAATTGCAGTAGAGAATCTCGACGGTTTGATATCCCGGATACTAGACTGAACACTTAACCGTTCGGCCACGAGCGGCTGATCAGCAGTGTGGATAATTCCCGCTTAAGCACGGGACTCTCTGTAAACACAGCGTTTTTACAAGTGACCAGTGCAGCATTCAAGTTTGCTGGGAGCACACGTCAAATCCAACTGCCAAGAAATAGCTGGTGCCTGGAAACAGGGTTTAGAAGCATGCATTATGATTGTGCACTTTGTCGCTCCTATTCTCAGCGTCTTGCTTCAACTACGTCGAAGAAAATTAGGCAAGATAAAAGACCTCTGATGCCCAGGGCTAAACATATGACCAAGCCATGCTTCATTTTGTGTGATAAGATTTTTTAGGCCAAATAATGAGATTTACGGCGAACGCCACGGATCCCGAGGTACACGAAAACACCCATGCTACAATGTTTCTACCACGGTCTGTCGTGATTGCTTATGTGCCGTCGGAGATAAACTATCATCCAACAATCCTTACCCGAAAGGAAGTTCACTGTAACTAATCCAAATCTGTCCGAGCAACGCCCACTGACCTAGAACGGTTCTCCACTTTTACCCTTGCTGCACTTGGTCGAGACATCCCCCTGCACAATCTATCCCCAACAGATATAGAGACGCTTCTGCCCTTTAACACAATCTCTTCATAGACCGATGACGTCAAGTCTAGCTTGGCAGCAAGTTGTCTAGACGTTTTGCAAAATTAACTTGCACTATCATATAGGAGCAATAATGTCATGGATTCTACCAGCGCCATACACGGGCAACTCACTAACTAATAGACAGTTTGCTTTGGTGAAGTACGTAAATGAAACCACCGGCTGTAAACCACCGGGCGCTTGCCGATTTAAGAAACACAGTAAAGGCAGGTTTCAAGGGGCCAGATGTTTTGCCAGAGCCTGAAAAATATTAATGCATCGAGAATTCATCTGTCTTTCGTCTGCACTGGATATCCTCGCATTGTGATCTCCTAAGATTGAACACACCATGAGCGTATTTAGAAAAATTCACACGATGAGTTGTTCCATAGCAACACCTTCTTCCCTGATTTTGTCAGTTTGGTCATCCGTAATTCCATAGCTTTCACAGACCCACCGATCATCTCCATCATCTTACAAGCGTTCCCAGCCATCGGTCATAAAGGAGCCATGTTATCCTCAAGTCGTGAACGCGGTTTTTGTAGCATTCCAGTTTATTACCTTGCTAAGCGCCTTTAGTGAGAGAGCCATTTCAGGGGACACTAGATAAGATTTCTAATTCAAGCGTTCGGGAAATTTTCGCCGCGCGGCCTCGGTGGGTGCTTACATGAAAAGCGACGGGCCCGCTATAAATAGAATCATTGTTGGGACGTGATACTGTTTTTTACCAGCATCGACGACACGCAAGGCCTCCTCTCTTGCAACCAGCTTCTGACGGTATTCTGAAAATATTTGTGGTGCCCTAATGTACACGTTGGGTTTTTGAGTAGTGAAACATCATCAATCCACAGATGCTTTCATGCCTACAAAAAACATGCGGATGAATTCTCGAATTTGAAGAAGGTGTAAAAGGATTTTACGATTTAGAATACTACTCCTGTTCGTGTTGACAGTCGTCGGTATCTCATCTACAGACTGCATCGTCTCATCTACAGACTAGATCCAATAGAAGCTAGAACTAGAAGCTCCGGAAAAGCGTACCCTGTGGATCTCTAGGGATTCTTGGCTTTGTGATGTCCAAGTTGTCTCAATTGGTTTGTCCTCGAACTAGTGCAGTCCACGCAACAAATTCTGGTTAGATGTTTTGCCGCTATTTTCAAACGTATGTGGAATACTAGCTAGTTTGTCCTAGAATCTTACCGTTTGATGATATGCAAGGTTCAATTTAAGCTATTCAAATCCGATTCGTGCAAATAATTGCCAGTAGACACAGACTCCCCTAACAACCGCGGTCCCCCCCACATTTAGCAGTTTTGAGCGGATTTGTTGATTTTTTCGAGACGGTGAGGCAGACTGACAAACTAATCAGCAACACTAGCAACAAACTAGCAAGCAAATTGTTGCGAACATTGCGCTCCCGTGATTAACTTTGCTAAATGTTTCCTGTAACCTTCCACGAAGATGTCTAACACGCAACGACGTGTGAACTTCCATTTTATCGGAATTTCTTCGATGGAGAGGTCGAAAGGGAATCACCAGCAGTGCGCTTCCAAACAAAATCCAGGGTGTATCAACCTAGCGAAAAAGTCATGGGTTCGAGACCGGGTTTTCTTTGTGCTTTGACCTGCTGATGATTCTCAATGATGAAGGAGCATTTTTAAAGTGATTCTGGTCTCTTCAGTACAGAGCGGCTTCAATTAAAAAACGAAGTGTTTGATAGAATTGAGGAATTTTTCTGTAGCATTCACTCAACGACTTATTTGTCAACAATTTTCAACATTTTTCCACTTTTGAGAATATCGATGAGTGTTTGCAAGCACAAACCACCCGTGACTTTTTAACCAACATTAGTATCTTGAGAGCAACATCTGGCATAATCGTTCAGTTACACCTTTAAAATTTAGGAGCGGCTTCTTTCCCACATGCGCAGATTATCCTGATGTCAACTTGAAAATATTTTCTGAAATCGTTTGCTCTAATATTTTGAATTCTCATCACTGCGCTTCCGGAGCGTGCGTTCTCGCAGACGGAGGATGAAAGTCAATGTACCGGGTCAGTTATTCTCCGTAGCCAACACAGGCTAGGATTGGCAACAATGATCTGTGGGTGCCTATCAGAAGTATTCGTTGTCAGCTGCCTAAATCCCTCCTATACACGCCCGGATAGTGTTTAACCTCAATTCACGCATTTCTCGACCCCAAACCATGTGGGTTCCACATGATTATCATCTAAACGCTATCGAGTACAGTCCGACATTCTATCAAGCAGCTTACGAGTTCACGTGCTACATATGGCCTACTCAGTACGGTATGATCTAACCCAATTTGGTGTTTTGATGTTGAACTCAAAAAGCGCTGTCCCTAAATTCAAGCAAAATATTACCTGTTTTCTTGACCTCAAGTAAAGCGTGATCTCTTTTCAACAGTATGGTGATTTTGATCACGGCACTCTCTCGCTCTTTTCAAGTGCCCCGTACCACAATTCGAGATTTACATCCACAGTTTTAAGTTACCGTTTGCAGGTTTTCCACTTTGTAGATATAAATTAGCATATTTTTTAGTGAACCCGATAGATTTTCATAAAATCCAAATCGTGGAACACGGCTACAAGGGCACTTTGGCCAGAGTTCATCAAAATGAGTGCCAAATAAAAACAGTTGACTATGCTGTACACCCCCAGAACGCAGTTGTGTGCACATTGTACGAATATCCTTACAGAACTGGAGCGTGTGGAACACATGTTACTGAATATAAACAAACTAAACGTCGGAAGATATGTGGTTCGTTTTTAGGACTAAAGCACTGAAGGCGTTCACCCACCACAGAAAAACATCGGTGGACATCTACTAATATTTTCGGTAACCCAGCTTCCAGTAAGCACAAATCAATGGTAAAGATGAAATAAGCAGTTGCGATGATTTGAAACGGTATGACGAGATCCGTGAAAATTTTTGCGAGGTTTGTAGAATACACAGCAACATGACCTTCGTTTGAATGATAATCCTCCTATCCTTGCGCAGTCATTCTGCTGTGTCCACACCAAAGGAAAGCGGAGCATTGAAATCGAGTTTTGCTCTCATAAGAAATCACCAGCAGTGCATGTCCTTGGTCGCGCTGGGGCTTGAACTGCGCACACATGGCATGCAAGGCGAAACCGTTAACAACGCACCACAGGAGCACGCCGGGCGCACCTGAATTTTGACTTCCGGATATGTGAACACGTTCACGCTTGAGTGGTTGGAGCGAAATACCCGACGCAGCAAACGACGCTTGAGTAACATACCTTGGTTGTGCCGGTCGATGACCCGCCTGTCTGGACTTCCCAGCCAGGAAGTGTCACGGACGCTTAAAACCTGTTGTACTCACCGGGATAATTGTGCCAGGACTTAACGACGACTGATCAACATCATTCTTCTCTTTGCTACTACGTGAATGTTCCGGCCAGCATTCTTGGAATTTAATGAATCGAAGATAGTTGTAAAGCTGCCAAGATACAAAGGTAACAGTTTTCCAAAGGTATCCTGTTAAAGAGCTGTGTGATCTAGGATGAAATTATTTTGGTTGCCACCTGGGGCCTCATCTTTCTAACAAAAGAACAATAGTGTAAGAAACCAACTTAATCTTAACGAAGGGTTTAACGTAAAAATTTGCTCTGTTTTATTGTCCATTTTGCTTGAGGATGTCACAGCCAACTGGTATTTGGGCTGATATAAGCGATGAAAATCAACCGAGAATTTCTTGCCTCACTGAAACACTGGACAGTGCGTTAGCAACATCGGTATTATCATTACAGTTGTTAGCGCCACAACCACCTCAATCCTCTTTCCTTGTCATGGCCGGAAACTTTGTGGTCATCACCGTTGCAGACACCGTCACCTCTACTGTTTCTTCGTCTCCACTGACACCAATGTTGTCAGCCGGGTTCATGACCAACAGGGCGCAAACTTCACTCATTGGTGTGCTGACGGACGGACCTAATGCACACGCACGCCCAACTAGAACTTCTGGTTGGTAATTAAATGAAAGGTCAACGTTTACTAGATATGAAATGGGATGAAGAATTTGGGCAGGTTATACATACATATATTTATATATATACTAGTTGCAGGACCTGTAGAATCCACGCTCATATCACTCTCGAATGAACGGTCCTCCTTAGGTCCTAGCGCAAGTAGTCGGAGGAGTTCACACCAAAACAGAAGGAATGGACTCGAGCTCAGCTCTTACTGGGTCTCGTACGCAGTGGTGTTTGAACTCATACACGCGACCATCTACACCTAACCGAAAACTGGCTGAACAGTTTTCAGTCGGCCATCTCCATTCAGCTACTTGAATGGAGACGTGCGGGTCAGGTGATCAATACTGGGTCGTCGTTCAGAAGCTAAAGAACGTTGTATGGAACTATTACCTACCGATGTCAAAAAGATAACTGACTTCTAATTTTTTAGCCTCAGTATAATCTTGATATTACCGGTGACAGACAGTATTTTTGGTTGATGCTCAGCTGTTCGCCGAGCTTGCTAATGAGCCTACGAACGCTTCGTCATCAAACAAAAAAAAACATCAGCATTGCGGGGTTGATTGAATACTTCTGTCTTACCGGTGTACTTTTTTACAGCCCTATCGCAAACAAATAGGCGAGAACCAATGAGATCTCCAGTTTTGAAACTTATCCCAGACGTCTCAATTCAAAAACTGGTAGGAATTGAATCGATCGATCATAATCCACTAAAAAGAGGACACTTTGCTCATCATCAGAAAGAATGAAATGCAGCGATTAAGTCGGTTACTAGACAAACCTCTTTGACGACATCCATTTCGCACTAGAAGTGCAGAACAACGGAAACTGATATTTCTAGATACCTGAAAGCTGTTTTTTCACAGAAAGTGACGCTTGCGACCACAGCAACCACTCAAACAAACCTGCAATACAAAACCCTCCAAGTGGACTAAGGTACACCCCAACAGTACGGAGTCAGCGATTAAAGATTTTTTGACGAAATGGATATGTAAAGCATTATTTGGCAAATCTAAATCTAACGAATGCAACAGCACAAAAGAAAGGTGAACGGATCACAGCCGATGCTTTTGGGACACCGCTGGAATGAACGCAAGGCTGTCAATATAAACGACATGACAGCCACGTGCAAATCCACAAGCAAGCAATGTCATTTACAAGATTAACTGCGAAGGTTGCAACAAAAGCTATATAAAACAAACTAGAAGGACAACCTTGTTCAGAATATACAAACATGAACCTGGCGCGAAAAGACAAGAATAATTTTCTCCCATCTCCGTGCACAACGATCAACAAAGACACCGGTTTGAATTGAGCGCTTTCACATACTCGTTCGAGAAAAGGCAAACAGTGAATTTATAGAAGCGTAGTAGTGTATTAAAAACAAATTTCAACAATGTATTGAGACTGATCCGTGTAATCAGCCACTAACGACAAGGAAACACAAACTACTGGGACTAGATTCGAGGTCAAATGGACAAGTCGGTCTGATTGGGATATGCATTCAACCAATAAATCAAAGGAGCACACTGAGAGCACCTAATCAACTGGAATGACACACGAACATCAGCCATTAAAAAAACGTAACAGTGCAGGCAGCCACTCAAACTCAAGAAATTTAGGCCAAAACAAACTGCAAACGCAGAACAGACTGATAGAAACGAGCAAGGGAAGCTATTGGAAAAAGACTGTATCGGGTCAGTCAGTCGCACCAAAGTGAGGTAGTCCACGACGCAACAGAAATCGTAAACGAGAGAGCTGTTTCTGGATTTGCCAATCACTCCAGTGGATGAGTGGTGCTCTCCAAAAGCTACATAAGCGCTCGACCATTCACGGATATTGTTTACTTGTTTGGTAACCAAACATCTAAGAGCTCATTACCAAGCTCGTCCAGCGGATCAACAGCCACGTGATCACTAACCAATAAACATAATCGAGCTAGGAGTAGTTCACCAGGAAGAAATTTTTGTAACATTCTCAGGATGATTATCCACCCCCAAACACACTTCTGATCGTTCCCAAAGTCCAAAATCCACATACATGGCTTGGTAGAGTTTTTCCTAGAGAGGAAGAATACTCTGAAGCAAGGAAAGTATTTTTAAAATTGTAGGTGCGCAGGAGGCCTTGGTGCTTATAAACCAGTCGAAAACCTCACTGCTCCGAAGTTTCTAGCTACAACAGCTGCTCAGGCACTTATAAGAGAAAATTCAAAACCAAAATAGATGTTTTTTGTATTCCTGAAGTGACATGCTCAGACTTTGGGTGTGAGAGAATTCAAATATATAATGACATAGAGATGTAGATATCTCCAAAGTGTTCTAAAACGTTCACCTAGAACCCTGTTTGTATCACCGTATGCTCAATCAGATTTTGAGAATTATTGACAGGTTCAAAGATTAGATTCAACCTGTTGTTTAGAAACTTTCTGCAGTGTCAGCTAAAATATCACGATAAAATAAAGTCGCCTCATTTCTTACTGTTGGAGACTCTCAGTTTATCAAGGAACAAACAGGAGGGTTGAGGATTTGAACTAACCGAATTGAGTTGGTGTTGGTGAGGCAGAAAGCTAGGCATCTGCAATTCAGTCCACAAAAAAGCACAAAGTCTAATGTTTGGACGAATGGAGAAAAACGATTTCACCCCAGGCAGAACGGAAGGAAATTATACTCCATTAGACCTGGAAGGATTTAAGCTGAGGCCCCGTGTTTTTGTTTTCTATCACAAAGTGCATTAGTGGAACTTTAGAAGGAATGCACTTACTGTCAGCTGCACACCTGTGGTCGCGAAAATTTGAGAAATGTGCTACATGAGGAGCTCCATGAAGGACAAAACCGGTAGCGGGCAGTAGAGGATTCTTTAGTGACCTGGTGAGTAGTGTTCCTTTTGGAAAAATTTTTTATACATCGGTCACATTTCAATGGGGCGTAAGAAACGAAAGTTTATATTTTCAGAAGTAAGACTATATTAATTCTTTTGTAGCCGAAAATGAAACAACCCTCCAAATATGAAACAACAAACCTTGGGGAAAGGATGCAGTACTGGGTGTGTTGCGCTACCGTGGTGTGGCCAAAAAAACATCAAATGCACGTCCTCATCGAGCTGACCAATCACCAGAAGGAAAACACTAAAAATGGTCATATAAACAAACCTTTACAATTCACAAGCAGCGTCATGTTGCGTGTTTTTGTGCTCATCGTTGCCCTAACACTCTTGGTAAGTGCTTCGTCACTGGAAAAATTGGAGCTGGTCGATGATTTTGCCTAGTGAACGTCTCATCAAATCACTCTAAAAGTGTAGTGGTGGAATTTATTACCCCACTAGATTATCACAGACATGTTTACAATTTTTCATATGCACTATTTGTCTAAACAGGAAGGAAAACCCTCGAGCGAGTCATTCAGTAAGTTGTCGAGTTACTAAAATCACATCACTGCCCTATACAACTAAAAATTTCTGATATTCTGCGAAAGCCGATAAGTTTCGGCTTTAATACCTTGCCACCACTATAGAAACATCTACTCCCAAACAGGTTACAAACTATTTGGCGTTTACACCGTTTGTTCTGTTGGTATCGTAGCCTCAAATATCACCAATTTTACCAATGTGGGTGTACTTGAAAGTGTACGTAGGCACATTGTAAACAGTTGACGTTTTCAACATGGACGCAGGTCTTTGAGATAGAATACAACGAAGTGGAAGGACGAACCAGCAGTAGACAACTGCGTCAGAATCAGAACCATTTTTCAACACTATGTGGTGCAACGATATGCTGTTACCCAAGGATATATTGAAAATTCCCGGGAACAACAACATTAGCACTATAAGCTCCGTGGGTAACCGCAAAGGCCAAATAACGACTAGTACATTATGACCAAATAAGTACAAATTCACCGTCGGTTCTCTTGATGTATTTCCTTTTCCGTTTAGGACTCTTGTGCACCATTTGTAGAGCAGCCGTACCGGCGGTTAAAGCCCTCTTGGAAGCGGAAGGTTCCATTGAGCCCCTCTTGAGATCATCGTGTGGCCTACTGGGGAGTTTTGCCGAACAGGTAGGCCCACATCGCTAATGCTTTTAAAAATAACTCGGTAACTAATGTTTATCTCATATGATTCAGTTTATACTCACAGGCTACAAATTACGTTGTAGGTATTAGATAGTCGGTTTTGGATGTCAAGTAATGCTTTGCGGTACAACGTGGCATATAAATAAGCCTTGAGTATAGCATCATCGTGAGCTCACTGTGCCTAAATTTCCAGCTAGTTTGTTATATCCCGGTGACAGACCAAAGAAGACTTAAGTGTAAGCAGATTGTCTTGATGGAGGAAGGTGTCTACTGCTGAATAAAAGAGATTTTTGTTGTTTCAAAATTACTGTTTTGTCTGAAAATTGCCCGTTTATCAGTGCATGGGCCAAACAATGGGTCAACCGTAAGCTTGGGTATTTGACCGGATTCGTTCGCTGGGCATTTAAATGTTCATTACATTAGTTCAAGCTTTTCTGCTTTCCGGTTAAGAAAAAACATGAAGGGTGTTTAAATTGCTCATAGGCTGCAAGCTGCAGGGACGCATCAGTTTTTTTCAGCCGATTGTAGGCTTGAGAATTACTGATTGGATACCAAATTAAACCATTGTTTGAATTACATATATATTACATTGTTATCAGTGTCAGAATTTCGTGCCAGAAGCAGTCAACATCTTCATGGAGAGTATACCCGATGACACTACCCAATCGATATGCAAAGTAAGATTCCATCCAATGATGATTACCCCCTTTCACTTGAAGTTGTTCCATTATGTTGTTCTGCAATCTGTGGTTTGCCTTTCTCACATCTAAGGAGTTAATTATTTGTACCTATTTTTTCAGCGTCTTGATATGTGCCCTTAAATTTATGACGCACTGGCATATTTTACTTTCCGAGTGAGTCCAGTGTATGTTTACCTCTAGTGCGGAAACAACGACTTCAGGAAACCAAAATGTTCTTACGAATTTGAGGCTGCTTTGGATATCAAGAATCCAAGGATAAACTTCGGAAACAATGTAAAGATTTTTAAACATTAAATTAGGAGTGCCAAAAATGGTTGTTAAAATAGAACCAGATGTGTTCTATTTTTTCAGTAAAAGTGCGATTTCGAATTTATTGAACTCCATTAACTTTTGTTGGTAGCGTATTAATTATTGTGAGTAAAAAATAATTCCTCTGCCTGCAATTCTTTTCCCGCTCAGTTGCATATCAATATAAAATTTTTTTGTAAAATTGACATCACTTCCGTGCAGCTAATTAAACGTTTGTTCCCAAAGGAGAAGCGTTTTTTCAAACCATTGTTTGTCACACGCCAGTTTTACGCATCAATCCATTCAAGAGTACCAGTCTCATCCCTGAACAAACGCGTGAATGACAGACGTGGTAAAAGTAACTTTCCACTCGGAAGTATTTTTACTGTTATAAAGAATGTCACGGCTAGTCAGAATGTTCCGTATCAGCAGGAATACGAACAACACGAACTTCCAGATGTGTCAACATTAAGGAATATTTTGGGGTAGATACGACGATACATGCCTTATAAAACTATGCAACTTGAAGCAGCCTGTTGGAGAAGCTTTGGAACGTTTGCATGAGTACGTTCTGAGTACTGATATCGGTCACCGGCCGAATGTGAACAGTATGACAGGCGGGATCTAGCCGGTTAAGTGTGGGTAGCCTTGCTCGTTCCAGTTCCAATAGTCGAGTTAAATTTTAACACAGGAATGCGGCACATCAGGAGAAAAATGAGTTTTAGTTCGTAACTCGATTGATCAACGTCCCACTGAAATTACTGAAATGTTAAATAAATAAATCTAGCAGAAGATAACTAGACAGAAATGCCTGAGTGCGCGATGCTCGTCCCACATATCGGCAGTCTAATTTCACTAAGCTTCTCGCCCGACCTCAAGCTCTAACCTTGTCATGGCGGTCGGGCCTCCGTGCAGCAATAAAATTGCGGGCATTACTAGCTGGAATTCAATTCCTAAAGGTTTAACCATGTCAGGGCGACCAAAATGGACCAGCCCGACGAAGGACACCAAATTACCGGTCTGGAGGTAAACTTTTCCTGTGTGGATGCAGTAAAGCGTTTTGCTCAGGCGACCAGCATATTCATATCTGTGGAAGCAACGGTGCTGCCTTCCCCTTGAGGAAGGATGGGTTGGGAAACGTCGGCCCTAAAAGCCACACACTCTGAATGCACAATAGTTGGCCGTGACCAACGGGGCATCATTAAATACGGTCCAAGTACTTTTAAAACCCAGGAGTTTGGTGCTGTTCAAAAGGCACTTGCTGCGCGCAGCTGCCCTGGGAGTGCATTACTCCCTGTGTTCCCGGGCCAGGTTGGACTCCTGTAGCCACGTGGATCAGATTATTGAGTCACTGACTTCTGGAAGGGTCCCGTAACAACCCCTGACTCGCGGTGTAGACTGTTGAGTCGGACGCTGGGGGTAGATTCCTCGAACAAATACCGAGATTTTGTGACTGCCTTGTGGGTCAGACTTTTGTGTCAAACGCTTAAGGTGGGGTAGGTCAATCAAACCTCCTTCTTCTGCTTGGGTAACCAGGAAGTACTATTCGCCCTTGCAGCTATTCGCTCACCGGCCTCCCGCTACACACTCTCCCTACCCATCAAACGATGTAGTGCGATCAATCCACCTGCCGGTCCCCTGGCAATGGTTTCGTGTCACCACTGCTTCGGTCAGCAACAAGAATGGGTATTGTAATACCGGCGGATGATATGAATGCATTCGGACCATTTGGTTATCACTTACCGATGGACAGCCTCAGTTAAAGATCGTCATTCCTTCTGAAGTACACAGCTTGACTCTGATGGTGTCATTGTGGGAGCTCGGTTATCGGTTTGCTTTTCTTGCCAAAGCAGACCAGTACCATTCATTAACTTGTAAAAGTTCCAGTACGTCAAGCAAGTTGGGCCGAGCTGGCTAGAAACATAATGGAAACGCACAGTCACTTGGATAACGAAGATCGCTTGACGGCTGAATGGAAGCGCGGGAAAGAAGCTATACATACTGCTAGGTTTCAGATTTGTTTGTCCAAGCCATCTGACTCGACTAAATAAACAAAGAATATCGCCAAGATTAGCAGAGTCTATTGCTACCAGAAAGGTTATTCCATCATCATCATCATCATCATCATCATCATCATCATCATCATCATCATCATCGTCAGCTGTAAGAAACCGTCTGCTTGTCGTACAATGGTTGTAGCTGCCACAGTTTCGTTCGCCCATGATTTGGGGAGGTGAATTAGGTAGCTGCACATTGGAGGCCGGAGCTGATAGATTGGTGCGTAAATACACCACTGTCAATGGACTGTTAAGTGGAGGATTGGAAAGGGAGCATTGAAGACAATAGATTGGATGCATCAGCAACACTGAGGGCGTGACTGGGAACTCAGCTGAATCTCTCTTTTGTGATGTTTCCAGGCAACTGAATGTGTTGCACCAGACCGCCTCATGTTTCAGTTGCTACGATATGTGACACATTGCGTTACATGGTTCCAGGCGAGTCTCTCGCAAAACCAAATTTGTTTGCAAATGAGTGCATTTCGCTAATTTCGTGCAATTTGGTTTAAAGTAGAATACAAGGTTGATGGAAACTCGGGTACTGCGTCTGCCTGATGAGCCCCAAGAAGGGTATACCGGTCGTCGGCTGTCGAGGAATTTTCAGCAACCTTATGAGTAGTGCATTACGAAAACATAATTTACTTCTGCCATAAGCCATGAAGAAATTTTGCATCCAGCGATTTCCACCCAACAAGGTAGCCAGGTTCGTGTGACAAACCATTTGACAGGAAACGGGTCCGATTTGGCCTTCAGTTTTAAGATTTATTCGTGAGACAAGGAGAGGCCCATTGCTGGCGAAGAAAAGAATAAAATCGGACGGGAAAGGTACTTGAATGATACCTTACTACAATCATTCCGGGGTGCCTTCACCTTCAGACACTCATTCAAACAAACTGGATGGGAAGTGACAACAAGAATGCAACTTCCAACCTTCTGAAAGAGTCTCAGCGGGGATCAGACGGTCCCCATCCTGAAAGACGAGTCGCACCGACTGCACCCAGACTTCTCGTAATCTCTTTCCTAGCCCTCTTCCAGGCCATTGGTTGGCCACCTACCTTCTTTCGACATTTTGGATTGGGCCCTAGAGTGAAAAGAAGAGAAAAGGAGTGGATGAGGGAGAGGACCTAGTTTTGGTCTATGTCAACAAGCATTCTGAAGTGCCTACATCTCCAAGCTGTCAATCGGACAATCTGGAAAGAAACTGAAAGCACGAACTCCGGTGATATCGACCGGCCGTCATTTCTTTCAAAGTCTCCGGCCAAGCACAGGCGGCGTCACAGGAACCCGATCCCGGAAGGCGTACAACACCAACAACACACAAACTCTTCGTGATCTCTTTCACGCCTTTCTGCCAAGTCATGCGCTGTCCACCTCGCGGTTTGCGCCATTCTGAGGGAGGCACGGAGAACAACACTCGTCTCGGTGGACGGTGTTTCGGCATGCGTAGCACATGACCGAACCATCGTAGTCGGTGGTGCTGGATGATTTCCCTAATTGAGGTACCTGCAGCACAACCAAATACCCGTTTTCTAATCACCTCGTTACTAACACGCTGACGCCATCCAAAACCAGCCACGCATCTGAGGTATCGGTGGTCGAAAATCTGGAGACGCCTCACATCATCTGTCCGCAGAGGCCAGAGGCCGCACCCATACAACAACATAGCCCTTACTGTAGCCTGGTACACACGACCCTTAAGTTCTAGTGAGATGCCTTTTTGACGCCACAAGTGACGCAAATTAGCAAACGTGATTCGAGCCTTTGAGATTCTTGCACTGACTTCACCAGATATACCTCCGTCAGAGCTAATAAAACTACCGAGGTAGGTAAACTTTTTCCACAATTTCCAGTGATTCTCCTCGAATTGTAAGGGATGTGTTCGCAGAATGCACGTTCTGGAGCATGACTTTGCACTTTGAAGTTGTAAGGCACATGCCAAACGATGGTATGATGTTGGTCAGTCTATTCAACAGAGATTGTGCTTCACTTTGGACTTCAAAGATGAGGGCGATGTCATCTGTGTACTCCAGATCGACAAGACTCTCACCAGCAACAATTTGAACGCCGGGGTTTTGAAGAACCTTCCAGTGTTCGTCTCATTAGTTCATTAGTTCATTAGTTCATTAGTTCATCAATAACGAAGTTGAACACGAATGGAGAGAGTGGACATCCTTGTCTGACACCACTTTTTATAGGGAAGCTTTTGGAGAGCTCGCCATACACTCTCACCCGCCCAGAAGTATGTGAATATTGGGATCGGATTATGTTTACAAACGTCTGGGGTATACCCTGTTGAGCAAGTGTATTTAGCAGCATTGACCGATCGACAGAATCAAATGCGCCCTTGAAGTCAAGGAACACCACGTAGATAAGTAACATAAAAGGTTGCCATAACATAACCAACGACCTCTCGCGTGATTTGTCTTCATCGGAAGAAAACACATTGGCAACTCGTAAAGTAGGTTGTGACACACAACCTCGGCGATAAGGCATAAGGTCCAGAAGCACTCACCTGTAGCCAAGGGTGCATGGGTCCAAACATCAGTCATCAGTCAATGTAGCCTGAGTTGCATGTCTTCCAGGTAGCCAGCCTCTGTGTACGGTCCGTCCGTAGGTTGTACGTTGCATCGATGAATCCTGGTATACGAAAATCTCATAGGGTGAACCATGTTTCACTCTCATCTCCTGAATGTCCAAGCTGTTCCTTGATGGCTGTTCGGTTATTGCAGCAGTCGATTTACTGCTACAGAATGGTGGAGGCCCAGTCCACCGTACTTCGGTAAACAAACATCAAAAGACAACTAGAGGCGGTCGGATGTCTTGTATCCAGATGTCAGCGAGCTAACGCTGCGAAGTGCACATACGTGATTCAGGAGGCCGACCGGTCACGCAAACGAAACCGGTGCCTGGAAGTTTATCGACAATACTGCGAACGGTGCTTGTCAAGAAGCTTAATAACATTAATTAGGCAAAAAGCAGGCCGCAGCCCAAAAGTCAGAATTCAGATTTAAATACCTCATCCGAAGCGACGGGTTTGTAGCTGGGTTCAAACAGAAATTAAGTTGGCCGAAACTCTGGATTTTTTCATGCGGAGTGCTTCATGGAGTATCAGTCAAGTCGATGAATTTGACCTTGTTGAAGATTATAATCCTCAAAGCAAACTTAGTGATGCACCAAGGGGCTTCAGTTAAACCAACCTTTTGAATAAACTAAATAACTGAGGTCACTGATGTTCTTGCCGTCAAGTTCTTTTCAGGGTGACTGACCAGGCACTTGCGATAATCCTACACCAGTGCCTTTCATCATCCGTTCTCTAGTATTTTCTCTCACTCTAAGGCCTTGAACACAACTAAATAAACGTGACACGTCACTCGTCAGTTTGCCTGCAAACTATTCTGCGCATATTGTGCAAACTGAAACATGCAACTGAAGGAGAACAATGTAAACTAGAAATTCAGCCGGGATTCAACCGAGTCTCCCCTTGAAAACCGATTTGCTGTACAAATGATTGTATTTGTCGAATAGCCAAATAAATGTTGTGATTCCACGACAATAAAACATCAGTGCCGACGCTAATTCTGCTGTGTCTGGCCCTGGGGATGACAAGCGGTTCCCTTCCGAATGCCCGTTTACACAAAGATCGTGACGGGACGCATCTGTTATGCTTCGTCGCGCTCATCCATCCCAAGTAGCCGATTCCTCAGTTGAATCACTCCAGCTTGTAACACCTGCATACGGACTCTAACATCTTCGTGCAATGAAAGCCATAGTTTGCATTCTACAGTTCACCCACTTTGTTAAAATTATAATTGACAAATAGTAATTGCCTTAAGGTGGAAGAAAACGGGCTTAAAATTCACGTGAATAACTCAAATGTTTCCGAATTTTTGACGTGTGCCCGGTTGTAACAGGGCGCGTGAAAGGATTAGAGTGAGGAAGATTTCTCACTCGCGCAACACAGTAGATGACATATTAAATAAAATGCATTCGTAATTACAGCCGCACCACCAGACATGACGAAACTGAGTGATAATCTCCGACAGCAAATGCCGAATGAGCAATACAGATTATGTACCTAATCTACCGTCTCCTGCCAAGGAAAGCCTATCGCACAGGTTGATTTCACAACAACCATAACGAGCAAACCTGCTGCAAATTTCCGTCATCTCCTCAGGCAAACACCCGGAACAACCTCGTGGGTTTGCATCTCAGGGATTTAACGTATAAACTTTATAAGCTTTGCCAAGTAATTAGTGCTTACCCGGATTGTGACACCAGACCAGGCGACGCTGCGCATTTTCTCACAATCACTCAGTCCAATAGGATCGGACGTAGAATTCAATGTGGAAGCATCAGTGTGTGCATTCCAATATTGGCCAGATAATCAACTACTGGGCGTCGTCATCCTTCCTCTCGTAGACTGACAATATCTCTCCAGTAGCATTAACACTTGATGAAGTTTGTCCCACTGGAGCACTTTGCTTCTGAGGGTTGTACGCTTTAGTAGCACCGGGAATTCGTTTGAATCCGTTGATGAAACGCGTGAGATTTTGGGCGTTGCACTAAGAGCGACTGATTGACGACCAAGCTGGAAATACTAATCGTGTATCCTTCGGCTGTGACTCGACTAATGGCGCCGAAAATTCCGTTTGGGAATCTTCAGAACACAAAGAATTAGTCTCATCTGGAAATACCGCCAGTTTTCCAAGTAATGTCAGCCTATCAGATGCAAGGCCTGGTGCATCTATTTAATTGGATAATACTACTGATTGCATCGCTAGTAGACTAAATTTATTAGAAAATCAGAGTACGGAATTTGTCGGAGGCGACGGAAGGTTTGGGCAATAGGTTTGTGCTTCGCCCAGCCCATAGGTACACTTAAAATCTTAATACTGTGGAATTCCCTGCAACCTAATCCTCTGCTCTTCTGCATCTGTGAAGTGTAAAATCCAATAAAGGGACTGGCAATCTGTTCACACGATGAAATCATTCCCCAGTAAGTAGTGTCTAAATCCTCGGCAATTTCACATAAATGCCAGGGTTTTACTAGTAATGCAGTTGTGTTATTTGTTCTCCTTTAAAGCTCGACATCACTAGGGGCTCACTTCTTCCCTCACACCAGGCTGATCCTAGGGTAGAAGTATCCCGATTTTGATTTCGTATTTTTTCCTTAGAAATGTGAGACGCTCGTCTCTTCCCTATGTCTCCGAAAGCGTTCGAATTGGCCAAGATCGAAGCCTCTGTTTTAGACCCTAGAAACAGGCCCACATTTAACAACCTGTCTTTTCGACTCAGATAGTATGATGGTGTTACCATGTGCGCAAGATTCATTATCAGGCTTCCCTCTCACACCCCGAAAATCCGGGTTTCCACTGGGTCCTGCTGTCTTGGCCATTTTATCACCTGGCGTACTTCACCGGGCGCTGTTTGCAAGCATTTGTTGGGATTGCATTTCCAATATACATGGTCTATTGTAACAACAAGCTTTACTCGAATGAGATTAACGTGATTCTTTAATGATCGTGCTTTGTTTGATTGATTTTTCAACCTTATTGCTCAGTTCGATAAGTGCAGGTGAATTGACAATTTCCCACCCAATACGTTTACCCCCCCCCCAGCACATGCATCACGTGTCACGTTTACGACCTTGACCCATTTGGATGGACAGTCACCACGTGAACATGTGATATTAATTCTTTCTTACAGAAAAGCTCTTTTTTAACTTTATGGTGTGAAGGGCTGTTCGACTACCGTGACATGCCTCAAACCTACAGAGTCGTGTCTGTAATTGTTGTCAGCTTGTTTCCGTTGAGAGCCTATGAATTGACTGCAACAGACTGCGGTTTGGAAGAAACGGTCTTTTCGATGAAGTAGTTTTGGGCTTACGTATCTAAAAGCACTGCTTCTACTTTTAGCTTGCCAGGGCTTCAAAACATTCAAGATGCTCCAATTACCGTCACTCACAAAACGCCTATATGATCACCCCTTCGTAGCATACTTGTTTTATTTCAACGTGTCATGTGATGTTACATTTTCCTTCCTAAATTTTTAAGTGACTCCGATTAATTGTTTAGATTCACTGCCTTATGATTCATAGAACGCAAAATTGGCTCTCCTGAAGTCTAACAGATGGAATAGGAGAAGTGCTGTTTTTGTCGTCGCGTTGGCTATTTTCACGTGACTAAGCATATTTGAGCGGTATTACAAAGTGGAAAGTTCCCTTATGACCGGTATACACAACCGTACATGAGACGTTTTGCGTAAGACGCAAGTTCCGGAAATAGTCTTTTTAGATTCTCCCAGAGGAGCACGTTTTAATCGCATCTTGGAGTACGGTAGGCGCGTTTGGAGCACCGTGGCAGTGAAACTACTCAGAATATTGGAATTACGACGTCAGAGAGATAATGTTTTTTCCATTGCACTGTACCTTCCAAAGATGTTCTGTTGGAGATCTTAGAACAGTTAGGATCCATTTGGATTCATTTTATGAACGGTTTTTGCGATCCTGGTGACTTATGGTTACGCAGTGGACCCAAATAGCACACGCGATCGATAATATGCTTTTCACAGGGACCATCCTCAGTGGGGCATGCAGTCTTACAACAGTTCACTGGGTAGGCACACACTCACATGGATGACCAAGCAGGGGCAGCAGTCCAGAATGATTAACGGGAATTCAGATATTGGTGTTTCTCACTGAAAACAGGTCTTTTGTCTGGTACTGAACAGCCTTAGATTGTTGTTCACTATGAGGCAGACAACCGTCATTTGATCAATTGAATGACCAATTGATGGGGCGCTAACACTGAAAGATGGAAAAGCTAGAATTTGTATGGAATGGCAACGGGAGCGGCTGAGTCTCCAGAATATTTTTCGTTTTACGGTGAGTGTGTGTGACGAATGGATCGACATTAAAACAACAAACACAGGCAGATTCAGCGAAATACACGCGTCTGCTCAACTATGTTGTTTTCACGAGGACTCAGCTGAATCTCTCGTTTATGACGTTCCTCTTTTTAACCGAATGTACCACACCAACCCACCTCATGTTTCATTGGGAATGACAAGCCGAACAATTTACGGATGTAACACACTACTCATAAGTTTGCTTAAATCTCTATGATAGCCCGAGACCGCTTTTGCTCTTCTTTGGGCTTATCAGGTAGGCACAGTCTTCGAGTTTCTGTCAACCTTACGTATGACTTGAATCGAAATTGCACGCCACTACATTATAGTGGCAATTGTGCAATAGACTAGAAAACTGCTAATCGGCGTCCGTTACTAAAGCATTCATTCGTCCACGAAGCCCAGGACTTTATCTGCACATAGTGCGCGATTCGGCTTTCTTTGGAGTTTAAACTGCTTGGCATGTTCAAAAACGTATAAATATAGGGTTGCAAATTGTTGGCTGATTCTACATGTTTATAATTCGTGTGAATATTCGGATAAGAAGCACAAATCACAGAGATGATCGGTCAGGCATCAATGCAATGAAATTCGAGTTAAATGTGACGAATAGGTTGTCGTGATTGTTATGTAATGAAAGAAAGCCGAGTTTTTTTATCTATCGATATTCCTGGTTATCAGCTGCACCTTATGTAAGGAGAGAGAGGTTCTGTGTATTTCGTTAATTCCTTGCAATTTGAGTTCATCTAGAATATGGATGTGATGAAAACTCGGGAACTCCGCCTACCTGATGCGCTCCAAGGAGGATACAGATGGTCGTAGGCTGTCGAAGACCTTTTGGCAAACTCATGAGTGCTGTGAGGATTCAATTTTATCCGTCAGGGCAATCAGAGCGTTCATTGCTACTGTCCTATATGCTCAAAAATGCTTGCCCATACAACTGATCTTGTACTACGTTGATCCACTTGGAAGAACATGCCAGCTCTCATATATTTACTAATAAATGACTGCTCCTGTTGCTTGGACCGGTCTCTGAACCAAATTCACCCAAAATCAAGTCACAAACGACTTCGTCTCTTATTTTGTCAAACCTGAACTCTCTTGCTGTTTTTTAGTTGGTTCGGCATTCAACTGACGTCACTGATCAGCTAGAAATAAATGTGAACCTGGCAGTTTTGGTAGCCGTAATGCAAGAAAACTAAAGAACAATAGCCAGGACAAAACCAGAATACTACACACGAGCCCAGATATAAACGCTGACGTCAGTTGCATCTGTATTCTTGTCTAGGAAGCAAATCTAATCCCGAACAAACCGTTTACTGTGATTTGAGGAATGAAGTGGTCTTCAGAAAATCCCGTTATCAGTTCGCTTGTGAAGGCCGTCTTTTATTAGGAACAAAATAAGGTGATCATATGTAAAACAGCTTTCCGGATAGGAAACACTTCCCGCTTGTACCTGTACTAGATGCCTTTGACCAGACATGGTAGGTGGTTGACCAACAGCCTTCTTCATGAAAGAGCATATATTCCCAGCATTGTAACATTTTTGTATTGTCTGGATGATGTAATATGCATATGCTTTGACCATACACCCTTGTTTATGCACTAATTTTGCTGGTCCAGCCTTCGAAACAAATCATGGGTAACTACGAAGCAAAGTCACGCACACGACGTTTCGTCATCAGGAGCAAGAGTATGCACTGTATCACTTGACAGCGCAGGAATTCTGCACTATCCGAGGAAATTTTAGTCCATTCTGGAATTATTTTTTTCGACAGACATGGAAAATCTGTCTATCCTACCATGAAAGCACTACGTGTTCCAAGAATTTCCATCTTCGAAACCGCAAAGGCACGAGTGACAGTTTTAGTAGGGGAACACTGTTCTTGACAAAGTAAGTGACCGGCTTTGAAAATTTACACAGTTACGTAACAATAATCCTGTGAATCTTACTGAAATATCCGTGGTACCAACTTATTAAGAATACCTAGCAGACAGCTCATCAACCAGCAAAAAAAGGATGGATGCTTGCCTACCTTTCGAATAGTCTGGTACGGAGAGGCAATTTAGTTCCGTTTATTACACGTTTGAACGGTGGTGTTGAAAGCTCACCTCGTATGTCAGATGACCAGTGTTCACATCCACTCACCGCCAGCTCCTCGTTAGTTTTGGAGGCGGCAGTAATTCATGAGGCAACATTTCCACTGCTCCGTATCGACAAGCTAGAAAGAAGGCACTGGAACAGGTGAAAATCTGTTCTCATGAGTGGTAACTCGCCCTATGACTGCTCATAACTGATTTCAGGATTTTTTTGTATATGGCTGGTCGCTGCATATTTCAATTGCGTCTTTACACACACAGACATATATATATATATATGTGCAAAAAGCAGCAGAAACCGGATAGACTTCAAAGGTTCACCAAACGACGGATTTTTGATTCAGGTATGTAAATTTAGCGAGCATGTAGATGGAGTTTGTCGTCTACCGAACGCAGCTCACTTGGTTCATTTTGATAATTGTTGGGAGGCTGACAACTCCACAGTTGGGGAAGAACGAAGTGAGTTCCTCTGTGTGCATAACTCCTTTGAAATTTGCGTGAGTCATGCGTGTCATTTAACATAGCAGTGTTCAGTGATATTGAATTTCAGTCAATTAATCCGGGATACAGAGGTAATGTTATATGATATGGCTTGAGGTCTGATGCGGTTTGTCGAAAAAAGCTAACATTTTATTGACAGTAACTTGCAATAACCCGGTGAATTTATACTGCCTAGTATAATGCATCTGAGGTAGCAATGTTGTGTTTTTTGTCCAACGCAACGTTTCCTTCGTACGACACAACCCGCTTGAATATCTTTTTAAAAGTCCTGTATTTTATGTGGATTCTTTGAGCCATCTCTGCCGATTTGTAAGAAATCAAATGGCTGGCATTGTGACTGGTGAAACGGTGCGAACTAAGCTAATTGGTACTGTGAGCTGGCCTCTACACGACAGGTAATTCAGTGAGTTTTATTCAAGCTTCCGGCTATTAGGTAGTCGCGTAATTTTACTGGATAAACAGAGTTCTGATCGGCTCTTATAGCTTATTCACAAAGTGGTGAGTGGGTTTCAAAGGGAGGAAATAGTTGAACTATTACCAGGTCTCATCTCGAATACACAAACTTTTGAATTATATTTCCTGTATTTAATCACACGTGGATTTAAACAACAGAGTTTTTTCAGTACTTTTACCCAGCTAGTCATGTGACCGGCTAGTCTGTGCACCGACTGAATATTGCTAATCTGCCATGCACTTGGACCTACGAGCTGTTTACATATTCGTCTATTTTGGTTAGAGATGAAGTCGAATGATCGCTGTTTCAAATTCCTCGTCGTTCTTCACCTGGGTCTCGGTAATTTCTAGACCCCAATCTGTACACTAAACTGAATAATGTGCGGGAATAAAGTTTCATGTCAAAACCCTCCACATGGTTTGCCCCTTACTTGTAATGCAAACTGAAGTAATCTGTCTCGTGAATCCACGAGTGGATGCTACATTCCTGGCCACGTGAATCCAGCCGTTGTTGTATAGGGTTTTTGTGTCACTCTCGCAGTTGATTTACCGGGGTGAGAAATCCATGGCTTTTTGAAAAGGCTGAGCGCTATCCGGTGTAAAAATGGAACGTTTAAAGTCAAATCTGAAAGCCGCTATAATTCAGCATTTCGGATGCCGCGGATAATCATCAACATTTGAGCATGAGACAAAGCTGAGATCCCTGTTGAAACGAAGCCTTGGGCGAAATCCGCCCAGCAAATTAATGATAAGTCGTGCTTGCCGAAAATGTTAGAGCAAGGATAAGCACAAAGAGGCGCAACATAATTCAGTCTGTGACTCGTAAATGGTTCGCATGTATAACTAATTATGTGTTTTCTTTCCGATGATTGGTCCGCCGGACGGTGATGTGCATTTGATGGCTTTTTTAGTTCTGGCAAGCACTGGAAGGACAGATTTTGGTCCACTCTACACCCTGCTCACTTTGGTTTTTATATTTTTATGTTCTACAGAGATTTCATATTTTCGTTTGGAAATTTTTATATGGCCTTACAGCAGAATACAAAAAATGTTCACTGTATCAGCATTACTTAAATGCGATTCGTGTATAAACATTTCCCTTAAAGTGATACTTCTCACTGTGTCACTGAAAGCTGTTCGACATCCCACGACTGAGTCTGCGTTACCTAGCGTCCTTCAGGTAGGTTCCCTCAAGTTCTTAGAGTTCCCATAACTGATATGACTGAGTGACCCGATGACGTGGGTTTTTATTAGTTCCCCCTGCTTGTTGTGATTGGTCGGTATCGATTTGCAATTTGATTTTTGATTAACAAGTTGGATATTTATCCAAATCAAACTGATTTGTTCACTGGACTCAGACCATCTTGGTTCTTCTAGGAGCTTCTGATATGATTTCTTGTGAATTTTTGTGTTCTGCAGCTCTGGTGTTTTATTGTAGTTGTGGTGGATAAAATGAGTCAGTTTTGATATGTTTGCTCATGTTATTACGGTAAACTACTAAGCTTCCATAATTTTCCCCTTCGTTCTTCCTTATTTCGATAGGTAAAACCGCTCTACTGAGACACACCGTCTTCCGGATTTTCGTGCACTGAGATGAGGGTAGATTGTTCGTGGCTTCTCGCAGCAAGATTTTGTTTGCGTACTTTAGCTAACAGTTTACTTATCGCTTGTTCTATGTAGCGCTTGTCGTAATTCTTTCTTTGAATTTTACAGACGACCTTGTTTCTCCTCACTAGGTTTATATCATCCCTCGGTTTTGCGGGTTTCTAGGTGTCCGTCGTGTCCTGTTTCCTTTAAATCCTGGTCATTTCAGCAATACTCTTGAAGCAATGCGAGTGCGATTCATTTGCCTTCCCACTGAGCTGTTTGTCGTATGTTGCTTTGTGAGTGATTGCCAAATTGTTTTTTGGGTGTTCGTTTCCTTGAATAAAACATTTTTCTCGGACTCTATAGTTTCTGCATTCGCTTAAACCATGTCCAAATACGGCTTTGGTTGTGGATGGTTTGGATTAGTCTCCCAGAATTTGGTTCTTTTGCGTCAACATGCATAAAAAACAGATGGGTGGTGTCCAGAAGGCGGTTTCCTTCGATTTTGAAGGGAAGGTTGTCAGAAGACGGTGTATAACAACTGTCTTACTCGCTGCAGGCTACCCTATCAATGGTGACAAAAGTGTCCTAGACGTGGTGAAGTTTTATCGGTCAGTAAAATTCCCTCGAGCTTTTGAACTGAGACCCCCGAGATATATCCCTGAAATTGGATTTCTTATTGGTTCTCCGCGTAGATGACTGTAATAAAGGTGTAAAAACGTACGTCCGTTGGAAGGGAGCACCTAGGCAACCGTACCCATTCAACGGCGTACGGATAATGTCTCTTTTTATGACGAAGCGTTTGCAAGCTAATCAGCAAGCTCGGCAAACAAATGCGGATCAACCAAAATACCCTCCAAATCATTGATCTGTAAGTTGCACCCCGATTACCAAGGATATTAAGATGAGAGCGAAACCCAAAATGAGAGTATAGACAGTCGACTTTCTTTACGGCTTCTTATAGCTAATCGTTCATTCTCTACAACTTTCTGTTTATGTCGATCGACTGACAGCGAATTAGAATTTACCAGTTAGGTGTTGCCACGGACGATTGAGAACTACTGGACAATTTTTCGACCAGTAGTATGTGGTCGGATCTCGGTCGAGGATATGCACCGCGTATGAGGTCTAGTAAGGGCGACACCCGAGTCCGTTGCCTCCATTTTCGTGCGCACTTACCAGAGTATTTGTGCCGGACACAAGGAGCACTGCTCTTTCGAGAGTGATGCGAACGTTATTCGTACAAATCATAAAACTCCAAATCGTTATCCCATTTCACATCTCGGAGAAGTTGGACTTCATTGTAATTACCAACTAGACATTCTTATTGCGCGTGCAATATGGTTTGTATTAGTTCTGTCAGCAAACCGATGATTGGAGTAGGGTAGTGAGGGACCTTGCGCCCAAGTGTCGGTCAGACATGAACTGGCTGGTGTTAATGTTGATATCGGAGACGATAAAGACGGTAGATGTGACAGCATCGCGAATAGTGACGTCATGATGTTAATGGTCATATCATGGAAGCGGGACAAACATGGGTGTTGTAGACTAATGATGTATTCTGGGAAGCCAAAATGGGTGACGCGTGGAATCACAAGGCAAGAATTGCAAATGTTTGAGATTTATTAACATGAAAAGGGCATAAACCTCAAATTACGAGGATTTCCGTTTAATTGTTGCACGAGTTGGTGCAGGTCCAAAAAGAGCCCCGTGGAAACGGCAAATAGATGTGAAGTACCGACACGTGCGCGCGCATCACGTAGTAACGCAACCGATCAAAAATCGCGCGGGAAAAGTTCTTCAGAATCGGTTCCACGTGCTGACAGTCAAAGGTGCATGAGGAATTGTGGGCGAAAATCAAATACACGAAGTAAACGCAAAAGAGAGTGGGTTCAAGCAAGGGACGGGTTTGTCCTGGAGAAAAATACAGGTGTTTTGTTAATGACTGTAATGATGATGACGTTGTTGACTGCAATGACGAGGTACTATCGCAGTGTTCAGATGAGACAAAAAACTCTCGGTTGATTTGCATGCTTTTTTATCGCACCAAATAACAAGTGACTCTGGTATCTCCAAGTGGGATTTAGCAAATCAACTGGACAAAACAGAGCAAAAGTTCATGATAAATCTTTAACCAAATTCCAGAAAGTAGCTTGGAAATTGGGTGCGGCAGCTGAAGGCATTCATCGTGAAGCACACAGCCACTGAAGAAATTTTTTCGGAAAACTTTTCCTCTTATTTCATAACAGCTTTGCGACAGCATGACAAGAGAACGACGACCTGATATTCTTGGAATTTCGCCATAATGTTTCGAATCATCCCAACCGCTTATTTTATCAGTTTCCATCTCTTTCCTTAGATTTGTAATCGCCTGAAGCCGGGATCCCTATGTTTTTCCGTAGTGAATGAAAGCCTTCACTGCACAAGCCCTAAGAATGGATGATACGTTTTCCAAGGTTTCCTTTGCTTTTATTCAGTAGCACGTGTTCAACACGTTCCACTTCTGCACGGTTATTTGTACAATGTGCACACAACTGCGTTCTGGGGGTGTACAGCATAGTCAAGTGTTTTTATTTGGCACTCAGTTTGATGGACCCTGGCAAAGGAGTGCCCTTGTAGCTGCGTTCCACGATTTGGATTTTATGAAAATCTAGTTTGAGATTTATTAACAAATTGTGGTACACCACGTACAAATGCGTATATGAAGAGGATATAAGCCTCATCTTATGGGGATCTCCGTTTAATTGTTGCACGAGCTGGTGCAAGTCAAAAAAAGCCCGCTGATAACGGCAAATGGATGTGAATTAGCGAAATATTTGCGCGCACAGCACGTAGTAACGCAACTGATCTAAAGCCGCGCGTGGTTCGACGTGCTAACAGTCAAAGGTGCACGAGAGGTTGTGGATGAATATCAAATACATGAAGCTGAGGTAGAAAATAGTGGGTTCAAGGAAGGGAATTGTTTCACCCAGAGAAATAAGATACACCGCCTTACGATAGCCTGCATGGTTTTACTTAAGCTATCCACATTCAGCATCTAACACCAGGAACAATGGGAGCCAAAAATGGTACAAATGACTCTAGTCACAGTACCTCCCACAGTCTTTCATGTCCTCTACGATGACCGTAAATCTCTGGCTACTGAGCCACCGGGTGTCTTGAGCACTGCCTTTTTTCACGCACCTATACGAACCATGTATATCGGCGGTTACGATCCCTTCGACCAGGTGTAGCGTGTGTGTTGCTCCCTAATTATCAATATCAAATCATCCACTTGAAGTTTTTCGGTGAGTCGTCCACTCACGCCGCATTTGGATCAGTGTAATATATTCTCTCAGCCAGCGGCGCCAAAAGGTATGGGCAACCAGCTGACTCTCTCTCCACATCGGTATCGTATTCCTGGATCTTCACCAATAGGGGCATAAAGTACTCGGGATAGTATAGATGGTTCGGGGTCAGAGCGTCCGTATTATGAGGATCATCTGGCATTGGGACCATTGTGCTGTTGCTCGTCAAATATGCTGCCAACCATTCGCCTGTTAGCACTTACTGCCGAGCGACTGCGGTTGGAACATGTCGAATGAACTTTATCATCCTCTCTTAGATGCCATATTTGTGGCTAGTATTAGGATGGTTAAATTGCCACCAAATTGTCGTCGCAACATGTCGTTTTTCATTTTGTTACATTCCAAAGTCATAATGAATTCTTTCAACTCCATTTTTGCCCCAATGCAGTGAGTGCCTATATCAGTATACACCTATTTAGGGTTCCTTGTCCACTAAAGAATGTCATCATGAATGACTCAGTGGATGGCGAAGAAGCCAATTCTATATGTATCGCACATGTTTGCATACAGGTGAAAATACAGCCACATTGCTGCCTCGTAATACGGCCCTCGCGAGTTTGAAATGGTCCGATGTATTCAAGGCCTGTTGCTGTAAAAGGGTATTGTGGCTTCACTTTGGCAACTGGAAGGGCTAACCTTACTTTACGTCCCATGCATCCATTAGGACTCGTTTGACTGCAGTCGTAGCACCTAAGATCCAGCATGGTTGCCGTATAACAGCTAGGGTATGCGGAGTGCCCATATGAACTCCAGATTCATGATGGTGGTTAAAAATGCCTTGCGTCAGCTTGGGATCTCCTGGAAGGTAATGGGATATTTTGTCATCTATTACATACCTTCGCGTCGAGTTCATGGGTGGTGCTAAGTTCTGTAAGGAAAGTCTATAGCTGAACAGTATGCAATAGGGCTCGTTTGGCTTCGTTCAGTTCTTCGAGCTGCAGAGTGTTCTTAATTGCTTAGGCCTAACACGCCTAGAAATAACTAATGACTCGATAATGTGAATGCCATTTCTCCATTTCCTCCAAGCCGCTTCAAGATCTTGATTTACCGCCTCCGCCCAGCCATAGTTTGATCGGCAGAGTTCGTGTAATGATTGTTTTGGTTGTAACAACGGGGGCACAACATGGCCCAAAAAATTTTAAAACGAGGTCGCACAGGAGAGAATACCTCGCTTGGTCACTGAACGCTCCGGCATGGCTACTTTAAACTTAAAATCGTCGCTCTCGATACACCAGTAGGGTCCTGAGATCTTGTGCGTGTCAGGGTGTAATCAGTTCAAAGACATCAAATCGGCAGCACACTCGTGGGCTGGTATCCTGAGGGAGATCTCGTCGCTGTTGCCTATTCATTTGTGCGGGCGGAATTCACCTTGCTTCAACATCTTCGACAGCCGATCGACTGAACTGAAAGCATAACAGGAACAGTCGACCGGCACTAAGCACTACCGTTACTTTAAACGCATTCTCATCGAACGATTTGCACTTGTCACAGGCCGTTTGTCTCAGAGCAAGCGTCGCAGAGAGAGGTAAGGATGCAGATGCAAATGGATGAACATTAAACTCGTAGAGTTCCGGCCTCTACTTCAAGTCACCGTCAATGTGCCATAGAAACTTAATGTTGCTTTATCTTCCAGCTTGATGTGAACCTGCAAAAACATTTCTTCGATGCCTGCCAGTGAGGTCGTTCGGCACATTTGGTCCAGAGTGCAAGCAGTCGTTCAGCGATAGTTTTCCAGACTTTACCGCAGAATGAAAAGCTAATCTCAACTTCTCCGGATTAAAGATGGGATGGTGAGGGACGAATGGGCGCCCCTCAAGCTGGTCAGGTGGCGACCTTCTGGCGCAGCCCTTGGCTTGGTGCTCTGATATGACTTCTGTGTAAAGTCGTAAGAGATTTCGGTTCTTTGGAAGACGGAGCCGGAGGTAATTTAGTTATCTTTTGGCTGTGTGCTTGTTTTCAGGTAGGTCATACTAGTCCGGCTTCCATGAGAGTTGAAAAGGTTTACAGACTGCCTGGCTTGGCTTAGCATTTGGTTGTCTTCAAAAGACACGGACACATCCTTTGAGTCTTTGATCATCAAACTCAAGTTCAAACAAACTTAACACGTCACTTTCCGTTGTCTCTCGTGCGTTTATGCAGTTTACTGAGATAGTTATACCATTGTCGGTATCCGATTAACCAAAGATGACCCAAACGAATGCGGTTAACGATGCAAATGGCTGTTTGATATTCCAAATACGCTATTCTATCACTCAACGTGCATCCGGTACATTGATGTCCACCAGAGTACATGCCTTTCCGGAAGCGATTCCAGGAAGCCTGACATCTCGCAGATGGGGCTAGCAGCGGAGCAACTGGAGACTGCAGAGTTGGTCTCAGCAAGGGTAACTCGTTAGTAGTGTACGCGGTTTCCACGTGCGCCTGATAATCCCTGTTGAAGGTTTCGATAGTTCAACTGAAAGCCGTGTTGCTTCTCTTCGATGATCCATTGATCGAGCGTGATCTATTCTGGGAAGCCCAAATGGGTGACACGGGAAATCACAGGCCAAGAATCAGCGTTTAATTGTTGCACGAGTTGGTGTACGTCCAGAGAAGACACTTTGAGAACGGCAAATTGATGCGAATTGCCGAAAAATGTGCGCGCAAAGCACGTGGCAACGCAACTAATCAAGAAGCGTGAGGGCATGGTTTTTATCACACTAAATGGCAAATGACTCTGGTAGCCCAAAGAGGGATTTGGCAAATCAACTGGACAATAAAACGGAGCGGATTTTCATGCTAAATCTCTAGCTAAGTTCCAGAAAGTAGGTTGGAAATTTGGTGTGCCATCTGAAGCCATTCGGCGTGAAGTACACAGCCACTGAAGGATTTTTTGGAAAACTGTTGCTTTTATTTCATAACACCTTTACGACAGCGATCCAAGAATGGCGAGCTGAACGCTCATGTGACATCAAAAGGGAAAAACAATGTTAACAACCGCTTGTTTCATCAGTTTTCCCTCTCTTTCCTTAGCATCGCATTCACATGAAGCCGGGATCCCGAAAATGATAGTACTAGCCACATAGTACTAGCACATTCAGTTGCCTGGAAACATCTCAAACGGGAGATTCAGCTGGGTTCCAGGTGAGTCTCTCGCAAAAACAAACTGATATGCAAATGAGTGTATTTATCCAAATCAGTCCAATTTGGGTTCAAGTAGAACATAAGGTTGACGGAAACTCGGGGACTGCGCCTACCTGATGAGCCCCAAGAAGGGCGAAACCGGTCGTGGGCTGTCGAACAAGTTTCAGCAACCCTATGAGTAGTGCATTACTTATGTACATGTATCGCGATATCTCGAATATCGTAGCAACTGGAACATGAGGCCGCTTGGTGCAGAACATTCCGTCGCCTGGAAACATCAGAAACGGGAGATTCAGCTGGGTTTCAGGTGAGTCTCTCGCAAAAACCAAGTTGATTTGCAAATTAGTGTATTTCTAGTCACCCTATGTTTTTCTGTAATGAGTGAACGGACGACACACCTTCCAAGGTTTCCTTTGCCCTTATTCAGCAACATGTGTTCCACATGTCCAGTTCTGCAAGGTCATTTCGACAATCTGCACACAGCTGCGTTCTTGAGGCGTACAGCATAGTCAACTGTTTTTATTTGGCACCCAGTTTAATGAACCCTGGCAAAAGTGCCCTTGTAGCTGTGTTCTATGACTTGGATTTCACGAGACTCTAGGGGTTTCACTGAAAAATATGGTAATTTACACCTACCAAATGGAAAACCTGCAAACGGTTACTTAAAACTGAGATGTAAATCTCGAATTGTGGTGCGGGGCACTTGGATAGAGCGAGCGTGTGCCGTGATCAAAACCACATACAGATGAAGAGAGATCAAGCACTACTTAAGTTCTACAAAACCAGTGAACTTTTGCTTACGTATAGGGAGAGCGATTTGTACCTCTAACATTAAACTTCTATCCCGGCTTCGGTTTTCCGGTGTACAGTCGGTTCATGTGAAGTATGCTGAGGTCACAATGTACCGCTCAGCTCATACTTTGTACGTAAACATGTGAGCTGGTTTTGTTACGTTGTAACGTAATGAAGTTGATTATGAGAAGGTAACAAGCACTAACAAATGTCTGTTTTACTAGAATGACGACAGTTAAGTGCACTTGATAAACCATAGATACAATGCCAAAAATGGAATAAGCCAAGCAGCGACTTATCGAATGAGGACAACTGTTGAGAGTGCCTGAGTGAAGTTCCGGACGCTGGACCTGTCTTCTCTGAAGTATAGCTGCTGCAGGTGTTCTGTACTTAGCTGTGGAGACTTGTGGAACTCTGCTGACTTCCTGTCCTATGCGTGCGCGTACGTCCGAATTGGGCCGAGGTGTATGCCTATTGATTGTGGGCAGTGTGAAGAGAGCGGTGTCGCCTCATATTTGATACTTGCACGAACATGAATACAACTTGACCTAATGTGTTGAAGTGAAGTTCGTAAACCTGGCACAGGTGGTAGCCGCGTAAACAAAAATGGATGGAAAGGTGTAGTGTACATGTTGTCGGCTGAGGTTGCAAGTGGGACAGGAATTGTCACGTAGTTTGAGTGTTTGTGACGTGTGACCCAGTGAATGACCGCTACGGTGTGAGGAATGTGAGTGTGTTCGATAGCACGTAAAGGGTGATCACGTCAAATTCACATGGCTTTGGGTAAAGAAATGTGTGAAGTGAGATTGGACAAAATACCAGGCATGGACAGGTGGGTTTGAGGCAGTTAACAACCGACAATACCCAAGATTTATTGCTACCTGTCTTACTCTGTATATGTTACCAAGGAAAAAACGTCCCCACCACATGGACTATTACTGTTTGTCGAACAGCATTGAGTAGTATGTTCCAGCTAAAACGTAGCGTTGTTCTTAAAGGTGGGGAAATGTGGAAAATGGTGAGAAAATACCCACCGAGTCTGCGCACCGATCGTCGGCGTAAATCAATGAGTTGAGGTGCATGTGTTAGTGCCTAGAAGCACTGTACAGCTCTTTCATCCTTATTGGGAATCAGAAGCAGGGTGAACGCCGCACAACTCCATGAAGTTCCGAAACAGCAACTTTGCGGCTAATTCGACACAAGGCGGGATTCGTGAGATGCTTAAGATCCCCAATGGGGATGGAACAGCTGTAGAGTGTTTTTCAGCTTTTCGGCATAGGTTGTCTCCACTTATACGAGGAAATCTTCACGATTGGCAGAAGGAGTTGCATGAGCACCGCGTTCATATTGGTTTCCTTACTAGTGGCCATTGTTTCTAAAATGCAGGGCACGTACCGCGACTCCAAGCAAGTCGCAAAGGAGCTCAACGTTGCCAAAGGTGGACGTCACAGTGCCTGTAATACTGGATGTCATTATTTCTATCAGCTGGATTTAAACGGGTTCTTTTCAACCGAACTAACGTCAAACTGCATAATTCTAGAACAGGCCAGCTAATAACTCACACATATTAAGAACAGCGATGAGATATGTGATAGAGATTTACTGCATGGACCGTGTCGGCCCAAGTACTGGATAATCAACTACCTTGGACGTTCCGGTGTAAGTTATTCCGGCATTTATACGTCAACTATTGCTAGTGGATCCACTCTGTAGGTGGGGCTGGTGGTCAACGGCGGTCAATCGAAGGAGGATCAATATTTCCGGTCTTAGGATTCTTTCGCGCTTTCTTAAGGTTGGTACATATCTCCGCAACGTTTCTTCGCTATGAAAATTTGTCTAAGTTGATTGTGTTTCATTACATAAAAATCCAAATTATGTATGAGGGAACCACAAACATTTTCAGAATACCGTTGCAAACTGCTTGCTTACGATGAGGGCTTTGGCACTTTGTCTTCTCAAATAGCGTGGCAATCGCGTGTCATCGATGCTGCCATGTACTGGTCACTAAGTTCAGTCTGGCCAATACTTACCTCTCATCCCTGTGAGGGTCTCTACAGACTCAACTAAACACTAGTTAATGATAGCATGCCTCACTCACAAAAACAGTGGCACTCCTGTATGCGAGTTATTGCCTCCTATGAATAGCCGGTCAAGATCTCGTGCTTAATAGTGTAATTGCCTTTGATGACGGGTTATATTTCCCCTGCTGTCCCAAATTTCACCATAGTCCATTGTACTACTCCGTACTGATAAAAAACCGAACAGAGCTGTGACTTTGTACGTCATCTAGAATATTCACGATGGATGGTATAGCTGGGCGACTTAGGTTATCTTGGGATCACAGCAAACGTAGGTATATAGATATCCAGCTTGACGTCCCAAATAACATGAATGTTATTTATATAAAAGATTTGTAAAATATTGCATGTGGTAGCTGAATATGTAATATCAGCTTGTAATTGTTGAAAAAATAAGGCGTGTGAAGCAAACGAATTGCTCCAGCGCTTGTATGTTTACTGTGGACTTTGAATGGCTGATCACTGGCGCGTCGGTTAGGTTGGTTTATTGACATATCCGTACAGGAATACTTGGGAAATACGGATTCGAAAACAAAACATGCCGATTCGTAATACACTACTCATAAGGTTGCGGAAAATTCTTCGACAGTCCACGACCGGTTTCGCCCTTTTTGGGGCTCATCAGGTAGACGCATCACAAACGGGAGATTCAGCTGGGTTTCAGGTGAGTCCCCCGAAAAATCAATTTTGTTTGCAAATGAGTGTATTTCGCTAAATATGTCGATTCTTCGCAAGACTTGGAGACAACCATCGTGTAAGGAAATGTATCCGCGAAGGACTGCGATAGTCCCTGCAAATCTTGAATTGGGACATTTGATCATTTGAAGATCTTCTGTCACAAAATCCACAGATTCCTGCCAAAAGAAGTCTAGCAATATCATTAGAAGTGTTTGGGGTCCAATGGCTATTATGAACCATTCTTAGGCAACTTCACTCAAGTGATATTTTCATCAAATGAACCGTCAAATGCGACGGAGGTAATCGTTATTATCGGAACCTTCTACGGTGTTTATTCGTCATTTCATCTTTCCATCATTGCATTCAGCCCAACACAGGCGTTCAAAGTGGCTCATGCGGTCACAATATTCAATCACTGTTCAATGGGATACGCAACAAAGGGGCGATTGGTGTTGGAGATTGCTAGTTTTGCTGCACGACGAGCACTCTAGAGATTAGTAGATAATTTTTACTCAAATATATCGCAAGGCATACTACTCGCAAGCATAAGAGGAGTGGCAAAGTAGTCTATTGAAATAGTCTGTTTGCTTCACGCACGTGGGTAGAGTTTTCACAAGTGGGTCGAGTGCCAATTCGGGCCATTAGTCGTGGCGCACTTTTGAAATACGTCATTCCCTGGAGTCACTTGGGAACTTGAGGATAACGACATACTGTGGTGGTTTTACGACTTGAGAAATGGAAAACTGGTCACTTGATTCAGCATTTAATCACAGTAGAACTGAGTGGATATTTTTCAGACTACCACCGATCTGACGAATCGTCAGAGCATGCCACATAAAGAGTAAACTCACGCGGCCCGAGAACACCGTCCCAGTTGTTTTTTGCATACTCGCTGGTGTGACGTGAACAACGGCCACGTACGTCAAAACGCTCTCGATCAATGGACGAGAACAATCGATTCATCCAACGTTGCGCTTAGACGTTACACTCATACCGCAGGTCACTTTGCAAAAACGTTACTGGAACGCCGCGATGCTCTGGTTAGTTTATTTTATTCCGCTTTTGGTGGAGGAAAATCGGACCTTGGATGAAAATGACGAACGGGAGAGGTGACGTTTTTAATTGGAGGAAAGATAGTCTCTGTGCATACGGTAACGACTTTACAGCGGATGAAACTAGCGTAGTTAGTTTTAGTCTGCTGCCTGTAACTAAAACTCTGGGAACCATAATGTGGTCCTAATGCAGGCCACGCAGTTTACGTTCGGATATCTTCAATTAAAATTACCCCCGACCAGACTCCGCACCCGTCGACCTGACGACCTTGTTGAGTAGCGTGCTTGAGATAAAGCCCCTCATGACTCACAGTGGATTTCATTGGAGTTTTCATTTGAAATACCCAAATTTAGGACGGTAGCTTCAAATTACACAAGGCACAACAGGATTGTGGGATCTCCTCACTTTAAAAAATCCTTGGACCAGAGATCAGATCAGTTTTGGTCGCTCAGTTAGCATTCATCTATATACCAGCGTTGAGCTTTGAACGTCAAATGTACATTTCGCGATGAAATTAACACACTTTGACAGGAAATATCGAAACCTCAGCCAAACCCCCCAATATCGGTTATTTTATAAAGTACTGGAAACGATTTCATCGGCTCGGAGCTCCCAAAATAACCATCAGGTGGGTGCCTCCAGACCATGAGTGTTGTTCAGCTGTTCAGCAACGTGAAGTTACGTAGTTCAATAGATCAGACGATTAGAATGTCAGCTTCTGTATCCAGACTCCAGACCGGACACTAAAAGAGGTTGACATTTCTTGTGTTATTTATTAGTTTTATCATTTTTCCAAGTTGGTGGCTACTCGAGAACTCAATTTGACCACGGACATTTTATGGTTATTAAAACAGTTTTCAATGAAGCCTATTGTGTCCCCTATCAGCAACCCACAATTACCTTACGACCAGCGCGCGAAGCCGATCCGTGACGATTTAATGCTGTTTGTACTCGTCCATGGAAAATTCATACGTGGCTAATAACGGTAACTGGTTTTTAGGCGTCAGTTATTTCTATCTGCTTCTGAATTTACTCTGCATGCAACGAAATTTTGCCCGAATGTCGCTGTTCAGGGAGAAGCGCCTGATAAGTGATCTATTGCATCAGGTCATCAAACCTCGCTCTATCCACGTGAAGCACGGAACTCAGTGCCAAACCTCTTGACGGACGATTGATATAAAAACGGGAGATTTAGCTGGGAATCAGTTGAGTCTCCCTTGGAATCCAAACTGCTGCGATTTTGTATGTTACGTTTTTACCGAGACGACCATGGATATTCACTGCTGATTAGCTCTAACAGGAACAGAAACCGATCCATATTCTCGCCCTTTTTGGTGTGCACCCACCAGAATAATTGCGCCAGGATAGGAGGACGCCTGTTCAGTCGTGAATTATACAGATGCTCCAACAACCAACCACTGCCGAAAAATTGTCCAACAGGTTTCCAATTGTCCGTACTACTGACTGACTGGGAATTACTCACAGATGAGTTAATCTATCCATAAAACCAGGACAGCCACTGGGTCGTTGTTCAAGGGGTCGGACAATCCAGTCATTTGGCTCAAACGTAACCACGTTTGTCGGTGCAGACGTGATAATTCAAGCGCGTCCTGGCACGCCCCACATGTCACGTGTTCGGAGCTCAAACCACGGCAAGACCAAGGGCATGCACCGTTTCTCGCTTTTGGTGTAAACTCAACAGAATAATTGCTGCAGGACAGAACGAAGGTCATTAAAACGAGAATGGGGTGAAGCTGAATACAGTCCTTCCAAAGTAAGAGCTCCTGGCTATTCAGTGTTTTGATATGAGTGAATACTGCTCGCGCGGTAGAACGAACATATCAGAACATTAGCGAATCCCGCCTCGCAATTTTGACACAGACGAATAAAGTTTGATAACATTACTAAATTCATTGAGTACATACATTGAGTGAAAAAAGCATCGAAACATACCACATTTGTATGTATAAATTAACTCACTTGTCTTCCCAGCATACAGTCCCAGAGTACTAGTGTGTATTCGCCACCAATGCATTAAACATGAAACAGCTAACCTGAAAGTCTTTGTTCCTGAGCAGTAGGTGTCCTACAGGCGATTTGCCCACAAGTTTGTCTCACCTTCTAAGTATAAGACAAATCTAGTGATTTCCGTCTACTTCGCACGTAGAAAATGAATAAAAATACACACGTAGGTGTCTTTTCAGAATTCCCCATTGGGGCAAAGCGACATGCGTCTAGTTAATAAGATGGTTCACCTGTCAAAAGAAATCATATTAGGATAATACAGTGTGCACGCGGATGCAACAATTTCAAGTTAGCAATATATCTCGCTATTATCTTCTCGCGTTAAGAGAGAATGTATACTCTTACGTTTCTATATAGATGCAAGCAGTGAACAACCTATGCGGGTTGTATGCCCAAGCTATGCTTGCAAGTGTTTACTGAAACAAATTTAAAATGGTTGAGCAGAGCAACATCAGCTCAACATGATCGTTTTATTTTAAACGGGCCAATGTGTGCCTGGAATGAAACGTAAAATTTAATCCGTTTTTTATCGACAGCGATTAGCTCATGATCCATTTTGATGGTATGATTCCTCTGTATTCCGCTTCCCTCTGGTAAGTTTTCTACGTGTTACGGGCCTAAACATTTTCGTTTGAAACAAGGTTGGAATTCTGTTGGACCTTGAAGCACCACTTAGCATTTGACCGCGATTTTACTCCGACCACCTGTAGTGGGTGCAGATTTAGCCATACATTTGCATGGTGCATAGAAAATGAGGCGCGGGGGGTCATCGGATAAGCATGCTGTTTCTAAGAAAGCCAAATCGATGTCGTGAGCATCGGAAAGCATAATGATGTCAAAAACTGCGAAAGCCACCTAATATCAACTAGCCGTTTCTGAGAATGCTAGCCTCGTCAGCGACAGGTGAAAGGTTCCAGCCAATAGCGGAATCATGGTATTTCGGGCAGACAACTTCTGAAAACTGACCAAAGAACGTGTATGCAATGCTTCACTCTAACAGGCATTGGGCAGTTTCGAATGGAATAAGTTTCAGACGACCGGAATAGCACGAAAAAGCCACCCGATAGCTGATAACGCTAACAAGCAATTTTCTCGTGTGTAGTTTGATGCGGGTTACCACAGAAGTCTGGAGAACGGTCATCTGTTAGACCGGCTAGACTCACGGAACTTTTTCTGGATGCCATTCTAGAAAGTTTCTATCACTGAAAATCGTTAGCGCGAAAGAATAATACTCCCCGCTCTGATGCGGGGGGTGAGATTCTGACAAACTTGAACCGGGCCCATATACGAAGCAAGGACAAGCAAGAATCATTATACTCAAACTGGATTGCTTTTGTGGAGACCGAAATGACTGAACGATGGAACGACATATTTCAAACAGCAGCATGAATGAACAGAACCCAGGATTACAAAGTATATCCGCTTGGACACATTTTTTCCTTAAAGCATAAGAAGGATGCTAGAGAGAGATAGACCAGTGGGTATTTGTTCAATAAACGCGCAGAAAGCGGAGTCAGAAGGATCGTAGCGCACGCACTCTAGTATAAATTATGGGCAATCCGTCTGATTCAGCCTCATATAGTCAGAAGTACCCAGTTTAATTTTAATGTCAGGTCAGATAAAGTCCATTTGTATTGATTAGCCCCCAAAGTGAACCTTCACTGAAAATGAAGTCACTTACACCAGCAATAGACTTCGAATCAACTTATGTGGCATCGGACTTACAAGTAACATTTCGATCGGAATCTATTCTGATAATTTGACAACTAATTTTCGCAGTTTTTGCCCTACTTTTGAGTTTACCTATTCCGCACTCGTTTCAAACATCAGGCGGTGGCCCTGTCACTTGTCCATCCCCGTCGGGATGCTTGAACACTGTCTAGTTACCTGATCACCTGGAATTAAAAGGCCTACTTCCAGCTTGATGGCCGTGTTGTACATTGACTTCGATCTTGCTGCCTTCGCTGCCAAATTCTGCAAGGAATGCAGGTCTCGGCAGATCACTCAAATTTTAGGTGAACGCAACTGTCCCCTGTTGCCGAGTAACATCTCCCGGGTTGTACGTAAGTGAGATTTTTCCCAAAGACCATTCGCATGGAAAACAAAACACACAGCTGGTCGGCAATAACTGCAAACGGCTTTCCAATTATCATCTTTTTGATAAACGAAACCATATCGCGTGATCAATTATTGACTGGCCCCTCGAGTGACAAGTTGTTAGAAGTTAGTTACACATCCAGGGACAAATTATCCATCCTCTAAGCTACTTGTTGATTCATACCGATGTAAGGAGAGTAGTATACATTAGAGATATCATTCCGTCTTTTGACTCGACCTACGCTGGAAAGCCAAGAAGCGCTGCACAGCAATTTCAGGCTTGTTGGGAATGACCAGCAGTTCGCGTCTATGAAACCCGTGTTTCGAGCCCGAATCTAGTCCGCGGTCTTCCAGCCTGTGGTTGAGGATTTAATGGTTTGACCAAAGTGGGCTGATCAGGAGTGCAAATAGCTCTAACTTAGACATGATATAGCGCCATTCAACTATCACTCATGAAAACACGCCTATTCTTTGCTTGGCACTTCTCAGGATTCTCCACTCCTACACAGATTGACAGTGGCCTTTGGATCCGCCACTTCAGCCATTACGCAAATCACTAAACATTGAATATTTTACTAATAATAAATTTAGATTATTATACACACGTAACACCATGTTTTCAATTACTTGAATGTCTGAAAGCAACAGCGGTTGTTTGCTCTCTCACAGAGAAAAATATGTCCATAGTAAAATGTACTCGAGAACGTTTAGAAGCTTTTAAAACAAGGTTCCAGAGGATGCACGCATTAATTTGATGCGTGGTTTTGAAGAACAATAGAAATCATCGCTGGATGCAAAACAACCTGCAGCAAACTGCAAGAATACGAAATACATATGGACAAGTGGAATCCAGTTTTCTGAAATAAAGTGCGTCTTCAGGTCGCTCCGAATCGGCTCCGGGCGACAATCCGTGTACGCTAGTTTTCACATTCTTGTTGTGTTTGTAATGGAAAACGTCGGAGGGCAGCTATTCAACTGGGGAAGCCATGCAAAAAGGCGCGCTTGGCGACAAGACCGGGTGCCTGATTAAAGCAAAGCCTGTTGCGATAGTTAGTCACGTCTAGGAATTCACTTTGTTTGATCTGAATAGCAAGAACATTTCAGTATGCCGATCATGGAAGAATCCCGCTATGCCGACGGGTTCAGAACGCCCAAGATGTTTCATATAAACTTTGGAATGTGAGCATACCCCCGAACAACAAAGGCAAATACCGTGTCATACCTTTCGAAATTGCTTCGTTGAAGCCACTTACACTGTAGGAAGCGAGGGTAAAATCTGGTCCATAACTGATCAAAATTCCCAAAAAACTATGTTGTTCGCAGCACGAAAATAGGAAATTTTGTGAAATTGTAACAATAATGTTAATGTTGCGCAATCTCCAATTTTGTCAAAACCCTTCCCACCGGAATAAAAGCACAGAATTAGACAGTTCAATGAATGAAACACTCGGTACAGGAGTGAAACGGAATTGCTTTCTTGCCTCGGTTCTTTTTACCACCTGATGGCAATTAACCCAATCAGAGGTGTTCATCACACCATTAATTTAGTTTGCCTATGCTGTAGATTTTCGTTGATTGCACCATATTTTTACCTTCCAAAGTGGAACTGTAATGGTTCACCCCGCTTTTTGGTTCAATGTTAACACGAATGGCCATTGCTCGATTCTTGAGTCGTGTTTCTTATGTCGTTCCACATGCATAACAGAACACTCTCTAGTCGGTTGACTGATTTTCAGCCGAGCTTCTGTTTTGCACGATTTTTTTCATTTGCCAGGATAAACAACGTAGCTTGCAGCGAATATTCTTTGCTCATAGGACTGTTCTATGTGGGATTTTTGAACAAAAATGCCGGCAGGTTTTCCATTAGAATCCAAACAGTGACGCGCTCAAGGAACACCTACTTGAGTCAGTGAGGTATGAGGCTAGATTGCTAGATGACTAGTAAATTAACCGCTTCTACTCTGCTTGGATCTTGCAACAATTCCCGGCCCATTTTGGTTATTTCTTACAATCTACTCAGGTGCCACTATTGTGTATGGAACCAATGTTGAGCTAATCACCAATAGGCATTGAGCAGTAACCAACCTCTGTGAGGCACTCTCAGTCGTAATTTTCAGCTTTCCTTGGAGTAGAAGGTTGGCCGAACACTCAGTCAAGCATCGAGTTGAAAGACTGACGATCCTGTGGAAATATTTACTCTTGAATACCTTGCAGCATCGAAAACCTTATGATGGATAGACGTTTCCTTCCGGACATTTTGTAAAACGTTCCGTTCTGCGTTGAACTGAATTGGGTGAGTTATTTTGTAGAACATTTTGCCAGCGAATCATGCAATGTTCCTCTTTTTCATCACGCTGCAACTAGACTGTCCAATTACTTCTCCAGAGTATATAAGAAATAACTTTGGTTGATCGTGTGGACAAAAGTATGGTCATCGAAAGCATGAATCGATTCAAATCTTTGGGAAATCCCTCCCGGTTTACACCCTGCTATCAAGTATTATCAGAGCGTTGTTTTTCGGTTATTGCATCTAAGGATACGATAAACTATCCGCCCTGTCTTCTCAAAGCAAAATGATTACTCGTGTCGAAATGGTAGCTGGTTCAAAAGTCTTGTCCAAATTCTTCAACTCACCAAGTGCGGCTCGTCTCATCAGACTAATCCTGACTCGAATCCACTTGTATAACAACCTCGCGGCGTGCAGTTGAAGTAACTGAAACTGTTGTCGCACTACAAGGAACTTGAGTTGTGCACATTCTGTTGGAAATTATTCGTCGTCGGTAACAACATGCAAACCCAACTGTTTCTATACGGGATACTTTCATCAATAGCTGAGATAAAATCCCTTAAACTAAGGGTAGATTCTTTGATAAGTACTCCGCAATCCGATCGAACAATGCAAAGTGTCTACGAAACAGCTTGAAGAACTTTGCACAGAGCTCCGACAGTCTTAGGGCAAGGCAAGCTAGGTATGCCAAAGAGGGAACATACTGCAGCTCCCCTTGTTGTCCTAACAAGGTAAGTTCAGATATATGCCTTGGATTTTAATATTGGATGGAAATTAGTCAACCGAGATGGCTTTGTTTTCACCTGAAACATCCGAGTTATACTTAAAGAGTATTCCGGCATTCTGGCACTTGTATACGCAGAACGACCAGATATTCAGTGAATCTTTTTAAAAGTACACTTTCATGGTCATTATTTCACAGTTAAAAAATACAGAGAATTGCAATGGCTGAGACGGTTCTTTCGATGTTGTAAATTTGCGGCAGATCTTCTTTGGCGCTATTAGTCGTTTGGCAAGGTTAAGCCTGCTGGAACATAGGTAGGGCGTCAACTCTATGTTCAGGGCTAGAAGTACAGACGAGTACTCTGAAATTCCGCAAAATTAAGTTCTTGTTTGGTCCATTTTGTCCCACGCCCAATTAGAGCTTTAAGTTTATTTTGCAATTTAAGCAAGGTTTAATCCGTTGAAATTGGGCGGTTCTTATGTCTCTGGCGATTACTTCATGGCATTCTGCAAAGCATTTCAAGATTGCATGTATCTACAACAAGCGATTTCCCGATCAAGACCTCTTTCGTCGCCTGCAACCCTTGTCATACAGCTCAAAGCAGGATATTTTAAGGATGAAAACGCTGCTTGAGTTTGGAATGCCAACCCCAACTTAGTCCGTGCCAAGACATTTAAATCCCACTGCTTTGGTTTTCTTAGACATGTTGATACCTTGCCCAAAAATAAGCAAACGCGGACTGAAAGAATACAAAAGAAATCTGGTAGAGAACTGGTCCAAAATAGCATCACAAACCAAGGTTCTAACGTTTCAAACCCAACCACAGTAGTACGGAACAGAAAGTGAGGGAGCGGTTTTGGATGGAAAGACCGAGTGTGAGACCGTCGCAGGTTGAATACCATGATGAAACATGAATGCTTCAAAGTTCATGCTTTATGTGACGTTCAGGAGCTAATTTTAATAGATTGAACCACGATATATCCGCCTAATGGATCAAAAAAACAATGCTGAATAGACCTATTTCACTGGGCTCTCACTGACGTTGGCCTAATTTGATATGAACATGACGACTGTGCATGGGCAGGTTAGCAAGTCAAAAATATGCTCTAATAGGTAGCCTGGAAAGTGGTTAACATGTTCGAATTCTATTCTCACGACAGTCAGATTAGACTTTTTGAATCGTGAAGTGGGTTAGTCACCTTTGGATTATCAAATCTTCCTTCTCGTATGGAACACGTGGGCGGCAGATGTGGAGCTGACATACCGGCGATCGGTCCTTTCGTCCCACCCACTAGGTTTGTTATCAGAAAAGTAGCCTGAATGTTCCAACCTCTTTAGGTGAGGCGGTTGGACTGCATATCCTACCGTATATCTGGCCGATTTATTCACACGTACGCAGAAGTGAATGACGCTATTATCCACAATTTACCCTCTGCTAGAACCCTCGACATGGTTATTCGCTTCTACCCCTCTGATCGCCTGGCTTTACCAAAAACAAGCCGGTGACGTTGACGCATAACGCTGCAGAAACCGGCAGTTCAGTTTAGTAATCACATCAGAGCTAAACAGTAGAGTATGCATTAGATCACCACGTGGCCTAAAAACCACTACAAGTGTTTCGGAATTTATGTAGCTCCGGTGCACTGCCTGATGTGTGTTACCTTCAAAAAGCGTGGCAGTTTTGTCGTTAATATTTCGTCCGTATTGGAGGGCCGTGTGGGTGAAATCCTGCATCTTCTACCCGTCCTTATTTCGTTTCCAAACGGTGTCTACCATCCCTAAAACGATTGGTTAGCTTATACGTGATTTTACGTTAGTTTAAAATTGATCAGCTCCCGCTGTGTGAGGTTTGTGCATATGTGAAGTATCCCAGAAATCGGATATTTCATGGGAAAATTCTCGGCATACCATTTCTCTCTGTTTTCGGGCACAAGTAGAAAAAGACGGCTGTAAAAACGTTGTAACACTCACAGATTGCTTGATTTTAGGATCATTGGTACTACTGCATAGACAAGTATGTTCCAATTCCCTAGTTGACCTAGTTCCGCGACCTCGTTTCAGGAACAACCAGTGTGAAATCTAAATATCGTTTGCGCCATACTCTTTTGTTTATTTTTTCTTCAGAGAAATTCATATCTGCTGCGCAGGCACAAAGGACTCTGGTCGAGGATTCCTTCGGTTTATCAATCTGTTGGAGAGTTGATAATTCACGCACAAATAGTGGCACCAAACTCGGAGTACTTATAGTCATCCTAAACATACACCACGCATTTTCCACATAACGATTCGGAGAGCGCAGGACGCTGGCGATGTGGCAGACTAGAGGTAGCTCAGTATTTGGTCCTTTCGAGGAACCTCGGACAACCATACCACTTAATGGATAGTTAATTCTTGCGACCATACTTGAAGTGGCGCACCGTGAGGATGGTTACCTAGAATGATACTGACAAGTCCTTGAAACTGAAAACACTATTAAAATCCGTAGTTGGGAGTAACTCTAGGCAAGAACTGTAACCCCACATTCTTACAAATTTGGCTCGGGAAAAACGGTACTCAAAATGCCCCTTAAAAGCGAACCATTTTGTTTGTCTCATAGAACACCAGACCAATCCCAGAGAAAAATCCGTTTTCGGGTTTATAAAAACGGATCTTTTATCTTCATTCGACATATCCTGCACTCAGCTGCAATGTAGAAGATAGGTTTAATTCCACTAGGTAAGCTCGTACGCCCAAGCTTAGCGGAATTCAGATGGCCTACTTCAGTTCCCGAGAGGCTTAGCCGTATGCAGTTACAACTAGTCGGCGACAAACTCCTGAAAGTGTCTCGCGACTTCTCACCGAGGAACGTTCAAGGGAGCACAACAGGGGTTCCATTTATCCGGTAGCTGTCTGCTTAACACATATATGAGATATAAACTGATGCTGCACAATTCTTTGGTCGCTAGCGTTTCGCTCACCATGCCTCCGTACCGGAAAACAGCGGGGGGTTTCCTTCCTTCACACGAATAGGAGAGAATAAACAAGTGACCGCGGCTATTGTATACCAACTGGATTCACAAAACAAGGAGTAAACCCAGACCAAGTGTTCTGTGTGATGTATCACGTGTCGATTAATCATGCGAAGCTTGTCAGCATTGGGGTTTTTTTCAGCGAGGCTGCGTCAACCGATAATACCGTGTCAAGGCATTGTGACGTCCTTGGCTACCCAAAACTTCCTCTGAAAGAAACTGAGACACTCATATGAGATCACGCTACTTACGAGCTTTACTAGATAATGTTACCTGTAGTATCGTTCAAACATGCGAACTAGTTACAAAGTTGCATATTCTTGGCGATGTTGGCAACCCTCGCACCCATCTTTCGTTGTTCATTATTACCCTGAAAATAACAGACATTTCGTCTTGATCATGAAAGTGAAATCCCCGTCTACAATGCAACACGAAACACGTTGCAAAAATAAGTGTCAATTCTGTTAGACTGAAATACCACGAACAAAAAGTAGTACTTACTAGAGCATTCTAACAGGCGTTGATCACTGAATACAGTGCTAAGGAACTATCATTTGAGTCGTTAACCTTGCGTTTTGCGATTTTGGGGCTGTATCTGGGATCCTGTATCATAACTGCTATCCCCATCATTGATTTTCCCCATTCAGTATCACTTTCATCAGGCCTAGTATGTTTTTCGGTGTAACCTCCGCATATATATTACATTTCTGCCAGACTCTGCCGCACTGTGGTTTGTTTTCTTCCGCTGGATTTTGTCAGTGTGTACTTTTCATGCGTCTTAGATCCAACAGTACCAGCGCCTGTTTTATCCGGTTAAGCTCCACAGAATATCTATACCCAAGAAAATTGTTCCCAAGTTCGAGACTATGGGCACATCATCTGCGTCACAGTATAGCAATAAGCTTCCGAGGTCCATCCTATTCTGTGAAAGTTTCTGGCAATCGAGTATCCCAATGAACACTATCATTTCATACGGAGTTGTCTCCTTCCTCGTCATCAAGATGATGGCAATATGAACGGTCACATATCAGTAGCAAAAGTGCTCTGCGGGGTTACGGCAGTCGTTTTTTTTTAAAAAATTATCCGCCCTGCTATAACGGTGAGCAGTGAGCGTCGAAAAACACCTGGTAATTGTTAGTGCAATACTTGTAGTGAACCATGTGGGATCACAATGATATCTTGATTTGGGATTTCTCTGACGATTTTTTGGATGAGGTAATTTTCGGGATTGTCAGAATTGACATTTTGCACTCTTACAACAGTTAGTTCACCAACGCAGAGTCATTTCGTGGTTCCACTTAGACTGCATTTTTTGGGACTCATAGGTAAATTACATTAGTGAATAGTACAAAAATAACTAGTTTGTTGTTGTTCACCGGTGTCTTGTGTGTGTGTGCTTCATGTGAACGTTTGAACACAATCAGATTTTTCTCTATTCACTCTGGTCGCCAAAATAATTCCTGTTCAGCAGTGACCCACACTGAGGTCAGAGATTCCTAGTGGATAAGCAAGCGAGCTAAACAGAAGCTGCTGATTTTGAATTAATTGGTTTGTAGTTGGATTCAACGTTCTCCCTAAAGCAAATTCAACCTAGAATGCTCTGCAACTTGTAGACCCGTCAGCAATGCCCGTTGCAGAACTCTATATTTGTGGGAATATCGTATTGATGTCCTGCCCTTGAATCTGTAAAAATCAACTTTCTCTGCTCTTGTAGAATACCACTGCATTCTGGAGGTTCCCCAAATTCAGTTTTGAAATGTCACTGGTCGATTTAAGGGAGCTACTTTTGGGCTACAGGCGTGCAGCCCTTGTTGTAGCTCATTTCCAAATCGGTTGGCCGCATGCTTTGCAAACGAAAACATGACGATCAATGTCTGTGGCAACAGGTGGACCCAAAACCAAGGTAAATTGTACCAAATGGTTTAAAACCAAGTGCCTTAAGTACTGTTTTCGTCGCAAATAATGTTTCTTTGTGAACTGTCTATCTGTCCTTCTGCAAAACACAGTGAACGAAGCCAAGCAAACGTTGGCAGTAACACAGCGAACTGGGTGTTTGCCAGGTGACATTTGATGTATTTGCCAAACCTGACTTGCAAACGATCTTCTATCGTGCTAGGAGGTTTCCTCGGTGCACACCAAACAGAGAGATTGTGAAAACAAGGGTCTCGTAAACGCTCAGTATAGCTCTTATATATGTATGACTTAGACAGGCAGCTGAATGCATGCATATCGAACGCGGTTTAACTAATCACTGTATATATTGGGCAGAGATAAAAATCGTTATATCTTATGTATGACGTGAGCATGGGTCATTCGAAATGGAAACCTATTCGCAAACAAACCGGCACGTCTACGCCTGACTGTGTAAGTAACTTGGGTGTGACGTCCCATTCTTTTGAAAGAAATACTGGTCTTTAGGAAAAGTTTGCAATTTGATTTGATAAGAAAAACGTGGTTTTTAAAAAATCAACTGAAATATGAAAATATGATATCAGCATAAGGTTTACGTGTGAATAATCAGTCACGCAGAACTACTTTTTGAGTACAACATCAAAAACCTAAGGGAAAATGTTTTCCCTGCTCAGCGAATCGCCGAAAGCGACACAAGTCTTCGACAAATACACCCGTTTTCATAGGAATTTGGTTTTCATGCCACACTCAGTTGAATCCTCCCTCGTTTATCATATTCTTCAACCGAATGTGTTGCGCAAAGGCTGCCTCGTGTTTCACTTGATATTCGAGATATCGCATTATAAAAGAAACTACTCTTCGACATCCGATGAACGTCCTAACCCTTCTTGGAACTCCTCAGTTGGCATAGCCCCGACTTGTTTAAATATACTCTGGTCTTCTGAACCCACCTAAACTTGTTCGTGCCTGGAGAATTCGGGAATTGGTTCCCGCGGTTTTTGCGGCAGTGCCCAGCGGATGAAACTAACGTTATTCAACGCTAATTTAAAGCGGGTTATTGCTACACACCTATCGTGTATGGCTTGTCTTCATTCTACGCTTGTTCTCACCAGAATGTGTTAATTTTACATGTTTGACTTACCAGGGACCTCAAAATTCAGCAGTCACGGGCGGCTATTCGCACAGCTTAAATTGCTAAAATGAAGAAGAATGGGTATAATGGGTGGCTTGATCGTTACCCAAATCATGAGGACCATAGGAAAGAAAGTTAGCTAAATATGGCGACTCACCTTGCAGATGCTCGATTCCACTTCACTGCTCGCAGCTTCTTCCAAAGCTTTGATTATGGCTGGTACGGTGGTTTCACACTAGAATCAGAAGAAAGTCAGCCCAAAAGCAGTTAAACTTTTTTGTCATCTTCACGTCAGTTCGATAGGTTTCAGGGAACATTTCAACTAGTACTGTTCGAAATGAACAAACATGAAAAACATTGGAGAAACAGTAATCCTCTGGTTACGTGGCAGTGCACTATTTGCTTACTTGTTCGTGCAGACTTCCCAAAACTTCGCACACCACGGTGACAATACTCAACTTCGAACTTCCGAATTCCACGGCCAATTTGACCAGATCAAGAGCATCTTTACACATTGTACACAAAGCCACTAGAAATAAGAAATTTGAAAGGACAAGAAGTTAGTCCATTCACCAGAACTATTCGTTGCAATTGTATCGGTTGTTGTTTCCAGCAGAGTAACATACCAAGCGTAAGATAGATCATGTGGGATTTTCCGTAGAGTGACTGCAAACGAACTATACATCATCATCATCATCATCATCATCATCATCATCATCATCATCATCAAAATCATTATTATCATCATCATCATCATCATTGACAGCATGACATCAGTGTTCAACACCGACGCTTCACTGCCGTACAACCATGATTTAGTTGAAAGCTTTATTGTGAAGAAAAGAAAAAAAGATGGACGGGCGAGGGACTTAGTGCTGCCTTACTACAATCATTCCGAGGTGCCTACACCTGCAAACATTCGCTCAGGCAATCTGGATAGAAACTGATTAGAAGAACGCCACTGACATCGGTTGGCAGCCAAATCTTGCAACGTCTCCAACCAGTCGCAGTGGGGATCACGCGGTCCTCATTCTGGAATGCGAGTAGCCAAATAAATCTACGTTTTGCTCTTTCGTTAGGATAGTAGAGTGATAATTGCTTGACAAGAACATATCCGTTCTGGATAATTGTAGCGCATCTATTCTAAATGTTTCCGTTGACTGTTGATTTCCAAGCTAATGCGTCCTTTTCAATCCCTACTGTATTGTTCCTTTGGGAACATTTTCACAGATTGAAACTCCAACTGATTTTAGCGACCTGGCGCATCTCAGATGTATTCAGTTCATCTGTGTTAAACAGCAACTGTAGCACGACTGAATGGGACAGTTCTTACTTGGCAACATGGGTAACCAATACACTGATAATTGTTCAGGTAACGAAATTTGTCCGAATTCAAACCTTACTTTATTTGTCTATCGACGACAGTGATTACTGTGAAAAATCAAGACTCACTCGATATTCCGCTCTCGACTTTCGGAGGCTATTTCGAAAAGTAATGATAAGGAAACTGGTCACAATAAAGGTTAAAAAATCTATGTATTTACCTGAACCCGGATATCATACAACAGGGTCCCTGACTCTAGGTACATACTATGTGTTGAGATTTCAAAAGTGACGTATATTAGTATTGACTGTTACGTGGGGGAAATAAAAACGCAAAGATTTAGCTTACTGTTTTGTCCGTTGGAGTGGCACCGACCGAGAGCGCTAGGACTAAAACAACAAGACCGGCTTCGAACATTATTATTCACTTTTGATTCACATTTGATTTGTATAAATAGTTTTACTTCAAGGACCTTAAACGACGATTGGTCTATTGCACGCCGTTGCTTGGGCTTGCTTCCATCTCTGCGCTTTGCAAACAGTGCAACACGTGTTGTTGGTTTTTACGGCAAACCAGTCGCTGCCCGATGCCCTAACTGGATGTTAGAATAGGCATTTGGAAGTGAGCTTCCTTCCTTTTCTTTACTCATTTTTTGGGCAATAAAACTTGTTTGAGCTTTTCACCTACAGACTAGTTAGTTGACTTCGATCCGTTCAGGCGCAGATACAAATGGAAAATAGCTACAGGCTATGTACCATACAGATGTTCGTTTTACAAATCACGTTTACCAAGGCGGTCCAAGGCGCCTCTGAGGTAAAATTTCGTACATAGCTTCTTTGGGCGCTGTCGGTGCTACCCCCCTTCCAGGATGGAAACCGAGTGATCCCCACGGCGCCTGGTTGCAGATGTTGCAAGGTATGGCTGCCAACCGATTTCAGTGGCCCTGTTGTTGTCAGTTTCTATCCAGATTGCCTGAGCGAATGTTTGCAGGTGTAGGCACCTCGGAATGATTGTAGTAAGCTAGCACCAAGTCCCTTCCCCATCCACCTTTATTCTTTTCTTTACGATAAGGATTTCAACTAAATCATGGTTGTATGGCAGTGAAACACCAGTGTTGAACACTGATGTCATGCTGTCAATGATGATGATTGTAATGAATCAGGAGGGATATGTTTTATGGAGTTGCCACTTCAGAAGATGTCATGCTGAAATCAATTTGGAAATCGACCAGTCACGTGGAAGTTGGGTTGTACTTCTTTACTACGCTCGTTTCACCTAGTTGGCTCTACACCATGCTTTCATCGGATTATGTTGCCAACTGTGACTGTGTTTTAGCTAACGCTGCTAGATAAAATAAGGACGGGTTTCGGGATGAATATTTAGAGAGTTACAATGATTGCTGCGTTGAAAGCTAGCATGCTAACGTCTGAGTTCGAAAAACCATCGAATTGGTAGAAACTAGCCAACACTAGTGACTTGTCTCGACTAAAGTCTTCTGTGGGAAATGTGTGAGAACAACCTGACGTGGCATCTATTACTATGAGTAAAACGGGATTTATCTGGTTGCCTTTATAAAACTTTAGTTTTTGACTCGACATCCATAAGAAGGTGGACGAACTTGGAAACAAACTCTCAGGGGCTTCACAACTTGTCCTGGCCGGTCAGCAATAAGAAACAAGACACTCAGAGACTGATAAAATTTAGACCGTTGATACTCGATTCACTGTGAGTGCATTCTAATGTAATTTTCGTAATACTCGCGACAAAACGGATAACATGAAACGTTTTATGATTGTTTATGATGGTTAGTACCTCTGGGACAGTAAGGTTGAGTTTGCCATAGAGAAGATTGTTGGTCACTTAGGTAGCGTACATGGTCGCTTATTCGTTCGCTGAGCTGGACAATTTCACTGCATTCATCGATCTATCGATAAATTTGCGGATTGTAAAACCGGATATCTACGTCTGCCGCAATCACCTGGTGAATCCATTCTGATAGAAAAAACCAAATAGAGACAGGTTTGATCCAATGAAACCTTTACATAGTCCGCTTGCGAACCACGGCACGAAAAGTTTCTCACACTTTCCGTCCGGCATCAATGTGGTTGAGTTCTGTACTATTAGAAAGACAAGTTGTGCGTGGAACTTGTTGAACTGGTCTTCCGGTAGATAGAACCCATCCGTTTCAGCAGATAAATGCCCGTCTACTGGGAAGGCATGAGCATGTGTCTCAGCGGAAGAAAGCGATAAAATAGTGGTGAGCAAATACCTTTACTCAGACGCATTTTAACCCATACATTTATGTGGACATTTGCAGACTAACATGTCCTGATTTAACCCGGGTGACGACAGTGTGGAGCGATGAAGGGGGTCATTGAATAAGATGACGGCATGGTATGGAAGCACAGGACATGTAGGCTCGTGTCGCGCGGTTTCCTAATCACTCACAGACTCTGGTCAAACTGATTGAGGTATAAAGCTGAACTAAAATGATCATAATAGAACATTCAGTTTGCTGGGTTCCAAAACGCTCTTATGCGATAGTTCATCACACATGACTCCCTACTAGCGTTTTTGTAAGCCGACCCTGCCAGAACGATTGAACACATCAGGCAAAAACAGTTCTGGATAAAGCACCTTCTAATTTATCAGTGTAAACTGAAATATATGACAGCCATTAAGTCATATCACAATAATGAGTTTACCAAAACCTCACTAGAGTTCCAATTATCAAGAAAATTTACAAGTCAGAATCGCGTTCTCAAAATCTGAACCAGGTCATGTTTGTGAACGTATACACTCGTCAAGCAATCATCCGGATAGAGAGTTGGTTAATTCCTGGTGTGTAAAATCATTTGGATGTTGTTGGCCTTGAAATTGGCCCCAAAATCTTTAACGTACGTGAAACACAGGCTGAATCAAGGGTATTTATGATAAGATGGATAAAAACAACATATGCTACAAGCAACCTTAGTTGACTGAGTGTTGAGTACAATTAAAATTCAACACATAGTGCTCAACCACTCAGTTTACCTCGTTAGGACGTCCAAGGATATCACAGGACGGATTTCGTTTTTTTTTACCAATTTTTGTGACCCCTCTAACATATAATTGTCCGAGCTTTCTCACTGAATCGTTTGGGCTGTCGAATTGGATTAGAAAATACCGACTGAAGCATACCACCACCCTAGTGTCACACTTTCGACTTTGCATGTTCCTTGTGATGGTGAAAGAAGCCCGGAATAATGTGTGCAGTTCAGTTGCGACATAATTTCTTGATAGATTTTGGAGCAGAATATCAGCTGCGACGAATTCCACTCTGATGACCAAATAGTTACACGGATGTCTTTGTGACCAGACTTACGCGTTAACATTGAAAGAGGTTTGAAAAAACTGGACTGTTGTTTTGAATTTACATTTCGCACTAGAATAGAATGAAGATGGTTTTAATCTCATCATCTGGGAGTACATGCCATTGTTTTGTATACGCTGCGGGGCTGAATTCATTCAATACAGTACAACAGTTTCCATGAGTCCTTGATTCCGTTTCGGCGACACTGTTTTTCGCAAAACCCAGAAATCCTAAGCTGCGCTCCAATACGCCCCATAACAACGCACTGATGATGTCACCTCGAATGGTAACGAAACGATCGTAATCGCAACTGCGACCACTCTAGCAGTCATCCGCGCTACCTAAGCTTACAACATTACGCTCTTTGACACAAGAAGCTTGATGTAGCTCCGAAAAGCAATATGTTTATCCCACCACTGTGTTCCGAAGGTATTTTCCACTTATTTAACCTGACCAGAAGGATGATGGATCATGGGGACAAAATTCATAGCCCGTAAGACTATAAGAGATTATTCGATAATACAACGCCCACGTATTGTGTGTTAGCTGGCGGAGTCTAGAAGTTTTCCGCGTTGTTTTACATCTTCTGTTTAGCCGTATTATAGGAAACCTCATATGATTTTCGCAAATTACTCTGGGATGACCCATTTTAAAGTTGAAATGATTGTCTCATCCCCTCTTCGTACAACAGAAAGTGTACGCAACCTCATCGTTACCCCGATTTTGAAAACTTGCTGAGTTACACTATTTAGCGGAAAGTTCGTTCGTTCTTTGTCCATCTTGAATATGACCTCTCCTGACGCTTTTCATTTCCGGAGCAAAAGCTTGACCAACTAGAGTAAAGTGTGAATTGATCGTCAGCAACAACATCCCTTGTAGTACAAAGCATTGGTCGCGTATTGAAACGTTCTTTGGGGTCATTTCAAAAGCCAAACGGTTTAGTGACCTGTTGCCAACCACTTCTTCCGAGGGTGCGGGATTGGAGCCACAAGCAGACCTATTCTACTGAGCAGGAACACAATTCAGCATATGTGGATGAAGCTCATGCAGCATACCCAAGCAAGACAAACTAGTCCAAACTTTGTACGTACGAGAAAACCCGGTCTCTACTTTCCCGCCAATTTGGCAGGACGATACAGCTCGTTTTTTAACGATATTTAGTGACTGTCGACTGCGCTCTCATGTGATAACTGGTAGCGTAACTTCAGGGATGACTGGAAGGCATGATTAATTAATTAAGTAATTTTCCTTTGGATGTATGACTCTTCTCATAGAAAATCACCACAAAAGAAACTGGAGGACCAATTGTCGTCTATCGAAATTTCCAAGCGAAATTTGCAACGGGACTAATAGGTCACAAAATCGTTTCAGTTCCCATTCGCGCGAGACAAATTGTGTTCCGCTGTGCTCTGCGTTCGTCAAGTGGCGTCAGTCACCAAATTCAAGTGAAATTTAGCGTCTAGATATGCAAAGTTGGATGGGGGATACAAGAGGAGAAAGCACCGTTTTACCAACCGTTTTAGTGATACAAATGAGATTTCAAATCAATATTATACCTGACCGAGTGCGCTACACCATTTGAGTTGATTTGCATTTGAGTTACACATCCAGAATATTTACGGTCCACAAAACACTGCAATCAGTGTGACTGATGTGTGATTGCAATCTACCCCGAACACTACAGAATTTCCATGGGGAATAAAAAATGAGAGGAACGTGCACAAAAGTAATACTGTGCATCAAAGATTCAAGCCAAAATCATGTGGATATGGACCGAGTGACCTTGAGAATTGGAAAACTTGTTCCATGCCATACCGCGTTTGAAGCAATGTGTTCACGAACCACTTGAGGGTTTATGGGTCATCGTTTATACAAATCCGGCCAGGTTATTCACTCAAACGTTTTTCTACACTTTCCATCAGGAGATGATAGTTAAACCCGCCTCTATTCATACAGTGGAATGTCAAGTAGCATTTCGAATAAACGACATCTATTTCAGCAAATAGAGGCAATAATCGCTGACAATGTTAGTAAAAATGATTTTACCTAGTAGTTTTCTCATTCCCAATGAAGGCAAGCAAGCATTTTGGAGTTCTAGCAAAAAGTTGATAAAAAGGTGTTAATTTTTAGTTTCATGTTATGTTTTGGGATGTTAAACACTGGATGACTTTAACCACCAAATTCGGAAATTCAGCATCGCCTCAACTACCATTTTAATCCTTCAGGCAAACGAGATTACCAGTATCACCGGAAACGCTAGCATTTTGATGAAACTAATGCGCTCAACGATGGTGCACACCACGGTCGTTAATCAGTGGATAAGCTCCAACGTCCTAATCATTTTATCTGTAAGTTTTCTCATCATCATCGTCATCATCATGGGAGGCAGCAACATCGACATTGATCAGTGACGTCATCACTGTAATCATCATGATCACTAGCATCACCATGATGATCACTCAATGAGGACAACCACACTGGCCTCGTTTTCCATAACACCTTCATCGGAGATATTATTGACATCGTCACCATCCTCACCAGAAAATGCCCTTGCTGACTTGTTCCTGCTGTCCGTTTAATTGTCAGAAAAAAGTTAAGTTGGCGTTTAGTTTGGCATTTTCAAGTTGGTTGGGTTTCCAATAACATATTTCACACATTTTACCCCTCATTCTTGTCACGCTTCCTATTAGTGCGTCAAGACGACAAGCGTTGTTTAGGAAGAGTCGCGAGAGCACATTGGGACTAAAAGTTCACCAAGACTGTTTCTTCCACCACAGACACGGAAAAAATATTGTTTCCTCTGAAGCAAACAACCGAACCGTTCACGCTATTCGAGGCTTTTTGAGATCATATATGACCCGTACAATAGACACAAAGTAGATTCCATCAAATGAACGTTTTCGTCCAGATTCATCTACATACGCACTCGTCGTGTTCTCAGCTGGTGTTCTACGCGGACAAATATGGAGAAAAATTGCATACAAATCCAATGAAAAATGAAGTTCTAGTCACTCATGTCATTAAATCTTCATGCTCCTTGTTTGGCTGAAGCACAGATTGTGTTGCGTGCTCAGCCTAGTCCGTGAGCCCTACGCAATGGTTATGAGTCTTCTCACAGTGAGTTGAAAAAATTCTGCTGGATAGACAGCAGTGGCTACTTTCTGACGATTTTAGTCAGCATATACCAACTTACAACATTTGGTAACCCATTACGGAGAGCCATTCGATACTCGCCTAGTGAAAGTAAGTTATGCCTACGCGCTTATAAGCTCCAGGTCAAGGGTTGGCCGTCAGGCCATCTTGTGCAGTTGACAAAACTCACTGATGTGAAACACCCCGAATGACATCCTCGGTTGCTTGATTCGCGTTCAGACAGTTTGTCTTACCAAGAACGGACAATTTAATTTTTACGAAACAGCTGTCTCCTAAATTCTTTATCATATCCTCACCGGGCATCCTGTTCTCTTAACACATTGATTGACGTTTAGGAGGATTCTAGACACCTGATAGTTAGGTCATCAAAACACGTCTGAGTGCAGTAAGGACCCAACGAGTGTCCCATCCTGGAAGGCGACTAGCACCGACAGCACCCAAACGTTTCGTGATTTCTTTCATACCCTTCTGCCAGGTCAAGGGTTGGCCGTCAGGCCATCTTGTGCAGTTGACAAAACTCACTGATGTGAAACACCCCGGGGTCACCCCGAATAACATCCTCGGTTGCTTGATTCGCGTTCAGACAGTTTGTCTTACCAAGAACGGACAATTTAATTTTTACGAAACAGCTGTCTCCTAAATTCTTTATCATATCCTCACCGGGCATCCTGTTCTCTTAACACATTGATTGACGTTTAGGAGGATTCTAGACACCTGATAGTTAGGTCATCAAAACACGTCTGAGTGCAGTAAGGACCCAACGAGTGTCCCATCCTGGAAGGCGACTAGCACCGACAGCACCCAAACGTTTCGTGGTTTCTTTCAGCTCCTTCTGCCAGGTCAAGGGTTGGCCATGTCTCCGCTTCTGCCACTCTGAATTGGGCACGGAAAACAGCAATCTCTTAGGCAAACGATGGCTAGGCATGCGCAACACATGTCCCAACCAACGCTGCTTCTGGTGCTGGACACATTCTTCAATGAAAGTACCCGTTGCACAACCCAAAGCTCGCTTTCCAACACCCGAAGAAGTCTCAGCTCGGCCGCTCGAACAGGCCAAGTCTCACATCCATACAACAAAAAAACCCGCACTATAGCTTGGTACACACGTCCTCAAATCTGGCTACAATTTCGGAGTGGGCTCTCCCGATCATTATTAATTATTCTGATAAGACCATGTCAGCTGGATCAGAATAAACCACACGAGTGTTGAGTGCAGTCAAGCACAGCTTGCTCGTTGATCAAACCAACTACCTGATTGTATTCCAGAATGGACCATTAAGGGCTGAATGAGCATTAACACCAATTGAAACAAGGAGCAAAAAACAATGAAATGTAGCCGTTTGGTATGAAAGTGTACACCTTGAAGCCACGGATAGAATTTCTACCGGATTAGAACAAATAAATGCAACCGATTCTCTGAGTCCAAACAACCTGTATACAGCCCTGATATGAATTCTTACTGAATGTTCGACGTCTCCCATAACAGAAACATCTGACGTTTCTATACTAAAAGGGACTAAATGTTGCAACATGTGTTTCTGTTTAGAAGAGGTCTGAAGGTAACCTCTTGGATCCTCATCAAAATGGTAGGCTACCTAGTTTGAAAACGATCTTTTTGTGTGATAAACACTCACATCCAGCTAGCCCAATTAGGGCTGGTTTCCACGGGTTAGTCCTGGGCCCTTCGTACTCGTTACGTCCGTCACCCTCTTGTATGTTGTAATGCATAAATTTGACTGAAGCTTTCATATCAAAGAGGGGTTTTAATCCCCATGAGCCAAAAGGCGTAACTCCAGGATTTGTTTCTAGCTGCGTGGATGGCCTGCACCGCTGATGTAAAATTCATGCGCATAATCTACCATTTGTATGTGTTCCTTGTGTTGCATGTTGCGTGTGTGGGAGAGCCTCATTTCTGGGGCAAGTTATCTGCAAGCAAACAGTCAAATGTTTGCCGACCACTTAAGGAAACTTTTGCCTTATTGGATCCATATGACATTGTAGCGAGGGTTTCGGTAAATTTCCTCGCTGTTCCATCGTACTTAATAAGAGCCTCATCTCACGATCATCACCATCATCATATCATAGCCGTCATATTCAAATCGTCCTACTCAAGCCCACAACACTGGCCTAAGTCATTAGAGTATTACTATGGACCTTCATTAGTACAGCGAACATACTAAGTACGTGTGGGATATTTGTTACACAGTATCCAAGAATACTCATGTGTAATCGGAACAACAGAATACTAATATCCTTGTGGCCAACCAAGTGTGAAAGCACCGGAAATCTTCCACCATTAGGAAATCCCCAAGTTTTCAAGTTTTGACGAATTTCAATATGTACAGGCACAACAAAGTATTCCGCCAAAGTTAAACAAAAAGTCGGCGGGCCAAACAGTCACGGCGCTTCTCTAAGTATGTCGCCGGAATCCCCATACACCTCATCAAGTCAGTAGACTCTATACGCTTACCTATAAACAATTTCACTTCAATTCATCGATGAACAGGCAAAGAGAATTGCTGGCGGAGCACCAAGTGAGCTCCCATGTCCCGTGTTCCGCGTTCCACATCCACAGTTTGATGGATATTGAAGCGGAGAAACGGGGTAACAAGAACTTCATGGTTTACTAGGATGGTCAGCAACTTATAAACACAGATATGTGTGTCCTTTACGCGTACCCTTAAAAATCGCATATTTTCATGTATCACACAATCTACACTTCTGAATGATTTTGTTTGCCGACCTTGTTTAGTGAGTTAGAATTTGAAGACAATTGTCTGTTCTAGATTTTCTACTCCATGTAGATCTGTCTGGCCTGTGGAGGGGCTATTCCAATAATCAAAATATGACCGTTATTAAGACGCCAGGTGGTGAAAATTGTGGCAGTGCTGTGTGGTGCCCAGGGTAGTTTGCACAATGCGATAAGCAAACATTTGGATGACGCACGATTTCAAAAAGGGATGAGACCGGCATCCACTTGGGTCTTCTTTTGAACCACCTGTGACGATATCGTGAGTCCTCCAATAGTCTCATGCCACAGCAGGATATCCTCCACTACAACCAAATCCGCAGTTTTCACAACAGGACAGCAAGTTGACCGCACTCAGACTATTATTGAATGCACCATTTGACTGAATACACAATCGTCACTCATGGGTTCCATTGCCTCGGGCGAAAATGCTCAAAATGGCTCAGCACTTTTCCGGAGAAGAAATAACCACTTGCTATGTAATTATTTCGAAATGACATTTTTGGGGGGAGAACATGGATAATTAGAAACAAATTTTGTCTAAGTACTCGGGTTTCGGCTCATATGCTTCACGAATAAAATCGGTTTTATGTCAGATGGCAAATGAATTAATGGCCTTCGTCTCGAGAATCAGAAAACTCTGACAGAAAACCCAGTTGTCGTAATGTTTTCCTAGCTGACGTCAACTAAGTTCGTTAAGTTTAGACGGTTGAAACGTGTTTCGCCGCATTAGTGAACATTCGCAGGTTTCGTGCATTTCTGACGCCTTCGTTTGGAATTTTATCACGAACTGTATCGCCAGCGACACCAAATAAAACTTTCGATGAATATTCTTGCAATGAAATCTGAGGACAATCTGTGTCCGGGGATAAATGCTGCGCATAAGAGTCTCCAGGATTCTCATCGTGGGCCTTGTTTTACCCTGCCGGACGTTTAATAGGAAAAACGAATCATCTTGCAAATTTTCGCTAACATGGTGCACAACGAGGCTAACGGTGAGTGGTACGATAGACTCCAGCTACAGGACAAAAATCGAAAAGGCCATCATGAGATGTTTAGGGTGACAGCATTCTGAAAGTGGCTACAGCGTAACCATTAAGTTCCGAGTTGCTCATTTTCGCGTGAGCAGAAACAGAGTTGCTCAATACGTAATGCACTACTCATAAGGTTGCTGAAAATTCCTCGACAGCCCACGACCGATTCAGCTGAGTCGCAGGTGAGTCTCTCGCAAAACCAAATTGATTTGCAAATGAGTGTGTTTATCGAAATCAGTCCAATTTGGGTTCAAGTAGAACATAAAGTTGACGGAAACTCGGGGACTGCGCCTACCTGATTAGCCCCAAGAAGGGCGAAACCGGTCGTGGGTTGTAGAAGACTTTTTGTCAACCTTATGAGTAGTGCATTACGTCTACACATGGATCGCGACATCTTGAATATCCTAGCAGCTGGAACATTAGGCGGCCTGGTGCAGCACATTCAGTTGCCTGGAAACACCACAAACCATAGATTCAGTTGGATTCCAGGTGAGTCTCTCGCAAAACCAAATTGATTTGCAAATGAGTGTATTTATCAAGAGTTGCTCAACATGAGGATGGCACACTTCTAGTAAAGTAGCCGAGAGGGGTCATCGCTGTCCCAGTCCAGTCCTCCAGCAAAGGAACTGAGTGTGCCGCTTAATCAATAGCCATTGTTGGGAGGAGGGTCACTAAAGAAGCGTTATGATTCACCTAATTATCTTTCTTTTAGGGGACATCCCCAGATCCACTTGTGGGATGTCTGCAGGACATTCCAACCTCCGTCTATAAAGTTGACAAACTATGTATTGAGTGATAGGCACCACCATCCGTCACATCAGTTGTAACGACATCCATAATTTATGGACGCCTACATCGTATTCTGAACAGCGCGACAACTGTTTTCACTGCATAGCATCGTAGTAACAGTGCCGAGTATAAGAGCCTATGTGATTATGGAAGCTTTTCCGTTCGTTTGTTAGAACTAGGAATAATGTCCTGGTGATTCGCGATGAGCCTGCGTGACAAGATGATGGGGTTTAAATCCGGTAAGCATGATTATGTGAACGCATTTTTGTGCATGATTGTTGGACACTGGTAGGCAGTCCACTGTTGTCTGTTTATCACGAGCAGGGAAGTGATTTCCTTGAACAGCTGAATGCGAAGAGAATTCGGAAACTTCTCACTACTACAGAGGATGACAGTAGCCAGTTTAGTGTATCTAAGAAACGAAGATTTGCATGTTGCGCACAGTGGCAACAGGGACTTAACATAACACAAACGTACACGGAGGCTGAACACTCTGCCCGTTTAAACATTTGTGTTTAGGATTCTAGCAGGCGGATGTTGTCACTGCTGGGCATTTCATGAAAATTTACTTTATTTTCTAGATAAAGGTACTAATTATTTATTTCGAACAGGACAACTTTTTTATGCTCATTCACTTGGCTCCATAGTCACCCCAGCCTTCAGATTATTTCCGCTTGTTTAAATATCGAGCTAATGGTTGCTCTGGCACTCTTTGTCCAGTCGGATGTATATCCTCTCTTTGGTACCTAGTAGTTAAACGTGGACATAAGATGTCAGAAAAACACGGTTGGAGAAACTTGATTCTCAGTAATCACCCAAGTTATCTGTGGTTTGCCGATTTTCACGGGAAGTATTATCACTTTGGGTAGATATGGAATAATATATACGAATTTCATTACGGGTCAACGGTTATTGAATCCAAACAGCAGGAAAACGGACAGATGTTCACAGTTCCCACAGTTCAGATTGCCACTGTTCCCAGCCTGATCTACGAGTGTACTGAGCATCGATTTCACTGATAAGAGGGCAGTCCAACCAGTTAGTTTGTGCAACAAACGCCTTTGCGAGGCCCTGTCTGGTAATCAGAAACCATACATTTAAATTTTGGTCACTATGGTTTGCCTTCTACAGGTTCCCTCGTGAAGCAGGGTGAAAAGGTTCGAATTGATTTGGGAATTCCCCGAGAAATCCACCGTGATCTCGTTTCCCCGAAGTAAACTGTAATAAAAACTCCGAACACCGACACACATGTGGACCGATACCTCTCAATAATCGTCCCTTATACAAGTGGATGAAATTTCCCTAGCAATACTGTTTCGGGTGTGGAAGGACAGGGGCTCGAACACAAACAACAGAATGGTCAATGGTAGATGGCAAAGAACTAACTACAAATGGGTAGACATGTGGAGTAATGAGATGTACAGACGACGTCAAGTCACGTTCAGACTGGAAAATGTAACAAGACCACAACTCTTGCGTTCCCAGAACTGGGTCATAGTCACTGCTTAGTCAAGATTCGCGGGCCAGAACCACGTGCCGTGCAGTAAATTGCCTTTCAGTCCAGACTGAAAATCAAGTGTCTTGTGGATGGTCCTTGATTTATTCTCCGTAGAAATTGATTGGTGAATACACAAGCACAATGGGGACGGGATTAAATATCGCGCTCTACATCAGAAATGGACTTCCTCAATTCCGAACGCCGCCGGGCCATCAGCTGTGATTTAATCTCAAAGTACAAGTGCACTCAGCATGGCGGATTCCGTTCATGTTTGCAGATAGAACAAAGACAAAGAAATCCTAATGCAGAGGTTCCTCCCGTTTGTGGTATCCTTGGTTGGAGTATGTCAAACACAGCAAGCCAGTCGCTGTTTTGGAGAGAACAAGCGCATCAGTACAGAATACCTGATTGTGCGTAAAAGTTCTCATATCCTTCTAACCGCACTCGTTCCTCAAATGACGAGTATGTACATCCCATCAATCTAGGTTGGACTCATCTAAGGTACATGTCTTAACGATCGACACCAACAACCGAATACGTTGTCTCAAATCTAAACAAAAAATTCACTTGCGGGGGGATGTACATGTTCCCGCACGTCCATGATTTTTACCAATTGACGCAGGGGACAGTCTGGTATGAACGACTCTAACGTGTCTACTAAATACGCCACAAAACACAGACGTTTTGCTTAATCATGCCGGTTTCCATCGGAGATTCGGATCCCTTAGGTTATCAGGTGGGCACTAAAAAGGTTCGTAAACGGATTCTGGAATTCACAAACACCTCGGGAATTGTAATCTCAACCGCACAAAACACCCTGCGTTTATGCGTGGACATCGCCCTCGCTATAATTGTCTGAACCATCGGTTGAAGGTTATATGGTTCTCGAGGTGATTGATGTGACATGAGAGTATCGACCATGCGGATGCCGTTTTGCACATTCGCATTCCATCGGTTGTACAGGTAAAGCGAACTGACCGGATTAATCTTATTGACTATGCGAGCCTCTAGTAACTTCCGACGTTGACCTGAGCTCTGAGTGTGACGCGAAATCTAGTGCGTCATGAATTGGGGAGTTGGTTTCAGGGAATCAACTTTTTTAAGACCAATCACTGCAAACCTCTTTCAGATGGTACATATCGGCCATGTCAGTTATCTCCAAGTATTTGTTACCACACACTTTCGCAGAGACACACGAGGCTTCTGAGTTGGTCAGAATATAGTGAAGTTTGTACACTGCGATACTGAAACCCTAGGTCAAAGCTTTTCTACCCCATGCAGTGTGGTCGGAAAATTGGAGGAAACCGGTCCTCTGTCACCCTGCAGGTCAACTTGCATTCGGGCCGTTGTGGTCATCCTCGTGATAGGCAATAAACTGTTACCGGATTCCTTAGTTGGCTGCCTCTTCAAAAAGGTTAAATTCGTTGAGTGCACACAAATTTTGCTAGTACCAGATGACACTGATATGAGTCCTGCCAAGCTTGAAGTGGGTGATTATCTGCCGACTGGTAAGCGACTGCGAATTGTCAGCTCGTGGCTCTTTCCGACTGTCTAAATCGACCAGATACTGAGATGTCCATCGTCGGATAATTGGGGACAGTAACAGTAATGCGAAAGTCGAGCTGATTACCCGTCACTCTACTGAGCTTCAGGCGCTTGCAACATCCGTTGACAACACAGGCAAGGATGGTTAATTCACTGTCAGCATTTTCCAGAGCCTAGACATCCATCGGCCAACTGACGTCGGAAAACGACCTCTCACCAGTGAATGTTTAAACCCTGTCGATTCTTAGGTCGTGAGGTGACTTGTCAACTATGATATGTGCTCCGTGTCAATCATCCAACAGTCGGTGATTTTCCGTCAGTTATTCGCCTATGATTCATCCACGAAAATTGGAAAATCAATCATGGATATGTCATTTTGCAGAATGCGCTTGTAGTAAGATGGGCACAAGAGACTTGGATGGTTGTTGATCACGTGACTCGAGCCGCGTTTTTTGGCCGTTGAAGGAATACACTCTTCACTTCTACAACTGATGACGTCTGAGTTCGTAGTCTGATGGATGTCCCCTGAATTCGTTCAAACTCATTGTTGTCGAGGCTCCTTCTGTGATGATCAAAACCAGAGATATTCTCCACGTTTCTAAACAAGCCGATACAACCTGCTTCATACTGGAAACGCCGCCTCAATCCTAACTAAACTTATAGCAAAAGCTAGCACCATCACGATGAATTCTGTCCAGAATATTTCGACCTTGAACTGTTGTTCACAAAGCTTTCCACCACTGGAAACAGTGAACGTAGGTCAGCGCATCTGAATTGATCGTTTTAATACGGCGTGACAACACGTGTCATTTGCACGAGGTGAGGTTGACGTGTGTCTTCATCTAAAATGACATGTATAGATGTGATTCAGTTAGTCATTTCAGTGAATTTATCAACTGTAAACCATGTACCATAGTCATATTGGTTCCATCGTCATCATCATCATCATCATCATCATCATCATCATCATCATCATTATTGACAGCATGACATCAGTGTTCAACACCGATGCTTCACTGCCGTACAACCATGATTTAGTTGAAAGCTTTATTGTGAAGAAAAGAAAAAAAGATGGACGGGGGAGGGACTTAGTGCTACCTTACTACAATCGTTCCGAGGTGCCTACACCTCCAAACACTCATTCAGGCAATCTGGATAGAAACTGACAACAAGATCGCCACTGACATCGGTTGGCAGCCATATCTTGTAGCTGCTACCGTATCGATCACTGTACAGTAGGAGAGTGTAGTATACTCGAAAGCACCCACAGGCGTTCGCATACAGCTCCTTCATAAGGGATATAAATTTCGAAGGGACAACTTTGATCGCGGGACACGACCAGGCGTTGCCTAGTACTGTAAACGATATGCCTGAACATTGGAATAATTTCTATTTTTCCTATAAAGAGTTAGTTGTCCAAGAAGTCACGTGATTCTATCATAATTATCCACATTTAACGCAACTACATTTATAATCTGGGACAGGTGCACACGCATTTTCATGTCCTTTGGCCGCATGAGGCAGGAAAGGCACCAGGAAATGCGGATTGTAGGAAAGGGCCATTCCGCGCCGATAAAAACAGCTACTCGGTGGAGCAAAATGCCGACAGTGTGTTTGCTTGAAAGAACAAGATACATTTTGCTGCTAGCTACTGCATTACGGTCCATACCACCAGTATGGTAGACGTCTTCAAACAACTTAGATCGAACAACTGCGATCTAGAAGCTGAGCCTACAATTACTCAGCGAATCGTACCAGACGACAGATCTCTTGTGTTCAGGAACGCCTGTGAGTTGAATTAGCATGAAGCGTGGCGTTACAAGATAATCGCGGTGTTTATGCATGAACCATATGCACTTAAGGGGGTGATTGTTAATCGCCTTATTCCCCCATCCGTTGCTACGGTGCAAGTTTCTCATCTCTGCATTGGTCATTTCTCGGTTAGCCATACTTTGTGTTCTGAATGGCGCTTCATCGGGGCTTTTCGTTGTTTCTCGACAGCATGTTTGTGTGCCTAGTCAATCCGCACCTCAAATTCGTACTTGTGTCCTCTTCAGGGAGTGCATTTGCACTGAATACGAGTGTCAAGTAACCTTCGAAAAATAGAATCAGCATTGAAATCACGTTGTGTGCTAGGACCGAATGGGCATATTTAGGCATTTTACTCACTGCGAATGTAGTCGCATTCCCGACGTGTCCGCTTCTCCCAGAAAGACGTGAGCTAAGGGAATACGAGCAAGTTCGTCAGACATATTTGACGCTTTTGTCGTATTCAAACCGTACATTCGCGGTGAATTTGATGAGCAGATTGTCGAGTAAGCGTTAGGAAAGAATGAGTCTGCATTCAAAGTACGTTTGCATCTTAGGAGCAAATGGAAGGTAATTCTACACTTTTCATCATCATCGTCATCACCATCATCGTAATCATGCTCATCAACAAAAGCATCAGTGTTCAACAACGATGCGGTACAGGTGAACGAGAAGGAGAGTTATGCTACCGTACCACAATCATTCCGAGGTGACTACAACTCCCGACACTCGTTTGGGTAGTCGGGTTAGAAACTGACAAAACGAACGCCAATGGCATCGAGTGGAAGCCACAGATTGACATCCTCAGGCACCTCGAAATCAACCCTCAAGCCTCGACGCCTAGTTTATCTGACCGCCTTCAATGTCCGCATTCTGAAGCAAACGGGTCAACAAGGTCTATTGCTCTCGCTTCACCATAATCATCATCGACAGCATGACATCAGAGTTCAGCAAAGGTGCTTCACTGTCGTACAACCATGATTTATTTGAAAGCTTTATTGTGACGAATAGAATAAAGGTGGACGGGGAAGGCACTTAGTGCTGCCTTACTACAATCAATCTGAGGTGCCTACACCTCCAAACACTCGTTTAGGCAATCTGGATAAAAACTGATTAGAAGAACGCCACTGACATCGGTTGGCAGCCATATCTTGCAGCGTCTCCAACCAGGCGCAGTGGGGATTACGCGTTCCCTATTCTGGAAGGTGAGTAACACCAATTTAACCCATCGTGTTCGTAATCTTCTTCGTATATCTTTGTCACTTTTATTATTTCGAAAGACAGTTGTCCAACCCTGCATCGGCCCCTGTCAGAAAGACGCATGCTAAAAGAACGCTTTCTGCGGATGCATTCCTGCTGGTAAAAACCTCAACAGTCATAGTAAAGCAGTGTGCCTGCTAAGAGGACCCCCGTGTTCACATAAACCCTAAAGTGAGCAACACACTTGTGGCAATTTGATGCATATGACTATGCATCAGTGACTTCAGCCTATTCCAAACTAATCAACTCTAACGTTGACTGTTGGACCTTGTATGTCCGGAATCATACGGTGAACAAAACTTTCAAGAGAGCTGGACTCTGGTGCCATTAAGCCAGGTTGTTTACCCTGCTTCGTCGCAAAGATGCGGCATAATAATATTTTCACACAAAAAGTCGATACTGGTCATCCACACAGTGCATCGAAACTTGCTGTTATTTCACTAACGAAGCAGTGTATGATTCAGAGTGCATACTGCTGTATTTTAACAAGCAAGTGGAGGAACAACGCAGAAAAATCTTCATGATATCAATACTGTGGAATGATGGGAAGATATGGCAGACCAGCCGTAACATCATCTTCGATACCGCATTCATTGTATCCTCGAAGAAACTTCATGTATCCTTCCTCACCCCAGTCCTCGTTCCAGGAGTTGGCGATCAACCAGTAGGGAACGTTGCCCAGCTCTCCCCAACCCAAAATACGAACTGCATGCCCGCTCATCGGAGCACCCAAAGCGTGGAAATATACGCCAGAGCTGTACCGGAGAAAATCTTCGTACATGGTGAAAATGGCCTCAACCGGACCCCGGAGCATGATCTCTTTCATAATCGATATCTCTGAGGCGTATATATTGTAGGACATGTTTGCTGAAGAAAAAATATTTGAAAGCTGTATGTACATATCTGTCTCTTAGGATATACGACGAATTTGGGTCAGGGAGGAACATAGAAAATGCAACAACCAATCGGTTTAAGGAAATTTGTCTTCCCGATTGACCTTCAAAGACGTTTAAGGGAAGTCCTCACATTTGGGGATAATGATATTGGTTAGTCTAACTACTTCGCCTCTTTTGTAGATGCGTGGAGGTACTTTGGAAAACAGAATTCTTTTGCATTTTTAACCGTAACATGACTAACTGGGCACGTAATTCCTTGTTCAATTCGCATTAGATGGCACTCAGGAGATGACTAGAATGCAGGTTTTCTTTGAAGCTATGGTAGTTGCGTTAGGCAGCCTAACACATAAAGGCCAAAGCTATCATGTCAACAGATGTGCTTCGCCGTTGAACTTACCTCTCGTCTTATCCTCCAGGTAACCCACATCTGGCGTGTCACATTGCTGCACGCATTCCGGTGTGGGGTAGAGTTCACGCGGACATGGCGGATAGTGTCCTTGAACATGGTGTTCACATTTCGGAAAGGGATAAGACCGGCATCCACTTGGGTCTTCTTTTGAACCACCTGTGACGATACCGTGAGTCTTCCAGTAGTCCCATGCCACAGCCGGATATCCTCCGCGACAACCAAATCCGCAGTCTTTACAACAGGACAGCAAGTCGACCGCACTCAGACTTTTGTTGAAGGCACCATTTGAATGAATGCACAGTCGATCACTCATGGCTTCCACAGCCCCGAACGCCTGGAACGTGAAAATGCTCAAAATGATTCGGCACTTTACCGGAGAAAAATAAACACCTGTTATGTAATCATTTCAAACTCTTCTATTCTTAGTGAAAGCGCTGAAGAGGTAGAGTTTATTCTTTTCAAAGTACTCGCATACAGCAAACCTTGTATTTGAATCACTGCATGCAGTCAGACGGATGATTCCGCCGAGTAGTTCAATCTTTTCCGTATCAACTATCTATGTGCAAGCGTAGCGCGTGGATTCCTATACGCCTACAACCATAGGAGCTTGGTTAGACACTCTTAAGGGAAACTGACAACATAAATGTTGTTGACATCAGTCGGGCACCACTTTCTTCAACGTGTCGGCTTAAACTCAGTGTGGAATACGCCGACCACAACTACAAGACGAATGGCGTTGTCAACATTGAAAATGTTCCATTCTTCCAGCTAATCACACTGTTTCCCCGTGGACACTTCACCAAGCAGGAGGAGCAGTGTTGAAACACACTCATCTGGTCGGCCTATAGCAGGGTCACCACACTAGGATGCCTACCCGGATGAAAAACATGGTGTGAAATCAGAAGCCCGTCCTTCAGGTAGTCCGTCGAAGTCACCACACTAGGATGCCTACCCGGGTGAAAAACATGGTGTGAAAACAGAAGCCCGTCCTTCAGGTAGTCCGTCGACACCGTCGGATATCACTAATGTTACTGGTAAATGGGTGCTCTTAGGTCTGAATACATCCTAAACGATCTGAATACGGAAGTCATGTCTGCCAGCACACATCAAATTACTAGCTTACTGAGCACAGTGGTTTAGATGAAGCCATATACAAACGCGCGGCAAATTATCATTAAGGTTCCGTGAACTTCAGGGCTTGTCTATTCACTCCCAGAAACATTTCCGTCTGAGCTAATACATGTAAAGCTACTCTGCCGTCCATCACACAAGTTGTCAGGTAACTTCGTTTCACCCCACCCAGATCTTTATTGCTGACAGTCTGTTGTCGTAACTCGCACACTTCTACCTCCCTTAGTCTGCTTGCGGAGGACTTAGACTGGTCACTGTTCTTCTCCACTCTTCTCATTTTTCACTAAACTTACTTGCAGGGAAACGAATCAGCATTTGTGTTTGACATGACATTCTAGACATGAGACGCCATTGAAGGTAAAAAAATATCCCTTTGAAGAGCAAATATTTCACATCCATCTGCCACAGTAAATTTGCGGTGTTCCATTCAACCCCACACCCTATCAAAAAACATCCCTTTGAAGAGCAAATATTTCACAACCATCTGCCACAGTAAATGTGCGGTGTTCCATTCAACCCCACACCCTATGCACAGAAGCGTTCAACTTACCCAACATGATCCACAACTGGATTGATCTCTGATTTCACTGATGGAAGAGCAATGCGGCCAGGTCTTCCGTGCATCAAAGTTCTTTGGAAGGCGCATATTGTCGAAACCATCATGCCTGAGTGTCGGTCTTTGTGCTTTCTGTTCTCTGGTTTCCCTCTTGGCTCCAAACATGTGAATCAGGTCGCCAGATTCGAATCTTTTCGGAAGTCTTCCAGATATCCATCGTGCCCCAGTCTGGATTAGGAAGACGATATATGAAAATTCGGATAATCAGTGGAGCGCGGGATGATTACCTCTCGTTCGGTGAAATTTCACAATGATATAAACAAATTTAGCAAAAAAAATTAGTGTTTTCCATTTGTTCCGAGCCCTCTCGTAGCACAAGCCTGTTGAATCTAGCTGAATACGAGGGTTCTCAGCTGAAGTGAGCTAGGCGAAGATTGCTCTCACTCATGCCGACGAAATGGACGACAACCAGCAGACTGACAGTCCTTCGAAGAACTTGCCCAAGTGATTTGATAAAATGAGAAAAAAACGTTAAATGCATATGGAGATTAGTAAAGGATTGCAGTTTGAATTGAATGCATTTGCGGATGAACCCGTCCAGGTCAGGGTCGATAGGTCTGTTTGGTGATCTGCTACCCGTTAATATATTTTACCAAAACCTACGACCTTTCTGCCAGATACGTATTCTGGAATGAAACACCGGTGTAGTAGTCCAAAATTCAAGGAACTGGTCACTCGTTTGCGACAGAATAATATGTCTGCCCATCCATGCATTATTGATCGTTCGAATGTCCAAATAGGAAACTGGCGAGGAAGGATGAATGTTGAGTTCATCATGGATATTTTGAGGTTCATCCAACTGGGGTGATGCTTTTCAAAAGCGGCCTTTATTTGTCAGGTCGATTCAGGACTATGCCCATTTGAAAATATAATTTTAGGTGGAGATTGTCGAATGTGGAAAACCTATGGGCAGATTGTAAAACGATCCGGTGGCCAGTGGAACATGGTGAGGCACTCAGTAGCCCTCTGAAAATTGTCTTGCATCAACAGAAACGATTGGTGGGATGTGCGACTGTGGTTCAGTTGGGATAACCTGTCGTGCCTTAACTCATGATTGGTTGTCACGTTCGCGGTACGCTCATCACTCAGAGCGAACCAATGTTATGCATGTTCGGTGACCTTCATTCAAACTCATAGACTCTCCTTGAACATTTGGCGGTTATTATTTTTTCGTTGTTTGTTTATTGTTTCACACCGGTTCTGACTAGAATGTGTACACACCAATATCCACAAACGTATGTAGGCTCTCACTTGTTCAGCATGCAGTTATAATTTGGCCTGTCTCTGGTCATTTTCATCAAACTTGGAATGCTGCACAAAAAAGCGAAATGTTCGTTAATCAGAGAGATTCGGGTCTGGTTGCATGGTCCAGATAATTGACTTACAATTGAGTGTACATGTTCCCGCACTCCTACATTTGCTGTTTGTTCGCACTGAGCGTCTTGGAAATTGTTGGCCAAAAGCAGGATATTGTATGCTGTAAACAGCGGTATCATGCCCACTAAATCTTCCACAGATCACTGAATTTTGCGTTATTTATACTGGATGCCAGTGGACTTTCATATTGGTTGAGATTCGCACTTTGGTATATTCAGACGCTGATCGAACGGACTATGGGATTTTTTTGTCAGATTCGACGTTTTAAGCTTACGCGTGCAAAAACGCCATGGGATCCTGCGTGGACTTCGTTCTCGGTTCAGTAGCCTTGAACACTATTTAGTACGGTGTTTCGCACTCTCAATTTGTTTCGCTGTTGAGTTGAAAGATAAATGTGTATGAGGAGGAATCTAGCGCCTGATGAAAAAAAACTGCTCACTGTATCGATTTTGGTAACAAGTATCTCGCAATTTTGACAACTTTGGTCAAAGTGTCCCACGTCCTATGTATGGTCTTATATTAGTGGCTACAGACAAAAACATGTTCAATGAGAATTTTGCAGTGCTCTGTGGAAACTGTGGAAGGTGAGGGCAACTCAAGGACAATCCACAAGAAAACTGATCTTCATTTGGGACTGCAGCGCCCATTGCACACTCAAAACTAACGCAGAGCAAAACGGTGTGAGAGCTCACGGCGCAGGATTGCAGGGTCCAGTTTGATGCAGTTGAAACTGAGGACGATGAAAACTTTAACAGACCAAAACTATCTTCGAAAGACACATAATTCCAGAACTTCCGGAAGCCAAGTCAAATTCGGAACTGAGTTTCTATACGGTACTATTAATGTATGACATCAGTTCACGAATATAGAAACCTCGACAGTAGATACTCATCCACAACAAATGGTCCATTTGGACTATAAAAGTACAAACCAAATGAGCAAACAGGTTCCCACGTGAGGCAGTCACGCGTGCGTGGGGTCGGCCACAAATTGGCTGGATGACCTCAAGGTCAAATAAGTGAAGTGAGGTGTTAGGGACAAACAAACGCCAGTTCACACAAAATATGGGAGCGGGTGTTACAAACAGGGGCAGGAGTAACATGGGGAATTTCAAATATCAAAGTAATAGACGAAACAAAATCCCAAAGGGGAAGAGTTATTAGCTACATAGCAGCATGCATTTGCACTTAGCCCTAACTGCCTCGCCCGACAACTTCATGAGGCATTCACAGCTAACTTTAAGAGGATGCTGATCAATGGAACCTCGCAGAGAAAGGAATTGATAACTGTGAACTTGAGAGCCGTGAACAGCCAACCAGTGCCACTCAGGCGTGCACGCATGTGTTACTTGCCTCGATAGACAATAAGGGAGAAAGCCTGAGGCGTAAAATATATGTGTAGCACTGCAAAGCACAAGTGTATCTCAGTGTGCTAATTTGTCGGCACCACTGTCCGAAAAAACCTGCATTGTACTCAAATACCCGTTCGACGGTCAGGTAGTGGAGTGATGGACAAAGCCCGAGTCTGCTGCGTTTATAAACAAAGTGGGTAAAACGAATACCAAAATGCCAGAAGTGATTCGCAAACGCTCCTGGCCCGGGGGGGGCATAAACTCCGGTGTACCACACCAAATGTCAGATGTGCTGGAGCTTTATTCAGAAACAGTTTGCAATCAATCGCTTATGCAAATAAGTGGAAACGGTCTTGGTTACACTGGTGAATGAAGAAAACCCGCAAACCGGCCGCTTGTCATGTGTCTTGGAGGAAAACCCATTGTGCCACCGAAACCGATGTTTACATAGTCCAAAATAAGGCAGTATGGACTGTGACGTCTAGAGATATGAGTTTTACACGAAAGGCTGAGCGCTGGATCGATAAAATTACTAAGACGTTTGAATGATTTTACCGGCGGCCCTGTTGTGTGGATTTCCTTTCAATCACAGACGAAGTTGAGGCTCTTCTCGGTTTTCAGGAAGCGTGGACGATGAGGGCGTTTTAGTTTGGTGGAGGGTTTTGTACCCTATTGAGAATATAGAGGATCCGGATGGCGTATTATTTGGCAAGAACCTGGACACTCCTCTAGGCCCTTTACAGTTCTTGAAATACGTCAAAGAACTAGTACTTGGTCACTCCGGCTACGACGTTTTACTGGTATGTGGCACAGGAATGAGGAAGTCTGCGTTGTGGTCCATTTATTCTGACAGCTTATTGCAAAATGCGAGGGGAATGCTGCATCCGATGCTAATATAAGTGATCGTCAGCGAATTCGCAGAAGAACGGAAAAACTTGGGTAGCCTTAGAAAATAATGAATTTGGATCTTTTGCTCAGGTTTGCTTTAATTTCAATCACACCGTCTGCTTTAGAAGATGAGCTTTTCCGGGAAATGCCTGCCTTCACTCAGCATCCTTAGATAGTTAACTCCTTATAATCGGTTGCCATTAAAATCGCCGTACGTCTGCGTACTCTTGATGATTGGCGTGCACGCCACAAGGCGTGAAAAGTCATTAGCAAACACTAACGCACAAGTTTGTGTTTATTGGGATTAACTGGGAATTTAATATCTGCTGGTTTAATTGACCAATGAAAGGTCGGCTTTCCGGTAATGGTAATTTCACAGTCTGCATTACATTTTGAGCAAAGTAAGCTATTCGCGTACTTTTGTTTTATTTGTTTTCCTTTCTGTGCTCTGGCGGTCTCATTCGAAAATTGGCAATATTTTTGCGGTATCATCTGTCGATTTGATTGGCTGGTTTTGCGCTTCATTTTCTTCATATGGGCTAAATGCACCTTCGTTGAACTTCAAACAGCTGTTTTTCCTCTAGGCTGGGATTCCAATCTCGTGTTTGGTTGCATAACGCAATTCAGTTTATTTTTATGTTAGATTCGGGTTTCCACTCGTCTTTAGCGAGGAGTTCCTTGCATACCTTGGTTCAAATCTTGCGGGAAAAAAACTGTCTGCCATGTGGTGTGTAACATGGAAACTTCAAGTCGAAATAGCCTAGTGGAAGAGAAATTTTTACTCAGATTCTCTGGCACACTTGGCACCGTTCTTAGGGAATTGCTACAATCATTAAAATGTAGGTCATGCTGTCCAGATATGCTTCAATCTCCAAAGCTATAGAGAACGCCTCTCCTAAGTGTATCCTTCCCTTTCACTGCAGTGTGAAATCGACTTGATGTTTGGACTCGAGTGCGCGCGGTCACAGACTAAAACACAGCATCTAGGCTTTCCCCCAATATTCCAGGACCGGGTTTGTCCGCATCATCCACCGGCTTCCGTTCGCCTGAAAGGCGCAAGCGGAATAGGAGGGTAGCATCGCAGTACTTAGCGTCGGATCATAGGTTTGCCAGAGCGTACGTAGAAAAACATCAGAAACTGCTTTGAACTGGGTTCTGGAAGCTGCATGAACAAATTTCAGAGGGAGGTTATTCCAGACAACAACCACTAGGAGCAAGATAGAATTGGCCATTATGGGCGATACTGAAGCGTCCATAGAGCACTTTCAGCCTGTTCATGGAGTAGCTTCGAAGTGTGACGCACGTGGTGGTTTTCACTTTGTGCATAACTTACGGGTCGTCAAGTAACATGCCAGAAGACACCATGGAGGATTGCTTACGGACAAACTGAGGGAGCCCAAACACAAAGGATAAATTCAACAAGTAAAGTAGTATCTCAAAATGAACAAAAACAAAGGCACCGGATTTGGCTAAGCGTGCGGAAAATCAAGGGGTCCAATCCACCCATCGCAAACAAGGAAATCTAGACAACTAGGACAAATGATCAGAACATCGACACAGAACAACTCAAAGCAAATAGTGAGGAGACAACCGCACAAATTAATAGGATGCACATTACCACGCAAAACAGACCGTTTATGAACCAGTAGCGTGATAAGACCGCTGTCATAAGGTTGAATACCCATATCAAAAGGTACAAAATACTCTTTTCGAAACCACTAACATGAAGCATTCACTGCCTGCTGACGGTCTTCCCTCCACTGATGACGCTGAAGATACTAACGGCCAACGTGTAGCTGATGAAGACACGTCATTTCTCTTCGCCGTTCATCCAACCTTGAAAGTAACTTGAACCTCCTGGTTTGGTGACGAATCCTATTTTCAAAGTGACTAACCAGCAAACTCGAGAGAGTCTTCTCTTGGAAACGACCATTCTCCAGGTCTTCCATTTTATGTGTTCACCAGATCCCGAAATCTGTTGCCTATTTAGAACCACTTACGATGTGAGCCGTTCATTGCGCGCGCGGAAACGTTCCTGCATGTAATGGCTCTTCACCATTTCGTCACAAACTCCCTAAGCGGAAAAGATTTCCACAGATAAATCCGGACAAAAACGGGACCGAAGCAACACAACCCAAATTACCCAAAACAACCCCCCTTGTACTTTCTGAGGGTTTTGAAGACTTAGATGAACATGTTGACCTCCTCAAGCAATTTCAACTTTCTCTTCACTCTTCATTGAAGTACAGATAAAATCTGACCATGCACTCCAGAGGTCACCCACTCTCTAAAAATGTAGCACAGGACAAAGCGAGGACACATCTGGGAGCTTCGTCTGCCCTCGGAACAAAATACGCAATTTCGCCGACACTGAATCCACCACGTACCAAACCATGTGCTCCTAAAGGCAGAAAGTGCTTTAGTGGGGAGATTTGGCAAAACACGGTCTAGTCAGAAAACGCAATGACTTTTCAGGGTTCCTGAGTACACTTGCTCTTGTCCCAAAGCGCTAAACAGAAATTTTTGTGTGCGAACTTTTGCCAGAGCTTCCTTCGAAGAGAGTAAGGGAGTCATTATCCGTGGCCAGCTTTGTCATACAATGGCTAGATGCGATGAAATATGGCAAAATACAGACCTGTAAAGCCCTTTACATAGCTTTTAAATGTTAGCATTGGGATTCCTTTTGGGGTCTCCATTCAAGGCGAAGAATTTTCACACCAACTCCACGTGTATGACGTATCCGGAAGTATGTTTATCGGCCGAAGGTATACAATGTCTGCAGGGTGGCCCGCATTAGGATTCATTATTTGGCGAGCTGAGGTTGAAGAAGATTTGGTGAGGTTGAGCTGGACTATCCAGTGGATTGTTTGGACCGGAATTTTCTCGTAGTCTGAGCAAGGAGTTGAATAAAATGAAATCGCAAACAGTCCACATGCTATTCAAAGGGTAAATGTTCCATTCAGCTGGGAGAACGGATGAGAACTGCGAACATCATCATGCGGATAACCTGAAAATAGGTAATAAAAACAGGTGGAATACTTGCAGAAGTACACCAGAGGGCGATGTCCCTAAATGGTAAACTCTGGCAGATTGTCTTGAGATAACCGATAGCCTTAAGCTCCTAATCACTGAGTCCAACTTGACCCCTCGATAATTACCTCATTCATTTGCTTATTCCGCCCATGGACTTTTGCGCTATAGGTAGGCCCGCAACCCACACCACGTAGGCAACATTCCGTTCACCGGTATTCGGTGTGCGGAATTCGACTCTGCGACGAGCCGGTCAAACTCTGAATCCAAACAAATTTCGTCATCCTCCGCTTTATCCCATCTCCGAAAAAAAAGCCTCCACAAACTCCCAACATCCCATCGGATTTCCATCAGACCTATCTATCTGTATTTCCGGAAGGCTGATGGCGGGCGTCGTGGTGAGTCGACTAACATTTGAGCATCGATTACGTGCACGACGTTTCGAACCCTGCCGACGACATCTGCCCCAAGCAGGTTGTAGAAGATCGTAGGCATTCTGCTTCTTCCAGATTGACTTTTGTAATGAACTTCCCGACTTTCTGTAGGCCGAATAAAAACCAGGTTAGCGCTCGTCTGTAAATGCCGTTCGTCGTCAGGGCACATCATCCGCATTCGAGATACTAAATCTCATACTCTTGCACACAACTCCTTCATCTAAATCGCAAGCAATTCTTCGAGCATCCCATTTTCGAGTTCGATTCCGGCAGAATCTCCATTCGTACGCATGCTACACCTCACAATACCAGTCAGGCTTGACCTAGGGGAATGTGTCCAGACAATGGAGGCTGAGGGACAGGAGTGTCGCAATTAACAAATATATCAGAGGTATTTTCCACCGAGTTGTCGAGTCCAGTGTCTGAAAAACTTTGACGTATCTCCCCACTTTAAAGTTTCCCTCATATTCGTTCCAAAACGTTCCGAAATCCCAGTTCGGATAAATGTCTGGACCCAAAGAATACCCGCGTTTTCAATACTACTCACTGTTTCCAGCAGATAGTATAATGCAAAGCGGAAAAAACAACACGGGGAATCACGTTGTACATAGTAAGGATACACGAAAAGTGCTACCACAGAGGACGGAGCAGTCTAGCGGCACGGGCAGCCGGTTTGGTCAAATGTGAGTGAGCTGGACTCCTTGGAAAAGCAACTAGTTAGATCTTACACACTACTACAGGATTTCTCATGTTCGGTAAATTAATATTGCACGCCAAACTTGAGAAATCCCATATGCTTCAAAGATAGCCCACAAACGCGTACAAGATATAAGTAGGCAATAATGCGGGAAAATTTTTTACATTTTTTTTACATTTTTGAAGACAAACCTTGCTTGGGAGATTCCTTCTACTTAGCCTCTGTTTCAAAGCCTCGAAAGGTCAACCCACCACGTCCCTCCAAAGCCACACTCTGAAAAATAATGACGGGAACTGGATAACTTCTAAGCCTTGCTTTATTGGTCACAAACCTGTTCAACTTAAGGCTACACATTGTTAATCCCAGAATTTTTTTTGGAAACACAAGTCGTCCTGATTATGCGAGGAGCCAAGGAGCCATTGTTCAGAATTTTCGTACTACAAGCCACAGTCTTCAGCCCATAGATAATCAGGGTACCTAATGAAGTTGGTGCGAACCTCATTTCGTCATCCAGTCTTTGGCTGCGATCAACAGTCCATCAAACCAAGAAATGAACAGGCCCGTTCTTGAGATCCCAAGGGAGAAAATGAACATTTTATGCCCAGGATTATTTAATACCTTGGTGTCTAATTATGTATCTCCAAAAACCTTGCAAATAATTCATGAATTTCATCATTTTGAGCATTATTGGACCAAAACGATTTCCGCAGTTCCCTGGATCGAATAGAGCCACCCAAATTGTTTGGACCAAAACGATTTCCACAGTTCTCTGGATCGACTAGAGCCACCCAAATTGTTTACAAGAAACCATCTTACTTCACCCTCATTTCGGCAATTGCTATGAGATTTGTCATTGGTCTTTATTCAGAAAAAGTCGAGCTCAACAACAAAAACCTAAAGCAGGTGATCTCAGAAATGTTCCTCTAAAATCCACTTTACAAGTTGTATAGACATATATGCTTTACACTGGGCTTGAAAGCAAACAACGTTGTGGGTATGGAAGAAGTCAAACAGTAACTAGAAATGAGAGAAACGCAAAGGTAAACAACAGACGCCGAGGTTTGTATTGGTACACTCACTTACCAGTTGGATAGTGTTGACAGATGACTCAGCTCGATACCAGCTCAATCTCTCGTCTATCATAGGATAAAACTGAATGTCTTTTCAAAATCCACCTCACCGTTCATTGGGAACAGCTTCGAGTGATATCCAATCGACCGTTCTGTTATCTCCTCATTAGTTCTTACATGAATGAAGGAACTGGTTGTGGGCTTAGTTGATTTCTAGTTCACGTAAGATGACTTGTATTCTATTCTGTTACCAAACCGAGCAGGCTCTAATCCAGTGGATTTTACACCACTGATTTAACGGCCAAATACGTCACTACTGACCAATACTAAAGGGCAATTTATTGCTGTATTCTATTCTGTTGCCAAACTGAGTAGGCTCGAATCCAGTGGATTGAACGGCCAAATACGTCAATACTGACCAATACTAAAGGGCAATTTATTGTGGTACAAATGAGATTTTAAGCCAACATATTGTCTGACCGCGTGGTGTGCACCAATTGACTTGAGGTGCACTTGAATTTACAGGGTTACTGAATGTTTTCTCCAGTGTGTGTGTGTGAAAATTGGTTGTAAGCGACTTTGAATATCAGACTGTCTACGGAGAATAACAAATGAGAGCAACGTGGACGATGAAAATACAACGCGTCAAACATTCATATCAGAATCATGTGGGCACTGAACAAGTGACCTTGAGAATATGAATGCCTGTATCCACGCTACACAACATGTCAGCCAACGTGGCTAAAAACGTGCGAGATACTATGGTTCGTAATTTATACATATGCAGCCGTCCTACTCACTCAACCTTGTCCTCAAACTTTGTTAGCAAGTGATCGTAGGACAGCACATCGTTATGTCTAAGTTGGAGTGGCCTCCAAGATTCCCAGAAGCTGAATTGCCTCACAAAATTGTTGTTTCACCAACTATTGAGGGTGGTTTAGAAATAATTACACATTATATTTCGGTTTTCCGCACTGAAATCTGGTTTCTTTGAAGCCACAAAATGAACGCAAGTCCTGCTGCCAAATTCCAAAACCAATCATCCGTTGCATCATCTGCTTCATTTTAAGTAGCAGTCTCCCACGATTTGCTGCATGTGTTTTGTACTAGTGACACGGGTTACCAACTTGCACTCCACGCCACGGTCAATGGGAAACGGGAAACTACCATCGTCCGCATCAACACCCAAATCCTCTTCAATATCCCCAGCAACATCAGTTGCATCCTCATCGTCATCAAGGAGAACATCTCCATTTGCAACATCAAACTCACCTTCATCTTCAAAAATATCGACAGGGACGGCACTAGTGTGACCCTGAACACATTAGAAACAAAAACAACGGTCGGCACTGAATACCCTTCCGGTGAATAGCTACCAGGCCACCCGATGGAAGCCTGAGTGCTGCAATAGTATCATCTGCCCGAAACTAGATAGGACAAGATGAGGTTTCGTTCCTGGAACATGCATTACTCGTCGTCACAATCATAATGATTACCGCTCATTCCTTTGTTCTGGCGTTCCGGGTTTTAAGATTGCAAAGTCATCATCACCATCAACATTACCCAAGGATATCCCTGACCTCACAGCAAGTGACCGTAGAGAAATCTGCAAGTGTACATAGTTTAATATGCTATCCCTCTCTTCACCAGCACCATTTCTTAACACGTTCACAGACATTAACCGCTTCCTGTTTGTCTACTGAAGCGTGAGTTTAACGATTTTCAGCATCAGATTTAGCGTCAAATCTACCAACATCACCAACACAATCAGTATCCTCATCTTAATCGATATTTGTAACATCAACACAACCAGAAACAGAATGATTACCGAATGCATCATGGTCACCGATGTTGATATCCCAAAAACTCACTACTGGCACCATGTACATCGCTAGAAACAGCACCAACACGTCAATTTGCTGGATACTGGCAGACATCCTCAAAATTCCCTACCAACCTCCCCAGTGTCGCGAAGAAGTCTGAGGGCATAAACCGCGCATCCTCATTCTCTCTATGGTGAACATCAACACAAGTACAAACATTGCGCTTGTTTCAAGCAATAACAAAATCAAAATCGTTATCACCAAGTCCGCTTGAGGATCATGAACAATGCGAACACAAGCATTATCAACGGACTCCTCCTCAATAAGATCAAAATCAGAATCACCACAATCTCGCTCCTGTGAATCCACGAGTTTGTTGGAACGGCTTTTGTCACCAAACGCAACAGCGTTATCTTCATTGTCATCTTGATGGCCACATGGATCATGGGCATCATCGCCAGCACCATACAACTGATGAACTCTGACGGCTGCAATGAAACCAATTGCGCAAACAACATCCTCACTTCTATGTTTGACAGCATACGGCGAACGCCACGGGTGGGAAAGTCGAAGGTGATTGTGGGTTAGAACTCGGCCTTTATCTGCTCAAACTTGCTCGTCTGACTCATCAGCATACCTCGTGTAACTAGCCAGACCGTCGCTTCCGATCTACTCAGCAGTCAGTAATCGGAAATAATCAGACATCGTGGTGGAATTTGGAGGTAAAGTACGATGTTCGTTCTTACTGTGGGCAAATGTGTACAGCAAATTAGCCTGAATGGCGTACAAATTAGATGCATGTTGCTCAACTTGAGCGTATGTAGGTCGTTCTGTCTGTGAGAAAACATGCTGCAGGATCTCCCCATCCCAGCAACGCTATACATCCTCTGTCCTCATGTTTTATGAATACATTACTTTTGTTACACAGGCTACAGTAAACATAGCTGAAACGCGTGTAAGCACGTTGCCCATTATCGGATAAAGTTTGTCTAGCACTCAGATCCATAGCCACATTTTGGAGGACATCGCCAGTCTCCTTACACTCGAGTAAGAAGTGTCGTCATGTGTAAATTATATCGGCAGTCCGTATTACTGACCATGTGCTCTGTTGGGTGGAGTGGCACTTTGTTTCAGAACATGTCGGATGTGATCCGGTTAATTAACGTTTTCACCAGTATGATCAAACTGATTTGAGTCAATCCGTTTCTCGGAGCACGGATTCTCATATTGCATAATAAATGAGATCAGAGCTGTGGAAAATGGTTGGGCTTCACCATTCAACACTGACAGTCATATGAGCACTCGCCAGGTGGCCTTGAAAATTCGCTAGTTCGGTTAATGCCTTACCAGGAAATCTGGTTCATGTAACCTCTACGGACTAATAGCCTGTCGTTCGAGTACGGCTTGAGTGTATGTTAGAACTTTTTGCAAAAAAACACGAAATAAACTGGCACCCGTTGTATTGTGAAACACCATGCTTTATGCCTGATCCTAGATTCCCGCTAACACACTGTCAGAGCACTGCTTGCTTGGTGCTCAAAAAGTTCGAAAATGGATCACTTGTAGGATCTGTGGTATTAATGTACAGTGCTTCGAAGCTTTCTTGGATGGGGACATCACGGTTTTATTTTCACCGTGATGTCAAATAGAGCAATAGTTATTCTCCTTCGGTGTCTGTAGCCTACGAGCGACATTCTCATTGTTTTGCTGAACACGAAGGCAGGCGGTAATATCCTGGTCGTTATCAGTAAATCAGTAAATCTCTCCGAATGTAAGTACACGCAACATCAACCTTCATGCCACCATCCAGATTGATCGTGGAATGCAGTTGCACCGGTAAGAAACACCCTCAGGGAAGATGTGATTTGGTCGAGTTTACCGAAGGGAGCATGAAAATTGTGTCCATGAAAATCCACCTAACTGGTATGCAACTGTAAGAAACTCGCTGCAGCTTTGTGAAAAGGTGCGTAGCCTTGTTTACCCACATGTATTTTCCAATACTGATCAGGAAGGGCGACCTAATTTCCCCATGAACAACAACATAGGGCAGCTGCCTGGATAATGAAAGGAATCATTACATTTTACCCGAGTTTGTTGCAAATCAAATATGTAGTCAATAGAGCCATCCAACCGCCGGAAAAAAATATTAAGACACAGTGAAATCAGAGTTAAGTAGTTCTAAAACACGTCAAGCATTTCAGTAGCATCAGCCGTTTTCCAAACCTCGCACCGCCAATCAATCATCCTACGCCCCACTCGTGAACCATAACCTGAAGGCTGCTTTCAACAGTAAAAAGAACGCGCACCATACGTGCAAATTAGGATGAGATGTATGCATACCCCTACAGCTAGTTTGGAGGAAACTGGCCAGCGTCTTGGCGGAATTGCTATCCATTACTACTTGCCTTCAACAGGGTCCCGGAAAAAGCTACCCACATACAAACCGTTTCCGCGTTAGAAATTTTCACACCGAGCGGGGCACTAAACACATCTGAGCGAAACCAAGTTGCGGTATTCCTCACGGCTACATTATTTCATAGAACGCATTGTCATGTTGGACACACCATTTACATAGGTGGCACTTATTTCACATTGTCGCAGACCTCACCAAGTTTAATCACACCATTACATACGAAAATCTTCAAACGGTAGATAATGGGGTGTGGTCTCCGCAGCTGGATCACTCGTCGCCTATTTGGCCACTGTAATGTTGAGACCGAATCATTTCCAATAGTTGCTGAAGATACGTGATCCATTAGGCTGAAAGTACGGACCGAGTTGTTAGGAATCTCTTGATTTTCAGGGACTCCGTGGAGGCAGCGAGACATAGAAGATGGAAATGAACCCTTCCTGAATGGACTGGGGGAAACCTCCGGAGAGACAGCAGCTCCTAGTCACGGGAGATTTCAGTTCCCCAGGATAGTAGTTGAGAGTTGGAATTAACGAAGATCATGAGTTATTGGGAACTTGGTTGCTCTAAACAATTCATTGACGCACATTTCAACATCTGGCCTATTCTTAGAAAAGTTCTCCAGGATCGAATTTGTTCTTTGTGATTGTGCCAGAGGACAGTGCCAACTAATATCAGTTTTGCCAATCGCATCACAAGTATCGATATCGTCGTTGTCGCCGACATGATCATCACCATGGGGACACTGATTGGTATCATCTACTCTACCAGAGGCCTCATGTTCACAACCCACCCTACCCCATTACACAGCGCTTCAACGAGGCATCAGACTGATCCTACAAAGCAACATGCGTCATAAAATGATTATCACCCTGACGGTCAGTGTCCATTCTAACCTGGGAGCTCGGATCCATAGGACTCTAATCGAATTGATGTCGCGGGTATCCGAGGGAGGGTGTGTGTAGTCGAGATACGCCTGTTTAGTAACCGAAAGTTAGACAGTGAAAATGTGCGTCATCTGAAAAGCCCCAGTACGTCAACGGAGTTTACCAACATCGAAGAAGGCTGAGCTCCACAAAGAAGGTCGCTATATTTTGATGGGCAAACGCTCGTCGCGATTACGTGGGACGAAGCAGCGTCGGTGAAGTTGTTTCAGCACACTGGTGGTTGAGATTGTTGCAGGCAGCAGCACTGTGCAGTTCAATGTGTGACCGCGGCCCGTCATTGTCGAAAGTAACATCATCATTTCCGTCCTGGCAACCAGCACACGTAGGAAAGCACCAATTTAACTGATATCACGTTTGCATCAACACTCCGCTGTAGGCAGCACCGTCATCAGCAATACTTGTGTGATGACTAACGAAATGTAGGCAAAAAGCTACAGCCTAAGGGACGGATGATTTTGAGAATCCTCAAAGCTTGACCGGCCCTAATGTTGGTTTATCGCCGAACTAAGCGAGACTATTCGTCGTAGCTTCACAGACCAATCATCGTGCGTTCACATTCGAACGGAAACTATTTAAATGGGTCGCTTGTGCTTCATCACAGATAAAACAACATGTATTCCACCTGCCTGTTCATTCTGGTTTTAGCACTGTCGGCAAGTGCCGAGCCAAAGGTAAGTGTGTGTGACGGGTTCAGACACTCCTCGCTGTAGAACACACTCAACACGCACGCTATTCATTTCCTAGCTGATGACGAAATCCATATTGTTGGCCGTCACATCTCACCCACAGTAGAGCACCAATATTTAGGTCAGTGAGTAGACGCCACAGGCTTACCTAAACACACCTCCCATCCAATCCATTGATGAACAGGTAAAGAGAAATGCTGGTGAATTAAGTGAGTTTTTCAAGTTCCGTGTTCAGAATCTACACTTCGGTTAATATGCAAATGAAACAAATGTGGTGGCAAGAACTGCACGCTGTATTTTCGCTGGGCAGCAACTTATAAACACAGATATGTGCATCATCCACGATTGTCGTGTCAAATCTCCCATGCTCTTCCATCACACCTACATCTACGGTTGCGAAAGATCTTGTTCACTGCTCTTGTTTAATGAGTTAGGATTTGACGACAGCTGTCTTGTCCACATTTTTCCTACCGTATAGATCCTCTGTGTACGACCTGTCAAGCGGCTGTTCCGGTGATCAAGCTTGCATCGGTATTCGGAAGTTCGGTGGAGAGCATTGTGACAATGATTTGTGATGTCTTGGGAAGTCTGCACGATGCGGTAAGCAAATTACTTGGCTGCCACATTATTGTGTGTTTTCAACTAACCCAATGAGAATTGCCTGAATGATAGCCCCTTACCATGAATGACACGCAAGCACGAGGTTAATTTTATTCGATGTTGAGGATGGGTCTTAAGGTTGGGTCCTTAAGAGTGTCTCGCTTGAAATATTTATGTAGACAATGCGCCCGAGAACATGTTTGATTGATCGGACACTTTACTAGCTTGAGAATCGAATCTGTCGTCTGTTTGCAGTGTGAAGCATTCGTGCCGCAGTTATTTGAACTGCTCAAGGAAGGTTCGGAACCGAATGTCTGCGCAGTAAGTAAATTCCATTTAGAATCCATTGTGAAAATTTATTTGTAGTCATTTGTGCTGGTCATTTTGCATTTTGTACCGGACTACATCACACCAAATGACCAAATTTTACCGTTGTTCGTTTCAGAAACTCGGCGTTTGCTAACAACCGTCCGACCTGTTGGCGTTCGACTTTCGTTGAGTAAGTCAAACCCGAATAATTGGCTACTTCTGGCGTTGGTACGTGGGCCTTTGGCGAGTCTCAAGTGGGCTGTAGTAGCGGTGGTCTCTGGTTGACAGAATGATTGTTGATTTATTCAGTGCACCGAATATGACAGTTTGCGACAAAAGTGAAACCACTGCATCGCACAACGTCCTTGAAATGTTAGATTACTGAAATACAACGCCTTAAGTAATATATATCACCCCAAATGCGCTCGCTGAACTGGCACACAGTTACCCAGGTACGCACAATGGGAACTGAGCAAGCATCTGGGACTTATATGATGGCTACCAAAGATTTCTTGATGAAGAAACAGAAGGTCTATCCTGAAATGGGCTTTGATCATGATAGAAGGTTTTCTATTCCAGTGAGCGATGAAAAACATCAAATATCGTATCTTTAGGTGAAATATCCACGAAACAGGGAGGAAACATGCGTCAGGTTATTGATCCTTACAATTGCACAATTACTTATGAAAGTAAATGACGTTGATACTTGCAATGATTTTCTCTTTTCAGGTAGAATACTAGTTTCCAATTTTACTCCTTAAATCGTTGTAACGAGCTTAAAACTAATTACACTCGCATTACAAAATACAAAAGTTTCTCTTTAAAATTCTGGTGTCACTCGGAGTCACTGGTCTGGGTCTGCGCGAAGTCGAATGCTCTGCAAATGAACCTAAATTAAACGCCATCCTCAAAATTTCACACCGAATTTGAAGGAAACTGAGGTATCCTCTACGCATTGCCATTCTCTATGAGGCCAAAATCAACCAAGAAAATCGAAGCCACACTCGTTATCACCGTATTCGTCTTGAAGAGCATAAGCAACCGTATCATTACTATGATAAAAAATTTCCCCTTTGTCATCATCAACCCCCTCCTCTACATCCACATACTAATCAGCACCGCTCTTGTCCCCGAGAACATGATCGTCAGCATCATTGTCAACCTGGTTGTCATCTAGAAATCTTGTTTATACTCAGCGTGTCAGCACACTTGTTTCTTCCCAGGGTGAAGTTGGACACACATCTTCACTCTACACGATATATGTAAGCTGTTGTGTCGTTGTGTTGCACCGTGTAATATCGACCTCTCGCTCCGCGCAAAACTGCTTTGATAAACGCGAACACCTTTCGATTCAAACAAGTATTGCGAAAGTCAGTCTTAAGCAAGAGGTCGAAGAATTTGCGTGTTTGCTACCAACGGGACAGGGGCAATGCAACTCAAAATTGCTTGTATACCATGTCCCAATCCATAGCCAGTCTAGCCATCGAAGCTATAGTGGCTCTTGATAAACGATTCAAGTAGTAATGTGTTTCTACGCATCTGCACTGTGCTAACAAGCGTTCAGATCCTACCCACGCAGCTGCACAGAACACGGAAATATGACACCACAATAGAGAGGGGCTGGCTACTACCTGGTCTGGTGGAATGTGGCTGGCGGCATCGCAGCTTACTCACATTTTGGGTGTCACCGATTCGGGTCAATCATGCACAGTACTGAAAACAACTTTGGAAATTTGCTTTTCCCCGAATGCGTACAGCAAACAGACACATAATTCCTCACAATGAGAATTGATCAAGCACGTGGGACATGTTTGATGGCTACCGCAGATTTCTCGTTGAATTCGCGGCAGATCGATATCGAGATGTGCTTTTATTAAAGAGCAACGTAGCCTTCCTCTTTTCGGCTGGATATAAAGAGCCTTCAATTTCACTACACACACATTACAAAATACAAACGTTTCGTGGTATAATTAGGGCGTTAAATCAGAACCACTAATGGATTACACCGAAAGTGCACGGTTTCAAGTGATCTGCGAATGAACCTTGTAGAAAGCATTACTAAATCTGACTGCTGGATACTACCAGTGTAACGGTGGGTACTACTGATGCGGCATGTGAGTAGCACGTCTTCTCGTAAATCCGCTTTGCGTCTCTTGAAAAGTGAGATCTGTTACGGAATTTGTGGAGTCTCTTTGTAGCATTTGCTTGCAGTTGAGTAGCAGTCAATGAATATCCAGAAAAAGTTCAGGAAGACGCGTTCAAGGAGAAGGTGGATATTCAGTTTTGTAAACGAGGTGCATATGAGAGTTTTGCTCCCCTGTTCAGTAGTCTGTAACTGTTAAGTTGGCGTTCTCAAATGGACAACTCCGCAGCGAAGGCCTTCTTCCTTTCACCAGATACCTTGAAAATTCCATACCCACATCTCAAATGTCTTGAGGGAAAACGATGGCGCAGACCATTAACCGTCATTCTCTCTACGTTCAACATCAACCCTAATAAATTAGTCACGGTCATTTTAAGCAATACCAAAGTCGGACCCATGACCGTCTTGAAAAAACTCAACAGTCGTCAAGATCACTATTTTTATGGCTTCCCCATCGCCGGCACCAAAAAACCATACTTACCGTGGTCTCCGCCAAGGCACTTGTGCCCACAAGCTTTATGACAGCCAGTAGACCGGGACATGCTACCCAAAATTGACGACCTCTTCGGAACGATGCAATTCGTTGTGTGCACACACATTTTGGTAGTAACTAATGACACCGATGTGAGTAGTGCCATGCTTCAAGTGGACGATAACTTACCAATCGGTGAGCGACTGTCAATTGTCACCTCCTAGTCCTCTTCGGCTCCGCCACGAAGAGACTGGATTTTACCGTAGTGTGGCGGTTTGTGTACATCGGCGACCCACTGAGCTATACTGGGGTGTGTCCGCGTGACCCTCACATACCTCATACCTCTCTCATACCAGGTTGGTCCATGGGTAGAGGTGCGAAAACACAGCCTCCTGGCCCTTCAGGTTGGGGGTTGGAACATGTGTGGCGACGTGTTCCGTAAAAATGTTAATGTACTTGCATTTCTAGCCCGACACCGCTGCCTTGCGGTTAGGCTTTTGAGCCAAAGGTTTTGATTGAGGACTCTAATCGTTCTCCTGTCTAGGTGTGGGCGGCCTGGCAATGTCCCACCCTCGTACAACCATGGCATTTACAAATAACAGTGCTCAACAACCATGACCTCTTCGGTTGTTCACATCAACCGGGCAAAGAGGTGTGCTTCTTGGGATGAGTGGGGAGCAGTAGAAGAAATAAGGTGCTTGGGCTGATTCCGCGTCACTCTGTTCAGATTCATGCAATTGCCTTACCCTCTGAAGATAAACACAGACATGGGTAGGTAGTCCGTCGTTAGTCTTCTCCACATCTTTGACACCGATGGGGGGAACTGGCGTCAAAGGACGACCCCTAAAAAGCGAACGTCCCAAACTCGCGGATGCTTAGGTCAACAGGTGGCTCGTGAACGGTGAAATTCGACTCATGTCAATAGTTCAGCGTGCCGAGATTTTGTGGTAATTATTTGCCTATGACTTGCCAAGAAAACTCTGAAAACCACCCAAGAGGACGTCTTTGTACTGCTTCCCCTGATAGCTAGATGGACACGACAAATTTGGATTGATGTTAACTGCGTGACGGGGACGCGCTTGTAGGTGCTGGAAAAAAACACAAGAGCTGATATTTGAGGCCGTGTTCTGATGGGTTTCCCATGAATTCCCACGAACACATTACTGTTGAGCGACTAAACGTCCTTCTGTTTTGATCAGAACCAGTGTTATTCTCGAGGTTTGTAACCTGCTTCAAACAGGAGTGGCTGCCAAATCCTACTCAAACTCAGAGCACACGCTAGCACCACTAACAGTATGATCAATTGCGTTCAGCGATGCTACTGATGATCAGAGGATATCCCTTCGAAGAGCGGAAGTTCACATCCATCTACCAGAGTAAATGAACGGTGTTCCATTCAAGTCCACAAAAGCATTCAGCTTACCCAACACAGTCCACATCTGGTTTGATCTCTGATCTCACTGGTGGAAGGGCAGTGCGGCCATTTAGTTCATGCATCAAAGTTCTTTGGAAAACCCACATGCCCGACCGTTGGCCTCTGCGCTCTTTGTTGTGCAGTTTCCCTCATGGCTCCAAACATGTAAATCAAGTTGTCGGATTCGAATCGTTTGCGACGCCTTCCAGATATCCATCTTGCCCCTGTCTGGGTTAACTGCTCATGATTAGGCTTGCGTTACGTAATTCGACTTATGTTTTTATGTTTCGGTCGTGGTAGTCCAAAATGAGAGGAAGTGGCCACTAGGTTGCTACTGGATAATGTGCCTGCAAATCCCGACATGTTGAATGTGAAACTGGCGAGTAACGATAAATGTTCACCTCATCATATTCATGAGGTTGATTTAATTGAGGTGATCCCATTAACTGTGATCTATTCGTCAGAGCTCGTTACTTGGCAGTCCGCAGTGAAAGTCCTATGAGACTTGACGTGAGTTTCGGCCACTCTTGTTTCTGTCCGCGTGAGTGAACGCAGCTGCGGTTGAAATCAACACTGCTCCGAATGCCGGGTAATTCATTGCAAACAAGGTGAGTGCAAGCAATCGGACGCAAGTGGAAGAAACTCATTTGCACAGAGATTGAGGAAGTCGGTTAACCTTACTTGTGTCCCTTGAAAATTACGCATAAGCGGATACACACATCAGAAAGGTTCATTAACCTCTGAACAACTAGTCAAATAGGTGAGCGGCCAACGCGTCAGACTGTTTTGGACAAATTCAATTCGTACTTTGCGTCGGTAACGTACGCTGGTACACACTAGCTCTACACATTCATATGCCTTTCATGGATAGTCGGGTTTCCTCATCTTGATCAGATGCAGCGGCTATTTCGTTGGACTCTCCTTTGGAAACGCCTTCTTAATTAAGAAGCTGGCTTCAACAAACTCGTCTTCATCCCAGGCTCTCTTCAGTTGTATGGACGATCCCTTGAATACCACGGAAAGCACACACTTCTACCACAAATACCCTACTTTCGTGATACCAGTCCTGGTTTATGATGACCTTGGTGCCATCACAAATTGCACTGGTTTTCTTGCTAGTCGTTCTCTATTAGTTCCGTTTTCGCATTCCGTTGGATCATTTATCTACCGCGGTGGGGTGTTTCCTTTAGCCGTGTCATGCAGAGCCGGCGCAAGGAACTTCTGGCCTCTTCATAGCATGCCATTACTACAATGTACCGATTGCCATACCTGTCAACGGAAAGGGCTGCATGGCGTGAAAGGACCATAGCTCTCCGAGTTCTGACGCAGGCATAGTTTTCTTGAGAACATTTGTGATATTCCTCACCATCAGTTTATATCACTAACAAGTTAAAACGTACTTGAATATACTACCTCTCACCCTTAACTACTAAAATATCTATCAAAGCAATTCCTCCAGTTTATATCACTAACAAGTTAAAACATACTTGAATATACTACCTCTCACCCTTGACTACTAAAATATCTATCAAAGCAATTCCTACATTTTGAGTAACCCGTTTGTGTATTCAGCAGTCGGCTTTCTTGAAAAATCAAGCGGCATCTCAAGCATCAATGAATTCGGAATATCCGCCTTCCAACATCATTTGCCGGCATCAGTGTCTGATCCCATTTGCATTCTTTGGTTGCATCTGGAACGTTCCGAGGAGATTCGGCGCAATTTGATTGGTATACCAAATACACGCCATTCAGCGAATATCTACCTCAAAGACGACGTTTCCTCTTCATCACACTATAAACCCCGATCTCCAAAAATTTGCTGAGTGGTCGCTGACAAGAATAGTCTCCACAGTTAAAATTACGCCCAGTGTTACATTTGCCGTTAAACGTTTGTGACTGCTGTTCGCCACCGGCCTCTTTGGTTTCCTCTGGGCCGCAGCATATCAAACGATGTCTCCACTATCCTCCCAAACAAATATGGATTGCGGACTTTCCATTGGGCTTGTTTGAGTTTGGTGTGGTGGGGTAGTTGGTCAAGAAAGCATCAGTGACATCATCCGTTGGTCCGCCACCCTATCGAGAGTTTAACGGAGCTCGCAAGTCAATCTGATTGTGGGTGGTATGGCATGGATCTAGTACACAGACTGAGACCGTCCTCATAGACACTCGAGTGTTTCTTAGAAAATAACAAACCAAGCAGCCTTTTTGTTATGTTTGGTTACGTCACGTTTGGTTAGTAGGAGATATAATTGAGCGGCCTGCCTGAAAGTTTTAGCCTGTGAATCCAATCTAATCCAAACAAATCCAAGCCAGGATGATCGGACACTTGACAATTGCCACTCGCAGTGATGTCGCCGAAAGTAAACTGCCGGATGTACAGTGTGCCACCTGTTTGTTTTCGGTTAGTGCCGGGCTGCCAAGAAGTTTCCAAGTTCTTTCTGAATTAATGGTATCTGATGTCGTGTCCATCTGGAGACGATATTATAAACTAATATGTATGTCCTCCTGTCGGCCTGTGGGCTTTGATGGCAAGCCAGTACAACTCCAGGCTTGAGAAAGTTGACGTTGGAAATTCTGGGTCTAAAATTCGTCTTGGATACCTGCCTTCGCTTGCCGTCAAACCAATCCTCCCCGTGGCCAATACGGGAATTTCTGCTCCAGCCTTGCCTTCCCAACGGACACGAGTTGGCGAAATGCCATTCAACACATTTCCAGGATGCTGAGATACGTTCTTGTTACCACGACGGTCAGTATGTTTCTGAACGGCATCCTGCATCACTGCATGAACAACACTGTCGGGAACGTCCTCACTGATTCACTTCAACACGGTCCATATATGCGTCGCGCGTTCCTGCTCCAAATCGCTGCGCACGAAGACATCTTTCCATACACAGAATTTCTCTTCGGTACATTAAATATAGCAAAATGGTGCCCCAATAAGTGAAGTATGTTCCCTAAAAGCCAACCGGCATTCTTCTGAAACATAGTTGAGTCACTCCAACCGTAAGCATCATTCGATTCGGATCCCCAGAATTTATGACAAGTCGACAACATCCAGAGCGCAAGTCAAGCAGCGACAGCTGGAGCGAACCATGTATATCTGCCGCTAAAGAGGCGGCTAACTTCTGAATTTCGGTGAGTTTATTTATTCACTGAAAACTCGCGCAAAGCAGGTATTTCTTGTATGTCTACTTAACAAGAAACAAGGAGAATTACGCGCACTACTTGATCCTTCGATTACGTCATATTCAGAGGTTTCAAGATAAATATCGCACCACACAATTTCACAAACGTTCATTGCCAGTCGAACTACATATCGTCCTGGTGTCTGGATTACTTGAATGGCATTTCAGTCATTGCAAAGATGAAAGCAAATAGAAGAATGCAGTTTGAAATTTTGGAGTATCAAACAGACTTGGTCTTTGTTACTCGCCAATGACACTGACCTGTGATCCTGTTACTTCACGCCGCGAATACGTTTCAAATTTAATCAAGTTTTTGAAGGCTAAGGCCGTCTGACAACAGTATATTTCCGTGATAGTCTCAAGGCCTGGTGGCCTGTTTGTAATTGTGAATTGTGACCTCATTTCCGAGTACACGCTTGAGAGAATTTCCACGAAACATTGAGACACACTGAGTCAAGAACGATCAAACCATGCTAGTGTAGAGAAAAGCTATTTGAACCTTTTGTCTTTTTATATGGCGCGATCTAGACACATCTAGATTATTTCTGATCAAGTACCGAAATTCCTGATATGACGCAGCGTTAGCCGTGTCTAACGTATGAACGTAGCGGAAATTCTGTCAAATTGCAAACGTGCTACTCTGTTCTGGAATGTGCGAAAGACCAGTCGGAACCATTTTAATTGTTCCAAGTAACGACTGCTGTGAGGGCATAATGCCGTCGATGCCATATGGATTTACGCTGATTTGAAGTACGCCGGACTCCACCACTAAGCCCATTTCGCTCTCGTTTTCCCAATACACATGAATTTACTTTACGAGTGGTATTTTCACGGTCACTGTCGTGTCACCGTTCGCGATGTCTTAACTTTCATTACGTTTGGGCCTAATGAGTGAGGATTCCAGCACCGGAGGATTCAGAAGACCTTGGAGGTGAACGTCGCGTCAGCGGTCGCTAAAGAATCACATGGTCGTACTACTGTCGGTGGTTCTTTCAGGTTTGAACACAAATCACCAGCTGAAACGAGTGCTCAAGGGGGGACATCTACCATGAAAGATGATTTATTTCCTTTAAGATGTACTTCTCAACAGCATTTTCGTCAGGAATTTTCGGATGCGAGAATTACCGGAAAACACTGGAACAAACCGTACGTTTAGCCAAATACCGACAGTTTTTACATCGTAATTCTCACCCTGCATTTGAAGTGCTGAAATCCAAGAAAGACTAGGTTTTATCGGCGTTGCCCATCAAACCAAATTCAGAGTGGTCCGGCTTACCGACCTCGCTTACTTTGACGGGAAGTTGCCCCAATGATGGTATAGTCAGGGAAGACACACTTCATATGACCGTTGAGTTTCATATGGCTTAAGGTGATAAGCATGATGAAAATGCAGGAGCTCCGATCGAGTCCCCCGTGGTCAAGCTCAAAATCAGTAGCTCACTGTTGGGCTCCAGAAAACGCTGCAAAACTAGTCCTTTATTACTTTTGTTTGTAGTCAATACTATGGGGCGAATGCGGGCATTTTGACCAAAGTCGTCAAAAGGGGTGAATGCGGGCATTTTGACCAAAGTCGTCAAAAAAGCAGGCTACTTTTTCCCCAAATCGATGGACACAGAGTATTTTTATTACGTGATAGATCCTTCCACATGCACATTTTTCGTTCGGCTCAATGTTAGAATATATTGACAACCCAAGACTGCGCCGAGAATGAAGTCCACGCCAGAACGCGCGCTGTTTTTGTGCGCGTAGGCTGAAAACTTTCAAACTGATAAAATCCAGAGTCCCTTTGCACCGCGTTTGAATAGTCACGTGCAAATCTCGGCCGATATGAAAGTCCACCGGCAGCGAATATAAATGACTCAGAAAGCCACTGATTTGTGAAAGATTTAGTAAGCATGTTGCCGTTATTCATACCATACAGTCTCCTGCTTCATGCTTACAGCGTTCATGTCGCACATTGCGAGCAACTGGAAAATCTAGGATTGCAGGAACATGTACATCCGACTGTAAGTCAATTATCTGTTCAGATTTAAGATGACTAGCTTGAGTTTTTGTGCGAATCGATAAGAATTGTATCATACATGAGTCTCTCATTAAAATGACTGAAGAAAAAATATCCTCTAGCGAAATGCACACGTTTGCAAACGAATTTGGTCTTGCGGGAGACTCACCTGGAACCCCGCTGAATCTCTCGTTTGTGATGTTTCCAGGCAACTGAATGTGCTGCACCAGGCCACCTCATGTTTCAGTTGCTACGATATTCGAGATATCGCGATACATGTGTATTCGTAATGCACTACTCATAAGGCGAGTCTCCTTCACAATTTTCTTTGCAAATGAGTGCATTTCGCTAATTTCGAGCAATTTGGTTCCACGTAGAACATAAGGTTGAAGAAAACTCGGGGACTGCGCCTATCTGATGAGCTCCAAGAAGGGCGAAACCGGTCGTGGACTGTCGAAGAGTTTTCAGTAACCTTAGGAATAAAACGAAATAAAATAAAACAGAAATAAATAAAATAAGATAAAATAAATATGAATGAAAATAACCGTATGAATGTAAATTCTTTCTTTGACGCATGAATGTTTCAATTTTTCGCAGTAGGACATGAGAACTTCGGTCCACAATGGATATTCTGTAATGATACTTGTGCTTTCGTTATATGTCGGTCACATTGTATCGAAAGAACGTGCAACCGAAGGTACCGAATCCTCCTAAGTGAAAAACGTTTCGATTCTGTACAGCATCCCAAGTGTGATGAACATACTGAGAGATAGGTAGGTAAACGGTTGAGAGCCTACATATGCTTGTGGATACTGGCCGACGAACATACTGAGAGATAGGTGGGTAAACGGTTGACAGCCTACATATGCTTGTGGATACTGGCCGATTTTCCGATGTGTATACATCTTAACCAGCACTCAAAGTTATATTTCCAATTGCGGCAAGGTCCTGAATCGAACTGACAAGTGAAGGCGTCTCCTGAAACGGGTCATTTCAATTGGACACGGTTGAAAATCTAGTCATTCTAATGCCTCAGCAAGCATGGATTCGCTGAGAAGTTATTCTGCTACAACCGAGTGGCCAAGTAGACCACAATTGAAACAAATGCCACCCCTTTAAAATGGACTACAAACCTTGGCAAAAAAATAATTGTTGCTCGAAGGAATGGAGATAATCAGGCTGAAATCGGTCAAGAAATCACGGAGAACTGCTGGAATATGCGTACGCTAATTTCGTGGGAGAATGTCTGTTAGTTACCTCGGTTTTTCTTGCGTAAAACTATTGAAATGAGTAGGTCCCGCTTTAAAGTTTGGGTAGAACCTGTTGGCCAGTTGTGTTCTCGAATATGCCACTGCGTCCGTGCTTCATTTCAGAATGCTTAGCTGGTAAATGAATCGTAAATTCTGGTAACAAATATTAACAGACCACAGTTTACTACGAATGTTGTGCGTCGCATTGCTTAACCAAACAGACCCAAGCAGTCCTGAACTGCACAGGTTAAGTCAAAAACGATTTTAAGTCAGACTGCACGTGCCTACTAATCCCCACAGGCGTTTTTTTCGCCTGATTTTATCAAATCAGTTAGGCAAGTCCTCTAAACGAATCTAGTCTGCTGGTTGTCGGTCACTTCGTTCGATGGGCTGAGTCAGCTAAGTTCAAAAGAAGGCCTGTGCGTTCCCACATTTGCTACGAGAAGGTTCTAAACCAATGGAAACGGAAGGCACATTGGGTTTACGTCTATATTGTTTATATCTTCTAAATCCAGACAGGGGCAAGATGGATATCCGGAGGACGTCCCGAACGATTCGAATCCGACAATTTGATTTACATGTTTGGAGCCCTGAGGGAAACCGCACAACAAAAAGCGCGGAGGCCAACTGTCACGCATGTGGGTTTTGATGCGATGCGCCTTCCAAAGAACTTTGATGCACGAACTAAATGGCCGCATTGTCCTTCCATCAGTGAAATCAGAGATCAATCTGGATGTGGATCGTGTTGGGTAAGTTGAACGTTTCTCTGCATGAAATGAGGGCTTGAATGTTGCTTGGAATTACCTGAACACTTGCGTGTGAATCTTCCAAAGTAGTTTTGGATGTATCATCCCTGAGAGAACTGTACTTCATGGAATTAATTCACAAGTCTTGAACGCACGAGTCCATTGTGACGACGTACGTCACGGTTGGCTTCAAAATGCACACCAGGCTGGAAATTTGATGTGCACTAGCAGACACGCTTTCTGGATGCAGATCAGGACCGTGGCTGACATCTGTCAGAGTCGGCGAAACCGCAACGGACTAGTTGAAAAATTGGCGCCCGTTTCCACACCTTGCATTTCAGGCGTGTAAACATCCACGTCTATCGAATACGGTAGCAATGATATACGCGGTATCCTCATTCTGCGGGATGCATGTTATTCCACATTGCTCACACTGCGTGATAAACCGTCCACGAGGAAACGGTGAGATTAATTGGAAACATGTAAATAGAAGTTTCAAACTCTGGCGACGCTGTTCGTCTTTTCGATGATGTCCAATTACCCCCACCCTGAGCTTTAGTCCATAAGTTGAAGGAAATGGTACCTGACTGGTATCAACAATATTTATGGGGATAGTTTCTTTTCAGATTGTCTGACTCAGCTTTTGTAGTCGTAGACGTATGAGAATCCACCCGCCACTATCTTGCACACACACATTTTATAAATAAAAGGTTAAATTATTCGGCGGCATCAAGTTCAGACTCAAACAAACAATAGTTTTACTGCTTTTTTACTGGTATGGACTGTGCATCGTCAGCGTCCTCCCGAGGAAAACGAAGCTTTCGAATAATTGCCTAGTAGGTTTTTATTTTTTTTCTCCGACAAGTTGCTGAACTAATTTGAGCACTTTCACCTTCCAGGCGTTCGGGGCAGTGGAAGCCATGAGTGATCGATTGTGCATTCATTCAAATGGTGCCTTCAACAAAAGTCTGAGTGCGGTAGACTTGCTGTCCTGTTGCGAAAACTGCGGATATGGTTGTAGTGGAGGATATCCTGCTGTGGCATGGGACTATTGGGGGGCTCACGGTATCGTCACAGGTGGTTCAAAAGAAGACCCAAGTGGATGCCGGTCTTATCCCTTTCCGAAATGTGAACACCATGTTCAAGGACACTATCCGCCATGTCCGCATCAGTACTACCCCACACCGGAATGTGTGCAGCATTGTGACACGCCAGGAATAGATTACGTGAAGGATAAGACGAGAGGTAAGTTGGGACGTCAAAGTAGATTTGGTGGTGTGATTTTCTTGGTTTGGTGGTGTTATGCTGTCTAACTCGAATAACATAGATTCAAGAAAGAACAAAACCCTGCGCTTCAGAACATCATTTGCAAACCGTGGTGCGCAAAAACGCACTTAGGATCCATCCACGCAACATTAAGTACATGCAGTGGTTGTAGAACCATCATTGTTTGTGTGGCACACTCCCCGCTCCAAAGGAAACGGTTGATATCGCTATCTCTTATCCGGCACGCGTCGCCCGATTCTGGGTTGAATGGCTTCTCCCATGAGGACAAACATGATAACGAGCCACGTGGGATTCTTTTGTCTTTTTCATGCAGATTGCCCGTTTGTCCACAGTCAGTCAAGTCGGCAAACCGCGGATGAGCAAGAAGCGCATTTACTCGGTGTGATAATTGGAGGGTTTGCTGACAAATATGCCGTTTCCTGATTTCTCTACCTGATCGTTATTTCGTAGGTAAAAGTAACCGAATCCCTCAGTTTTTTGGTAACCAGTCGAACGGGCAAAGCTAGATCCACTTCACTTTAACAACGGCAGGATAACTCTGTTTTCCAACATAAATCCATTCATTTCCATTGATGCTGAGTAGATGTGGTCTAGTTTGGCTTATTTAGTTACAAGTGAGGTTTTTCACGTAATGCACTTGAAGCCCCTTCGAGAAGGAGAAAATTTTTCGAACCGGTTGTTTTTTTTTGGAATTTGTGTTCCTAATTGTTCCAAATTCACCATGCTTCATAACTAACTACGTAACTGGTAGATTTGTGCTTACAAATTTCAAATATTTTTCTTTTAGCAAACATGTCCTACAATATATACTCCTCAGAGATATTGATTATGAAGGAGATCATGCTCCGGGGTCCGGTTGAGGCCGTTTTCACCGTGTACGAAGACTTTCTCCAGTACAAATTTGGTGTATATTTCCACTCTTGGGGTGCGCCGTTAAGCGAACATGCAATTCGTATTTTGGGTTGGGGAGAGGAAGGCGATGTTCCCTACTGGTTGATCGCCAACTCCTGGAACGAGGACTGGGGTGAGAAAGGATATATGAAGTTTCTTCGAGGACTCAATGAATGCGGAATTGAAGATGATGTTACGGCTGGTCTCCCATATTTTCCCACCATTCCACAGTATTGACATCGAGAAGATTTGTCTGAGTTTTTGTCCCACCTGCTTGGCTAAATACACCACTATGAGCCCTGCAACACTTTGTGCTTCGTGAGTGAAACCAATGGCAACTTCCAGTGCGTTGTATGGTTGACCATTAACGAATTTTTACGTAAGAAACATCATTTTGCGGTATCTAAGCTACGAAGCACATCATTTCGGAGATGTAAGGTTCAAAAGTCACTTTTGTCGTTCGTTGATTTCGGCGGGCGGTAATAAACGCTGCATAGTAATGTGCTTCAAATCGTGGCTCATGTCAGCACGAGGGTTCTCATAGCAGTTTAATTATCTCCATTCAGTCGTAGCCCGCAACGTGATTTTAATGCTGACTGTATTTTTTAACGGTTGGCCGACAATCTGCTCATCGTATTCCGTGCGACAGGACTGTCTTGGAAGGGACTGGGCAAGCAAACCTGTAATGTCCTACAGCTGACGAAAAGCGAGGTCGCGCCACAGTGAACGTCATTCAGATTACGATATTCAGCAATCCAAGAAACGACCAAAGCAGAGCTGATATAGTGAAATAACCACTCAGTGGATAACAGGATTATTGATCATTTTCTCAAACATACGGTAGGGTTGGTTTCCACATTCATGTATGTACAGTTGACGCACAGACAGCATGAAAATGCTACAACGGCGCATTACTAGACAATTTGCCAAGTGCCTTTCGGGGCTTCTTTCGGATCCAAAATTGCAGTTGACGCTGTCACAGGAAGTGGAAAGGCGTGACCTAGCTCCCGTTTACGAAGTCATTTGCAATGAATCTGGATGGTTTTGACAGTGCCCAGTGATTTCTTAAGTGGCTATCACCTCGGAGGAAGAACAGAAATATTTCTAATGTTCAGAGATATCCTCGACACTTTCAAACTATTTTTCTCCCAAGTTATCGAAGAAATCTTATGACAAATTTTTCTCGTAGAACTGTCGTTTTGATGAAGGATAGCTGAAACCAGGACGATCGCGTCACCATTTACACAAGCGGCTGAAACCCGCTGTTCACTGATCTCGTTCAAGCAAAGTCCTCTGACTTCCCTATTTGGCTTGGATCGCAATTCGCTAAAAGTTCTTCCGGACACATCCACAACCATCTGGTCATGACGCAGGCTTGCGCACAATACTCCACACAGGAACGGTGCAGTCGAACTGAACCAAGTATTTCAGCATGGCAACAAAACAAAAAACGTTCTCAGATTTCAGCAGTGAACTATGTCCATTATTGTGCATGATGAGGCCGAATCGGTGAAGCTAGCACTGCAAGTAGGCTGCGACGCCGCCAACCACATTCCGTCAGGCACAGCAGCCCAGCCCTGTTGTGGTATCACATTACCGCGTTCTTTACAGTTGCGTGGATAGACTCCAACTACCCGTTAGCACAGCATAGATTCACAGCAGCACGTCGGTACTTGAATCGTTTATCATCAGCCATTGTAGCCTCGATGGCCAGGCTGGCAATGGATTAGGACATAGCATGGAAGCAATGCTGAGTTGCACTGCTCCGAAGAGACTGGACCTTACCGTGGTGTGACGCTTTGCGCACCTCAGCGACCCATTGAGCTATACTGGGGAGTGTCCCTGCGACACTCACATAGTCTCTCATGCCAGGTTGGTCAATGGTTAGAGGTCTGACGAACACAGTCTCCTGGCCCTCCAGGTTAGGGGTTGGAACATGTGGCAACTTGTTCCTTGGAAATGGTAATGCATTTGCATTTCCCGCCGAACACCGCTGCCTTGCGGTTAGGCTTTTGAGCCAAAGGCTTTGGTTGAGGACCCTAATCGTCCTCCTGTCTAGGTGTGGGCGCCCTGACTGTATCCCAGCACACGTACAACCATGAACTGCATAAAATCATGGTTGTACGCCAGCGAAGCGTCGGTGTTGTGCACTGATGTCATGCTGTCAATAATGATGACTGCTCTTATCTCGTTAGTAGCACGCACAAACTTTGTGTTGATTTCTTGCCTACCACCAGCTTCTACAATAATTGTCTGGTTCAAATCGTGCTCACGTTTATCAAGGCTGGTTTGTGCAAAAGGAGAGAGATCGACATTACACAATACAACAACCACACATCTTATACATGTCGTATAGATGTTGTATGGTGGGCAACAGTATATTGGTTACGCCTGAACTGAGCCTACCAAACTATGTGATAAGGGAAAGGTAGAGGACCCGGGGCATGGCGGTATTGTCAAGACAAACATGCAGTTTCTGCATGAATATATGGGATGGTTGGGTCACCAAGTTCAGTCGTCCTCTTCTTCGTTGTGTCCAGCCAATGACCACCTTCTTGCCGTGATCAGTTTCACACCCACTCCGCTGATCGTATGGTGGTAAGCCGTGTTTGGTAAGCTCCACCAACGTAACTGCTATCCGGGACGTGCGGTACTAATAGGGACGCGTCGTCCTCTACACGTGCGCTTTTTTCATGTCTGGACCCGTCCTGCCAGCAGTGTGAAGGTGGACGTCAACCTTTTCTCTTGAAAGTAACAAGTGTGGTGCCACAGTGAATACCCGCGAGGTTTATAGGTGAGAAGCGCTGCGCCGAGAGGAATTCACTGTTTAAGTGGGGAAATGTTTGGAAACAATTTTTTGAAGAACAAAATAACCTGAATAGAATTCTTCATGGTGATAAAGCCGCTAGCGTTTGTTGCGAATTTCCCCTAGGACTGAGGAGACCATTCGTGTGTGAATTAAGATATATCTGCATGTTTGTAAATTTTATTGGCTTTAATCATAACACAGGGACTTTTAGTTGCTCGACAACAATGCGGTTGAGCATATCCATGGGACACCCATCATAACATGGACTCAGAGGTCATTGCTGGTATAACTTAGGCCTGTGTTTTTTCGACGGCTGCAATGCAGCTCCAGTCACGCGATTAACATCTAGCCAAGTCTGTTGTGACTATCCACCTCCCAACACAAGCCGCACCAGGACATATTCGTGAATAATCTTCCAGGTTTCGAGTCATGGACGAGTAATTACCAGAAATCTCTCAGTACCCTGGAGCGAATTCCACCTTTCACAAATCACCTCTTGACCTTCGCTTGAAGCTCATTGTAGTGGCGAGGAATCAGCTCAACCCCAGCTGCCTTACGGGGAACACCTCAGTACCCGGTTGAGATAGACAAGAGAACAGAAATAAGAGGTGACGCAATCCGCACTCGCTCACCGGTGGGTAGATAATCACCCACCTGAAGTTTGGCACGACTCATAACAACATCATCTTGTACTGCCAAAACTCATGTGCACCTAACTAATTCCATCGTTCTGAAGAGGCCGCCAAATTAGAAATCAGGTCACGGTCCATTGGGTGTCATTGGAGTGACCCCAGGGCAGGTTCTTCATGAGACAGTAGTTGTGATATGACTTCTCATGTCATACTGGTCCGTGTGAAAGCAGTTGAACATTACATTCGCCCGAATCATTTGTCTGCAGGTTGAATTTGACCAGCGTGATCAGTATCATTTGATGGTAAATGCAAGGCTTTGCCCTATTGTTGTATCATTTTGATCTTCCAGAAGCAGCTTGCGATATCTCCCGGTGTATCCGCATTCGTGTGAGACTGTCTGTGTCCATTCATCATTTGCATCTCGGTCAAACCATGCAGCTTTACTCGCCAACCGAATTGAGAGTAGCGCAGAAAGCTGAGGTCAGAACGTAGCTTCGTCAAAGTGTTGGTTTCAGATGGAAACAAGATGCCTGTTGATCTATGTGACAGACCAGTTTGACAGCTAACCGGTTTCCTTCAAGGGCCGATGCGTGCCCTCTGATTAAGCCTTTCAGTGGTTCGTCTTAACAATGTTACTTGCGTGAAACCACCTCTCCAACTCTGAAGTCTTCATGACGCCCTAGATTTCTCACCACACTCACTTAGCTCTCAGGTCAGGTCAGAACTGACAGAGGGTTCACATAGAGGATAAAACTCTTCCGGTCATTGAGAAAGACGAGAATTCCTCGCTCCACAGACGGTTGAGTCTCTTAGACCGATAACAGAGTCCATGCAAAAGCGCATGGTGTTTTTGTGCGGTTGAGTTCGAATTGCTTTCGAATGTCAGGGTCAGTTCACTAGTCTTTCGAGTGAGAGTCTCAGCGGATTCGATGGGAACCAGCGTAATTCATGCGAAATTTTTGTGTTTTACGTGGCAGATTAAGTAAGCTTGTTAATGTTGCTCTAACCATACGGTCTCCTGCTTTTTGTCGACAGCCTGCACGACGCAGAATTCTAATAATTCTAAAATGTATGAGTGGTAGAGCTTGTACATCTCACTGTCAGTCTTGTGTTTCAACCTGAGACAACATATTCAGTTGTAAAGAAAATTGTGCTTTCGTGTCAGTCGTTGGGATTTTCGTTTTGGATGAGTATAACCCAGAATTACAGACTATACATACACGTCATTTAACGGTCGTACGTACGTTGGGATTCATCCTATCTGACGGGTCGAGTGGGTCAAACTTGTTTGTTCTTAAAAGGACATGGAATCTTCTATCCGAAAGCAGATATTCTCCAATTATGCTTATGTTTCCTCTAAGAAATCTGGCTTCGTTTGTCTAACCATACTCCCACCGAGGATAAAAACCCATCACTATACAAAACACTTGATCTTCAGTTTGGCCTCAAGTGAAATTTTCTGTACGGCACGTGGTTCTACCCGTCCAACCATGACGAAATGGAGACTGTGACTCACATGTGGATTATCGATATTTTGTTCTCGAAAACATGGAACCTGTAGCCTTCATACATTTTCCGGTCTGAACTTGACTGGACTTCGTTTGTACATCTCGTCAATCCACACATCTACACATTTGCAGTTCGTGCTTCTCCGTGTACCCACCGGCAAACTAGTCCATCAGTTCGGAGGCATGATAGAAACCGCAGGAAACAGACCAGAGATAACAGCAGTCAAACGTGTGGTTCTCGATTACCAGAGAGGGTCTTTCAAATAGGTTTGAAGCGCGAAATAGTTGGCTACATTGCCACTCCATCAGTGAAATCCGAAATCAATGTAGTTGTAGATCATGTTGGGACAAGTGGCAATGTGAAATGTGTGAAATGAAACAAATCATTCAAAGCACGCGACGGTTGCCTAGGATCAGTTAGAGTAGGCGCAAAACGTTGCCGTAATGATATTCTTTGGAAATGCTCCCTAACCAATAATGCAGCCACCGACCGAGGTTGACGACACCACGTTCAATAACTTTGAAAGGAATGCCCTCCTAATCCGAAGTACTATTGTGCAAAATGAGCTAAAATTATGTGGAAATTTGGGATAAGGTTTATAGTGCGTGTACTATGAACATATGGGTCTTCTTAACCACGTGAGAATTTTTCGCAAGAAGCGCGCGGTTTACATTCTGTGAAAATGACAGCATGACGGCCGCTTTCTCGCCTTTTCGCCCAAAAAATGGGAGCATTGTTTTTATTCACCTGACTGTAATCGCGTAGGAATATCCTCCAATCGATTAAAAACTGTATGTCTCCCATGAACTAAACTATTTATGGTTGAAGAAAGTAAACTAATGTACCCCATGCCACGTAACGGAACATACTACTCAAAACAATGTTGATAATAACAAGTTCGACAATGACGTTGTGAATTTTGATGGCGATGAGGATGAAACAACTAATGTTGTCGGGGTTGTTGTCCGTGAGCACAGCGATCATTCCGCTATTGGGGAGGATGGTAATATATTGGCCGTGTTGTCAAAGAACTTGAGGGTCACAAATGGTGTGAAGAACATTCGTGTTTCGAACAATGCTGAAGATGACAATATATGAATTTCGAATTGAAAGTCGACTCGGAAACGGAAAACTGAGCAATAAACCTGATGATAGGAGGGGCTTGTGAAGTTCACTGCAGGGTTTTCTCTTATCAATGAGGACAGTTTGCGCCTAAAAGCGCAAAAGTCGCATCATTATTGGCTATTATCAGCAGAACGCCACTCGCGAAAGACAGAGCACGACTTCCCGCTTAGGGTTTGAAAACAGTCGTCTGCGTACGAGCAAATGAGCAGCAGTGCCACTAACACTCACACGTATAAAATATACCACCAAAGCCCGTGGTCATGACCAGCACAAATGACTACAAATAAATTTTCACAATGGATTCTAAATGGAATTTACTTACTGCGCAGACATTCGGTTCCGAACCTTCCTTGAGCAGTTCAAATAACTGCGGCACGAATGCTTCACACTGCAAACAGACGACAGATTCGATTCTCAAGCTAGTAAAGTGTCCGATCAATCAAACATGTTCTCGGGCGCATTGTCTACATAAATATTTCAAGCGAGACACTCTTAAGGACCCAACCTTAAGACCCATCCTCAACATCGAATAAAATTAACCTCGTGCTTGCGTGTCATTCATGGTAAGGGGCTATCATTCAGGCAATTCTCATTGGGTTAGTTGAAAACACACAATAATGTGGCAGCCAAGTAATTTGCTTACCGCATCGTGCAGACTTCCCAAGACATCACAAATCATTGTCACAATGCTCTCCACCGAACTTCCGAATACCGATGCAAGCTTGATCACCGGAACAGCCGCTTGACAGGTCGTACACAGAGGATCTATACGGTAGGAAAATGTGGACAAGACAGCTGTCGTCAAATCCTAACTCATTAAACAAGAGCAGTGAACAAGATCTTTCGCAACCGTAGATGTAGGTGTGATGGAAGAGCATGGGAGATTTGACACGACAATCGTGGATGATGCACATATCTGTGTTTATAAGTTGCTGCCCAGCGAAAATACACCGTGCAGTTCTTGCCACCATATTTGTTTCATTTCCACATTAACCGAAGTGTAGATTCTGAACACGGAACTTGAAAACTCACTTAATTCACCAGCATTTCTCTTTACCTGTTCATCAATGGATTGGATGGGAGGTGTGTTTAGGTAAGCCTGTGGCGTCTACTCACTGACCTAAATATTGGTGCTATACTGTGGGTGAGATGTGACGGCCAACAATATGGATTTCGTCATCAGCTAGGAAATGAATAGCGTGCGTGTTGAGTGTGTTCTACAGCGAGGAGTGTCTGAACCCGTCACACACACTTACCTTTGGCTCGGCACTTGCCGACAGTGCTAAAACCAGAATGAACAGGCAGGTGGAATACATGTTGTTTTATCTGTGATGAAGCACAAGCGACCCATTTAAATAGTTTCCGTTCGAATGTGAACGCACGATGATTGGTCTGTGAAGCTACGACGAATAGTCTCGCTTAGTTCGGCGATAAACCAACATTAGGGCCGGTCAAGCTTTGAGGATTCTCAAAATCATCCGTCCCTTAGGCTGTAGCTTTTTGCCTACATTTCGTTAGTCATCACACAAGTATTGCTGATGACGGTGCTGCCTACAGCGGAGTGTTGATGCAAACGTGATATCAGTTAAATTGGTGCTTTCCTACGTGTGCTGGTTGCCAGGACGGGAATGATGATGTTACTTTCGACAATGACGGGCCGCGGTCACACATTGAACTGCACAGTGCTGCTGCCTGCAACAATCTCAACCACCAGTGTGCTGAAACAACTTCACCGACGCTGCTTCGTCCCACGTAATCGCGACGAGCGTTTGCCCATCAAAATATAGCGACCTTCTTTGTGGAGCTCAGCCTTCTTCGATGTTGGTAAACTCCGTTGACGTACTGGGGCTTTTCAGATGACGCACATTTTCACTGTCTAACTTTCGGTTACTAAACAGGCGTATCTCGACTACACACACCCTCCCTCGGATACCCGCGACATCAATTCGATTAGAGTCCTATGGATCCGAGCTCCCAGGTTAGAATGGACACTGACCGTCAGGGTGATAATCATTTTATGACGCATGTTGCTTTGTAGGATCAGTCTGATGCCTCGTTGAAGCGCTGTGTAATGGGGTAGGGTGGGTTGTGAACATGAGGCCTCTGGTAGAGTAGATGATACCAATCAGTGTCCCCATGGTGATGATCATGTCGGCGACAACGACGATATCGATACTTGTGATGCGATTGGCAAAACTGATATTAGTTGGCACTGTCCTCTGGCACAATCACAAAGAACAAATTCGATCCTGGAGAACTTTTCTAAGAATAGGCCAGATGTTGAAATGTGCGTCAATGAATTGTTTAGAGCAACCAAGTTCCCAATAACTCATGATCTTCGTTAATTCCAACTCTCAACTACTATCCTGGGGAACTGAAATCTCCCGTGACTAGGAGCTGCTGTCTCTCCGGAGGTTTCCCCAGTCCATTCAGGAAGGGTTCATTTCCATCTTCTATGTCTCGCTGCCTCCACGGAGTCCCTGAAAATCAAGAGATTCCTAACAACTCGGTCCGTACTTTCAGCCTAATGGATCACGTATCTTCAGCAACTATTGGAAATGATTCGGTCTCAACATTACAGTGGCCAAATAGGCGACGAGTGATCCAGCTGCGGAGACCACACCCCATTATCTACCGTTTGAAGATTTTCGTATGTAATGGTGTGATTAAACTTGGTGAGGTCTGCGACAATGTGAAATAAGTGCCACCTATGTAAATGGTGTGTCCAACATGACAATGCGTTCTATGAAATAATGTAGCCGTGAGGAATACCGCAACTTGGTTTCGCTCAGATGTGTTTAGTGCCCCGCTCGGTGTGAAAATTTCTAACGCGGAAACGGTTTGTATGTGGGTAGCTTTTCCGGGACCCTGTTGAAGGCAAGTAGTAATGGATAGCAATTCCGCCAAGACGCTGGCCAGTTTCCTCCAAACTAGCTGTAGGGGTATGCATACATCTCATCCTAATTTGCACGTATGGTGCGCGTTCTTTTTACTGTTGAAAGCAGCCTTCAGGTTATGGTTCACGAGTGGGGCGTAGGATGATTGATTGGCGGTGCGAGGTTTGGAAAACGGCTGATGCTACTGAAATGCTTGACGTGTTTTAGAACTACTTAACTCTGATTTCACTGTGTCTTAATATTTTTTTCCGGCGGTTGGATGGCTCTATTGACTACATATTTGATTTGCAACAAACTCGGGTAAAATGTAATGATTCCTTTCATTATCCAGGCAGCTGCCCTATGTTGTTGTTCATGGGGAAATTAGGTCGCCCTTCCTGATCAGTATTGGAAAATACATGTGGGTAAACAAGGCTACGCACCTTTTCACAAAGCTGCAGCGAGTTTCTTACAGTTGCATACCAGTTAGGTGGATTTTCATGGACACAATTTTCATGCTCCCTTCGGTAAACTCGACCAAATCACATCTTCCCTGAGGGTGTTTCTTACCGGTGCAACTGCATTCCACGATCAATCTGGATGGTGGCATGAAGGTTGATGTTGCGTGTACTTACATTCGGAGAGATTTACTGATTTACTGATAACGACCAGGATATTACCGCCTGCCTTCGTGTTCAGCAAAACAATGAGAATGTCGCTCGTAGGCTACAGACACCGAAGGAGAATAACTATTGCTCTATTTGACATCACGGTGAAAATAAAACCGTGATGTCCCCATCCAAGAAAGCTTCGAAGCACTGTACATTAATACCACAGATCCTACAAGTGATCCATTTTCGAACTTTTTGAGCACCAAGCAAGCAGTGCTCTGACAGTGTGTTAGCGGGAATCTAGGATCAGGCATAAAGCATGGTGTTTCACAATACAACGGGTGCCAGTTTATTTCGTGTTTTTGCAAAAGTTCTAACATACACTCAAGCCGTACTCGAACGACAGGCTATTAGTCCGTAGAGGTTACATGAACCAGATTTCCTGGTAAGGCATTAACCGAACTAGCGAATTTTCAAGGCCACCTGGCGAGTGCTCATATGACTGTCAGTGTTGAATGGTGAAGCCCAACCATTTTCCACAGCTCTGATCTCATTTATTATGCAATATGAGAATCCGTGCTCCGAGAAACGGATTGACTCAAATCAGTTTGATCATACTGGTGAAAACGTTAATTAACCGGATCACATCCGACATGTTCTGAAACAAAGTGCCACTCCACCCAACAGAGCACATGGTCAGTAATACGGACTGCCGATATAATTTACACATGACGACACTTCTTACTCGAGTGTAAGGAGACTGGCGATGTCCTCCAAAATGTGGCTATGGATCTGAGTGCTAGACAAACTTTATCCGATAATGGGCAACGTGCTTACACGCGTTTCAGCTATGTTTACTGTAGCCTGTGTAACAAAAGTAATGTATTCATAAAACATGAGGACAGAGGATGTATAGCGTTGCTGGGATGGGGAGATCCTGCAGCATGTTTTCTCACAGACAGAACGACCTACATACGCTCAAGTTGAGCAACATGCATCTAATTTGTACGCCATTCAGGCTAATTTGCTGTACACATTTGCCCACAGTAAGAACGAACATCGTACTTTACCTCCAAATTCCACCACGATGTCTGATTATTTCCGATTACTGACTGCTGAGTAGATCGGAAGCGACGGTCTGGCTAGTTACACGAGGTATGCTGATGAGTCAGACGAGCAAGTTTGAGCAGATAAAGGCCGAGTTCTAACCCACAATCACCTTCGACTTTCCCACCCGTGGCGTTCGCCGTATGCTGTCAAACATAGAAGTGAGGATGTTGTTTGCGCAATTGGTTTCATTGCAGCCGTCAGAGTTCATCAGTTGTATGGTGCTGGCGATGATGCCCATGATCCATGTGGCCATCAAGATGACAATGAAGATAACGCTGTTGCGTTTGGTGACAAAAGCCGTTCCAACAAACTCGTGGATTCACAGGAGCGAGATTGTGGTGATTCTGATTTTGATCTTATTGAGGAGGAGTCCGTTGATAATGCTTGTGTTCGCATTGTTCATGATCCTCAAGCGGACTTGGTGATAACGATTTTGATTTTGTTATTGCTTGAAACAAGCGCAATGTTTGTACTTGTGTTGATGTTCACCATAGAGAGAATGAGGATGCGCGGTTTATGCCCTCAGACTTCTTCGCGACACTGGGGAGGTTGGTAGGGAATTTTGAGGATGTCTGCCAGTATCCAGCAAATTGACGTGTTGGTGCTGTTTCTAGCGATGTACATGGTGCCAGTAGTGAGTTTTTGGGATATCAACATCGGTGACCATGATGCATTCGGTAATCATTCTGTTTCTGGTTGTGCTGATGTTACAAATATCGATTAAGATGAGGATACTGATTGTGTTGGTGATGTTGGTAGATTTGACGCTAAATCTGATGCTGAAAATCGTTAAACTCACGCTTCAGTAGACAAACAGGAAGCGGTTAATGTCTGTGAACGTGTTAAGAAATGGTGCTGGTGAAGAGAGGGATAGCATATTAAACTATGTACACTTGCAGATTTCTCTACGGTCACTTGCTGTGAGGTCAGGGATATCCTTGGGTAATGTTGATGGTGATGATGACTTTGCAATCTTAAAACCCGGAACGCCAGAACAAAGGAATGAGCGGTAATCATTATGATTGTGACGACGAGTAATGCATGTTCCAGGAACGAAACCTCATCTTGTCCTATCTAGTTTCGGGCAGATGACACTATTGCAGCACTCAGGCTTCCATCGGGTGGCCTGGTAGCTATTCACCGGAAGGGTATTCAGTGCCGACCGTTGTTTTTGTTTCTAATGTGTTCAGGGTCACACTAGTGCCGTCCCTGTCGATATGTTTGAAGATGAAGGTGAGTTTGATGTTGCAAATGGAGATGTTCTCCTTGATGACGATGAGGATGCAACTGATGTTGCTGGGGATATTGAAGAGGATTTGGGTGTTGATGCGGACGATGGTAGTTTCCCGTTTCCCATTGACCGTGGCGTGGAGTGCAAGTTGGTAACCCGTGTCACTAGTACAAAACACATGCAGCAAATCGTGGGAGACTGCTACTTAAAATGAAGCAGATGATGCAACGGATGATTGGTTTTGGAATTTGGCAGCAGGACTTGCGTTCATTTTGTGGCTTCAAAGAAACCAGATTTCAGTGCGGAAAACCGAAATATAATGTGTAATTATTTCTAAACCACCCTCAATAGTTGGTGAAACAACAATTTTGTGAGGCAATTCAGCTTCTGGGAATCTTGGAGGCTACTCCAACTTAGACATAACGATGTGCTGTCCTGCGATCACTTGCTAACAAAGTTTGAGAACAAGGTTGAGTGAGTAGGACGGCTGCATATGTATAAATTATGAACCATAGTATCTCGCACGTTTTTAGCCACGTTGGCTGACATGTTGTGTAGCGTGGATACAGGCATTCATATTCTCAAGGTCACTTGTTCAGTGCCCACATGATTCTGATATGAATGTTTGACGCGTTGTATTTTCATCGTCCACGTTGCTCTCATTTGTTATTCTCCGTAGACAGTCTGATATTCAAAGTCGCTTACAACCAATTTTCACACACACACTGGAGAAAACATTCAGTAACCCTGTAAATTCAAGTGCACCTCAAGTCAATTGGTGCACACCACGCGGTCAGACAATATGTTGGCTTAAAATCTCATTTGTACCACAATAAATTGCCCTTTAGTATTGGTCAGTATTGACGTATTTGGCCGTTCAATCCACTGGATTAGAGCCTGCTCGGTTTGGCAACAGAATAGAATACAGGTCATCTTACGTGAACTAGAAATCAACTAAGCCCACAACCAGTTCCTTCATTCATGTAAGAACTAATGAGGAGATAACAGAACGGTCGATTGAATATCACTCGAAGCTGTTCCCAATGAACGGTGAGGTGGATTTTGAAAAGACATTCAGTTTTATCCTATGATAGACGAGAGATTGAGCTGGTATCGAGCTGAGTCATCTGTCAACACTATCCAACTGGTAAGTGAGTGTACCAATACAAACCTCGGCGTCTGTTGTTTACCTTTGCGTTTCTCTCATTTCTAGTTACTGTTTGACTTCTTCCATATTCCACAACGTTGTTTGCTTTCAAGCCCAGTGTAAAGCATATATGTCTATACAACTTGTAAAGTGGATTTTAGAGGAACATTTCTGAGATCACCTGCTTTAGGTTTTTGTTGTTGAGCTCGACTTTTTCTGAATAAAGACCAATGACAAATCTCATAGCAATTGCCGAAATGAGGGTGAAGTAAGATGGTTTCTTGTAAACAATTTGGGTGGCTCTATCGATCCAGAGAACTGCGGAAATCGTTTTGGTCCAATAATGCCCAAAATGATGAAATTCATGAATTATTTGCAAGGTTTTTGAAGATACATAATTAGACACCAAGGTATTAAATAATCCTGGGCATAAAATGTTCGTTTTTTCCCTTGGGATCTCAAGAACGGGCCTGTTCATTTCTTGGTTTGATGGACTGTTGATCGCAGCCAAAGACTGGATGACGAAATGAGGTTTCAACCAACTTCATTAGGTACCCTGATTATCTATGGGCTGAAGACTGTGGCTTGTAGTACGAAAATTCTGAACAATGGCTCCTTGGCTCCTCGCATAATCAGGACGACTTGTGTTTCCAAAAAATTCTGGGATTAACAATGTGTAGCCTTAAGTTGAACAGGTTTGTGACCAATAAAGCAAGGCTTAGAAGTTATCCAGTTCCCGTCATTATTTTTCAGAGTGTGGCTTTGGAGGGACGTGGTGGGTTGACCTTTCGAGGCTTTGAAACAGAGGCTAAGTAGAAGGAATCTCCCAAGCAAGGTTTGTCTTCAAAAATGTAAAAAAATGTAAAAAATTTTCCCGCATTATTGCCTACTTATATCTTGTACGCGTTTGTGGGCTATCTTTGAAGCATATGGGATTTCTCAAGTTTGGCGTGCAATATTAATTTACCGAACATGAGAAATCCTGTAGTAGTGTGTAAGATCTAACTAGTTGCTTTTCCAAGGAGTCCAGCTCACTCACATTTGACCAAACCGGCTGCCCGTGCCGCTAGACTGCTCCGTCCTCTGTGGTAGCACTTTTCGTGTATCCTTACTATGTACAACGTGATTCCCGTGTTGTTTTTCCGCTTTGCATTATACTATCTGCTGGAAACAGTGAGTAGTATTGAAAACGCGGGTATTCTTTGGGTCCAGACATTTATCCGAACTGGGATTTCGGAACGTTTTGGAACGAATATGAGGGAAACTTTAAAGTGGGGAGATACGTCAAAGTTTTCAGACACTGGACTCGACAACTCGGTGGAAAATACCTCTGATATATTTGTTAATTGCGACACTCCTGTCCCTCAGCCTCCATTGTCTGGACACATTCCCCAGGTCAAGCCTGACTGGTATTGTGAGGTGTAGCATGCGTACGAATGGAGATTCTGCCGGAATCGAACTCGAAAATGGGATGCTCGAAGAATTGCTTGCGATTTAGATGAAGGAGTTGTGTGCAAGAGTATGAGATTTAGTATCTCGAATGCGGATGATGTGCCCTGACGACGAACGGCATTTACAGACGAGCGCTAACCTGGTTTTTATTCGGCCTACAGAAAGTCGGGAAGTTCATTACAAAAGTCAATCTGGAAGAAGCAGAATGCCTACGATCTTCTACAACCTGCTTGGGGCAGATGTCGTCGGCAGGGTTCGAAACGTCGTGCACGTAATCGATGCTCAAATGTTAGTCGACTCACCACGACGCCCGCCATCAGCCTTCCGGAAATACAGATAGATAGGTCTGATGGAAATCCGATGGGATGTTGGGAGTTTGTGGAGGCTTTTTTTCGGAGATGGGATAAAGCGGAGGATGACGAAATTTGTTTGGATTCAGAGTTTGACCGGCTCGTCGCAGAGTCGAATTCCGCACACCGAATACCGGTGAACGGAATGTTGCCTACGTGGTGTGGGTTGCGGGCCTACCTATAGCGCAAAAGTCCATGGGCGGAATAAGCAAATGAATGAGGTAATTATCGAGGGGTCAAGTTGGACTCAGTGATTAGGAGCTTAAGGCTATCGGTTATCTCAAGACAATCTGCCAGAGTTTACCATTTAGGGACATCGCCCTCTGGTGTACTTCTGCAAGTATTCCACCTGTTTTTATTACCTATTTTCAGGTTATCCGCATGATGATGTTCGCAGTTCTCATCCGTTCTCCCAGCTGAATGGAACATTTACCCTTTGAATAGCATGTGGACTGTTTGCGATTTCATTTTATTCAACTCCTTGCTCAGACTACGAGAAAATTCCGGTCCAAACAATCCACTGGATAGTCCAGCTCAACCTCACCAAATCTTCTTCAACCTCAGCTCGCCAAATAATGAATCCTAATGCGGGCCACCCTGCAGACATTGTATACCTTCGGCCGATAAACATACTTCCGGATACGTCATACACGTGGAGTTGGTGTGAAAATTCTTCACCTTGAATGGAGACCCCAAAAGGAATCCCAATGCTAACATTTAAAAGCTATGTAAAGGGCTTTACAGGTCTGTATTTTGCCATATTTCATCGCATCTAGCCATTGTATGACGAAGCTGGCCACGGATACTGACTCCCTTTCTCTTCGAAGGAAGCTCTGGCAAAAGTTCGCACACAAAAATTTCTGTTTAGCGCTTTGGGACAAGAGCAAGTGTACTCAGGAACCCTGAAAAGTCATTGCGTTTTCTGACTAGACCGTGTTTTGCCAAATCTCCCCACTAAAGCACTTTCTGCCTTTAGGAGCACATGGTTTGGTACGTGGTGGATTCAGTGTCGGCGAAATTGCGTATTTTGTTCCGAGGGCAGACGAAGCTCCCAGATGTGTCCTCGCTTTGTCCTGTGCTACATTTTTAGAGAGTGGGTGGCCTCTGGAGTGCATGGTCAGATTTTATCTGTACTTCAATGAAGAGTGAAGAGAAAGTTGAAATTGCTTGAGGAGGTCAACATGTTCATCTAAGTCTTCAAAACCCTTAGAAAGTACAAGGGGGTTGTTTTGGGTAATTTGGGTTGTGTTGCTTCGGTCCCGTTTTTGTCCGGATTTATCTGTGGAAATCTTTTCCGCTTAGGGAGTTTGTGACGAAATGGTGAAGAGCCATTACATGCAGGAACGTTTCCGCGCGCAATGAACGGCTCACATCGTAAGTGGTTCTAAATAGGCAACAGATTTCGGGATCTGGTGAACACATAAAATGGAAGACCTGGAGAATGGTCGTTTCCAAGAGAAGACTCTCTCGAGTTTGCTGGTTAGTCACTTTGAAAATAGGATTCGTCACCAAACCAGGAGGTTCAAGTTACTTTCAAGGTTGGATGAACGGCGAAGAGAAATGACGTGTCTTCATCAGCTACACGTTGGCCGTTAGTCTCTTCAGCGTCATCAGTGGAGGGAAGACCGTCAGCAGGCAGTGAATGCTTCATGTTAGTGGTTTCGAAAAGAGTATTTTGTACCGTTTGATATGGGTGGTCAACCTTATGACAGCGGTCTTATCACGCTACTGGTTCATAAACGGTCTGTTTTGCGTGGTAATGTGCATCCTATTAATTTGTGCGGTTGTCTCCTCACTATTTGCTTTGAGTTGTTCTGTGTCGATGTTCTGATCATTTGTCCTAGTTGTCTAGATTTCCTTGTTTGCGATGGGTGGATTGGACCCCTTGATTAAATGGGTTATTTTTTGTGCTAATGCCCCCTGGCTGTGAATGGCAATTTTGCCCTCTTGATGCCTCATGGACGAGTCCGTTCATTGCTTGGTTTAGTGGCCTATTGATCTTGGTTTGGGTTAATCGTTACCTGCACCCACAATTAAAGACTGGACGACGAAATGAGGTTTGGACCAACTTCATTAGGTACCTTCATTATATGTGGGCTAAAGACTGGGGTTTGTAGTACTAAAAATTCTGAACAGTGGCTCCTAGTCTGCTCGCGTAATCATCAGGGTTTGTGTTACCAAAGAAAAATATAATGTATAATATATTATAATATAATATAACAATATATTATATATTATTGTATATTATTATATATGATATACATTATATAATTATATAGTATATGATAATATAATATATAATATATATAATATCATAATATATTATATTAATTTGAATCATATTATTGAATTATATTTGAATTTTCCAGGTCTCCCGATTATTTTTTTAAAGTGTGGCTTTCATATGAGCCTTGTGAGGTCATCCGTTTACACTTTGAAACAGAGAGTAAGTAGAAGAAGTCTCCCAAGCAAAGTTTGTTTTGGAAAATAGAAAAAATACAAAATTTTCTCACATCATTACCCATATATACATTGGACTCATTGCTGGACTAACTTCATAGCACGTGTCATTTCTCAAGCCTGGCGTGCATTATTAATTTGCCAAACATAAGAATTTCTGTAACGGTCTGTTAGATTGAACGGATTACTCTTCCAACTGGTGGGTCCTCCCATCCCTTTCTCCAGCTCTCTAACCTTTGATCAAGGCAGTCGCACATGCTCCTGGAAGCTGTCCGGAGGCACATGCAGCACTAATGTATAGGACGGGTCTTACAAGCTGTTTTTAATATTGCAGTGGGACATGGTTTGCAGTGGGATGAATGACCCGCGCAGAGGCTGTTATCTATGACCACGTGGCTGAGAAAAACCTTGAGCAGCAGTGGTGAATATGACCGCTGCCAGTCACATAAGTAGTAAACGGAATTGGCAGTTAGTTATAAATAAATATCATTCGGGGAATCTGGAATCGACATGTGAGAGCTTGACAGTTTGAAACAGGTAAATAGTTAAGTTGTAGGACTGAACATATGTCTAGATCAGATTAGATGTTGACGCCCAGAGAAGTCGTTGGGCATGATGTTTCGATATCACAAAAAACTGGGGAAATGAAATCATGGCTGGCAGTCAGTGATGTCACTGATGTACAGAGGAAAAATAGGTGGTCAGGCATGCAAATCAGGTGAGAAGTAGCGATGAGAAGAGGCCACAGCCTGAGTTCCTTCTATGAGGTGGGACGTGAACCATCGCAGAAGTAGAGCATAGACGCCTGCAAAGTGTAGTTTATCAAGGAGGCTACCACAGAGTTGTTAAAATGCTTTAAAAATCTCCTAGTAACTGCGATTATACGTAATCCTTTATCGAGGCAAACTGGCCGAATAAGTGTACCTGAAAGCAGGCAGTTGATCACTGGGTGAGGAATCCACTTTGCCGTGGACTGAAGATCCTGGCGGCGATAAAATCCCCTATGATAGGAACCTTCATATTACCTTTAATGGTACTGAGAAATGCTAGCTGGTGTGGTTCGAAGTTCGGGTCACCGGGTACAAAACTGGGGGAAATTATCCTGTCAAAGTCCTGAAAATCGGACTGGATAAGGCGGTCAACGGGGGAAGTAAGATCGGACAAAGCAAACGAGCATGCAAAACACAGCTTGACCACGGTTGTCATGACATTGATGGGGATGATGAGCGAAAAGCCTTTTAGATTCAAAAGAACTAGGGATGACCCAACAGCTGTCGGGGTAAGGGTTCTGATACTCCACGATATGATCACGATCAGAGATGAGCTCACCGTCGGAGGCTATAATACTTGGGATTGTAAAGGTCTTAGAGAGGCAAACTCTGTATGGGAGTCCTCACAGCATTTTAGGTGCATTAGATGGGGCTGTGGTAATAGACCCCACGCATTTCTAGAATCAGCCTGCCTATGATAATTTTAGTTCCAACCTCGTTACGGAGCACATGGTGGGAGAGTGTGATAAACATGACTGATGCTCTATTCATTATTCTCCTGTTTTAATATTCCAGGTGCTCTCCACACACATCATTTGGTATATATACGTTGTATTTGTTACGCCGTGCTGCATTCTGACTTTTTAGTTCGTTTGGTTATACCGATATACGTGTGTTGAACTCAGTTACCATATTTTGGAATCCCGATTGGGACGATTCATCATGCCTCCCGAAATGGAACCATTAGATGTTATTTCAACTGCGCGAGACGTAGGGGATTATTTGGAACGGTTTGACATATGGTGTCTTACAAAGTCGGATATGGATGATAAGAAACTCGCGACGTATTTTCTACACCTTGTTGGGAAGGAGGCATATACGTTGATCAAGAAGTTAGTATATCCTGAATCTCCAATCGATATTTCCTACAATGAATTGAAGAAAAAAGCTCTGCAACACTTCAAACCAATTAACTTCGTAGCAGCCGAAAGCGCTTCATCCAATATGTTGACCCGCTCCCATTCGCAGTCGGTCTGTGATTTCCTGTTGCAGTTACAGACACAGGCAGCCAAATGTGACTACGGTGCCCAATTGGAAGACCAACTGCGTGATAGACTCATTGCTGCTATTCACTCGCCCAAATTACAACAGAAGCTGCTGCTCTATCCCGACCAAAAATTTCAAATTATTCGGAAAATACGTGACCCGTCTGAAGATGTGAAGCAGGTAACGAAGACTGATGAAGCAGTTTTTTTTAAATTATTCTAAAAGAACCAACTCAAGGATACAGATAGATAATAAATTCAAACCTCGAACAAATTTTTGTGCTCCAAGTTCATCAGTACGTTGCTTCACAGACCGTAATTTCTAGTCCTTAGTTCAAAAATTTTGGAAATGTTAACTCTACGGACGAACTCTTTCCAGATATTCAATCTCTCACAGGCAAGCGAAGCGTTTTGTCTGCAGTTGAACGAGACTCAGTCAACTTGTCTGTAAGTCCGAAAAAGCGTGTCACTCAACTTCTGATCCAAACAATGACGTGAAGGCATTATCTGAAGACATCTCTACCCTTTCCTTATCTATTCTACCCCCAAATTCGCCACACTTTTGTAAAACTTTAGTATCCGAATCTGATTGGTTTCACTGTTGACACTGGTAGTGTTGAGTCCACTATTCCTCAGTCAGACCTTACTGCATTTTACCCCACTGTTGTAATAGTGCCTGAAGATGTTAATATCCGCGGTATCACTGGACATTCTGTACCCCTAGTTGGTGGTTGTACGATTCCTGTGAGAGTGTCCGAAGGTACCCCCGGGACCATCAATTATCGGACTCAGAGTTTTGCGCTTATTTCGCACTTGTATCACCTAACTGACTTCTGTAAATGAGAGTGAATTCAAACAAATGATTCTTAAATGTTCTAAGGCTACAGATGGCATGCAAATACCCAAGGTGAAACTCGAAGCTGCAGGAGATCCTATATTTTACAAGAGACGAATTATTCCATTTGGCATACGCGAGCCTGTTCGTCAAGCATTAAATTCAATGTGTGCGAAAGGAATACTGACTCCTGTTGAATCAACGAATTGGGCAACTCCGATAGTTACCCCACTGAAGGTTGATGGTATTACCCCGAGAATTTGTGGTGACTACCGGCTAACGCTAAATACGCGGTTACTACACGGAAGAGCCCGAAGGTGTACCATATCGTTTATCAGGTTCAAGTCTGTTCTCAAAAATTGACCTGAAAGATGCCTTTCTTCAAATACCACTGGACGAGGCCTCTAGTAACCTTAACGTGATCAACACACCTTTTGGGTTATTCCAATACAATTTCCTTCCTTTTGGTCTGAATGTTTCACCAGCTGTATTTCAACAAGTTATGAATACTATTGCAAAAGATTTGGAGGGTGTTGAGACGTACCAAGATGACATCCTAGTGCACGCTGCTGACAAAGCTACCCACGATATGCGTCTGTTGTCTTTACTGAAGCGATTTTCTGAGCTCAATGTAGCTATTCACCCTGACAAATGCACTTTTGGTGTCCCATCATTTTCATGCCTTGGTTACATTGTGGATGGCAGCGGTTTTAAACCCGATACAAACCGCCTATCTCCTTTAGTAAATGCGCCATCACCAACCAATCTACAAGAACTGCGTTCAGTTCTAGGAGCACTTCAGTACTACTCTCGTTTTATTCCTAATTTTGCTAAACATGCAAGTTGCCTGTTTGATGTTATATCTGCCAATCAATTTTGTTGGTCCTCCAACCATGAAAAGACGTTGCGTGAATTGCCCGGTCATTTTCAAAATTCAGCTGGTTTGAAACCATTTTCCGCCAAACATCATTCGACCATCATGACCAGCTGTTTTGATACCATTTTCCACCAAACATCATTCGACCATCACTACTTATTTGCATTTCCCGTCGACCGTCAAAAGCCGAAGTTGGGTAATGAGGGACTCAACGAGAAGCCTTTGCGGTAAATTGAGCTGCCAAACGGCTCCATAAGTACCTTTTTGGATCAAACTTCACCATTGCTACTGATCACGAGGCTTTAAAGTTCTTGTATCATCCAACAAAATCTCTAGCGAAGTCATCTGCCGCTATGGTGCAACGGTGGATTATCGCACTCAGTTCGTACACCTACACGATTGTTCACCGTAGTGCAAAAATGATTCCCCATGCCGATTTCTTGTCAAGAATTCCATCAAGCGACTCTGATTCAAACAATTCAGATTGTTTATTGATTCAACCATTACCCACCTTCTCCATTTTACTTGCATGGACTTCCAGGTACCTCATGGGGCGTACGTACGAAAGCAATTTCAATACACCAACCAGGTCGTCTTTTTAAAGCAAAAAGTACGAACCCTCAACGAATGTGTTCCACGAGCCTTCACGTAGATTGTTAATGCCTCCAAATGGCCCAAAGCGGAGCCTTGAGGAACTCCAATGAGGACCGGCGTCGGGGAAGAGTAGTCTGAGCCTACTTTCACCCGGAATGTTCTGTCTGGTTGGAACGCGTAGAAGTTCTCTTTGAATCTCGTAAGGCTCAAGTTTGTGGAGCAGCGCGACGTGTGGGACTCAATCGAATGCTTCTGAACAGTCGAAAAATACGGCATCCGATATGAGTACCTCGTCTTTAGGTCGTGTTAAGCTGTCCACAAATCCGAGCATGTTCGCCACTCAAGGAAGGTTTAAGGGATACCGTGTTGAACTGGAGAAGTAAGGTGCTCGGAAGTAAGGTGATCTAGAATGGTTCGCTTCACCCTGCACGACACGCTTCTGAGGCTAATAGGCCTGTAGCCGCTGGCGATAGTCGGTCACCAGCTTTGTAGATTGGAGTGACAATCACTTCCTTCCAAGCAGAGAGGAAATGCTTGGTCTCAGTTTGTACCGTCATCCTAAGACGCTAGCAAACGTTTAGCTCTGTTGCGAATTTCTCCATCATATAATCCCCGATTCGTCCGGCCCTAATGTGCAGAACAGGTTGATCATATGCAAGAATTGGTGAATGTCCTCCTCCGTGAAGAACAAGTTGGTTAGAGGCCATTTGTAGATACGCCTGGACCACACTGGATGTGACGACAAAACTGAGGCTGAATATGGACCTGCATAGTGTTCTCTGTAGACATCAATACCACTATTGGGTCACTCGTGGGTTCCTCGTTCCTGTCTTTCCAGGAGAACTCGGCCGGCTCATTTCTTCGATGATGTCTCATGCATTTAAACAGCACATTTTTGTTTTTTCGGACGGGGCCAAGATGGATGGGTTTTTTTAATGTTCAGCTGGGCGATTTCTGACTTACAGCAGTTCCGCATTTTGCGAAATGCCAGCTCATCTTCTGTGTCTCCTGTAGTCAAACATTTGAAAAATAGTTGACTCCCCTTATCCAGCGGAGGCCGGGTCGTTTTAGGCAGCTTGCGGTCCATCTGAATGTGTGCTGATTTTTGGGACGAATATCGCCTCAGCCTCGTGAACTTTCTGCACAATAGTCCTTTATGAGTCTTCCAGCGAAGATGGTCCCAGGCTAACTTGTTCAAGCAAGACGCGCATTCCCAAGAAGTCTGCACGGTAGAAGATACGAAACCACGTTTGAGGTTCAGGATTTCTGTCCCTGTACCCAGTGAAATCAAAGGTCACCACACAGTGGTCACCATGTCCCAAGAAAAGCGTTAATTTATACCTAATCGTTGGTGATGACCAAATCCAGGATGGATGGTAGACGGTCTGCGCGGTATCTGGTGGGTGCGACAACATGTTGAGTCCAAGCGCTCTTTTGAATGACTTTCATCAGTGCCGCCGCAAATAGTCCACTTGATCCAACACGCTGGAGCTCCATCCAGGGGGCCTCTGGAGCGTTGCAGTCACCTACCATCAAGAGGTGAGTGAAGTGGTACCCATAGAAGAGTTGCTCAAGTTTTTGTATGAGGAATTGGTCATCTTCCGGAGGACTCGAGGAGCAACGGTAGGCCAGATCGAGGAAGAGAGAATCGCACCTGCGCAGCAGGATTTTAACGCACAGCGCATCGCAAAGGGGTGCAGGAGTGACATCGGAGAGGCCAATCGAGACGGGCAAGGCTGCATGTGAATATGAAACAACCCCAACAGCCCTCCCTCGTTTTTTAGTCAGCTCAAAAAATAGAGTAGACGTCCATCGAGACTTCCACGTCAGAGATATCTGGCGTAAACCAGGCCTCAGAAGTGCGGTTACGGACGGCTGTTCCAGACAAGCTGAATGTTCATTATCGCAAAGTTTGTTGAAGAAGCTGAAGCAGTTTGTGGACAAACATTTCAATACTGTCTCTGGTGCCTCGGAAGGAGAGGAGCAGACAGACGTGCTACTAAAGATGTTAGCAGATTTAGGTGCTGTGTTCTGGGTTTTAGTCCAAGTGTGCTTCTGCGGCACAATTGTCTGCTTCCTGTCTTGGTGGTTTCAAGAGCTGCTTTTCACTCGCAGGATTTTTGCCCCGTGGGAGCTCGGATTGCGCGGGCTTTTTACCTTTGGGAGACGTGGCTTTCCCCCACTGGGCGAAATTTCGACGGCCGCTACATGTAACTTGTTTGATACCGTCTTTCAAGTGATCAGATTTGTTATTTTTCAAGGATTTGGAACAAACATGCGTCCGGTTAGTCGCTTGGGCATTTTGGCGCGGCTCGAGTGATAAGGTTTCTCTGTAAGGTCCTCTGCTTTTGGAGGCAGCACCAAGAAATACTCCTTTCAATGGTGCTCCCAGAGGACGGCATCTTGAAGTTTGCCAGCAGCTTTCTGATTTGGCGAATTTTGTGTTTATTGGACTATGGTTGCTTCTCTTTTGTGTTTGTGTGGGCTCCCGAGGCGCCCGGGATCAGCTTGGCCAACTGGGTGTACGAAAAACCTTCTTGTTTGTTCGTAATGCACTACTCATAAGGTTGCTGAAAATTCTTCGACAGCCCACGACCGGTTTCGCCCTTGTTAGGGCTCATCGGGTAGGCGCAGTCCCCGAGTTTCCGTCAACCTTATGTTCTACTTAGGGTTTTGTTGTTCTAAGACAATTCGGAAGATGTACTCTAAGCTGTCCTTTGCTCCTCCAGTGGCAGCGACCTTGTACGGAATAAGTTCATCCCAAGAAGTAGGACAGTAAGTTCCCATGTTCTCTTCTAATGTTTTCAGCTTCAGTGGGAATGATTAGCGCCTTTTGTTTGACACTTTTTTCAACTAGGATCAATATCCCCTTCTGATGGCGGGTGTAATTCCAATTTACTAACTAACTAACTAACTAAATAACTAACTAACTAAACAAATAAATAAATAATGCTGCTGGACGCAGCACTTTTTGCATCAAGTAAAGTTATCCCTAAACCTTCTTGTATCGCCCCGTCCAGGTCGTTGTGTTCTTTGTGTTTGCGTCCTTGAGAGCCGTAGAAATAAGCGCCAGGTCCGCGTCGATTATCCCGATTAGGAAAGAATATTTGCACTGTCTTTCCGACTCAGCAGTGGGGACTTGCGTTCGCTTTTGTTAGCTCTCCTCTTAGTTACGGAATGCATAACACCTTTAAGGTAGAAGCAGGTGAAGCAGGCTAAAGGGTCAAGGGAGTTAGATGAACGGTCTTCTTGGTCGTCCTCTAAACCCGTACGTTTAATGTGCCAGCAGGCCTTGCAGGTGTAATGTTGCACCCCATGTCCTTCTGCATTCAATCTACATCCAATTCGCCCATATCAGTTGTGGTTCATCGATGGGTGTAGAGAGCAGTCTGTACTTTTCCGGTTCGTGAATGAGACTGGATGCACCGCAGGAATTTAGCGCAAGCCGACAGAACTTTCACGCAAAGGTTATGCGAGAGTGAAGAATTCAAAAAATGACACGAGTTAACTATAGATTAAACAGCGAGAGAATTCTTTCACAAGATTGCACGAGGGAAAAACGAACACCTTCGAATGTACCGCGCAAGATTCGGGTGGTTGGTGCCCGGAATAACCTTTCTCCGGCGGTTTTTCACGCTGCACCTAGTGCTCCTTTCAAAGAATTATCATGTGCTTGTTATGTAAGTCATCGCGTTGGCAACCTTGCTGCCCCATACTGAGAGCTTAAAGAGCGGTGCTGTGCCCTTTTGCGCTTGTGCCTTCCAGGAGAATAAGGGCCACCATACGGCAACTCTGGATTAACCTTGTGTGTCCATCAGTGAGTCCGTAAGTCTACTCAATTCCGCCTATCGCGAGAACTTCACTTTTGACGGCCACATGACTCAGGGTAATCGGTGCTCGTCTGCGAAGGAAGATTTCTACGGAAGCCTGACTGATCCAGAGTTTTGTTGCTTCTTCGCCCTTGGGAAATGTTTGACGAATCTGCATATCATACTAGGCTAACATGATTATGGCTACATAACCATCCGTTCAGATAGGCTCCTCTTTTTGTCTGCCCTTGGATAGTCAGGTACTCCAGATAACATCAAGAGCTTGTAGATGAGTGTTAGCCGCTTGATGAGTTCCCTCAGCATATGGCCCTCAGCAAAGGCTACAAAATGCCGTTGAAATTAGCATTGTGTTCACACCGGTTAGGCTCATCTGAGGAAGAGTATTATTGACGGACTGGCCGCGTTGCCTCAACATCCAGGTATTTAACAAATGTTTGATTATTTCCATGTAAAAAGTTTAGATGTCTTAAAAATTAGAAACAACACAACTGTTTATCGGCTTACAGCTCCGCATCTGTCGCTCACGGCCATGAGCCCCCACTTATACTTTTGCGGACCCTATCATGCTAACTCTGACTGGCAAAATTCACCTCTAGCTTCACAGATGTGACACCCCATGAGCCCTTACCTGAGGCTGCAGTCAAGGATGACAACACAGGCTCTTGCTTCACACCCGCTGACCTGATGACACTCGTATCTTTCCTGGGGCTCAAACACCTGTTGTAAAAGCCTGATATCACAACGCCCTCTCCAACACGAAGGTCTCGAGTTTCCATTCTCCGCCCTTCGTCTACAAACCCGACCATGAATACATGAATACACCTGTGATACAAATGAGATTTTAAGCCAGCATAGTGTCTGACCGCGTGATGCACACCGTTTGACTTGAATTGCACTTGAATTTCACACCCAAAATGTTACAGAGTTAAGCAAATTTCATTCAGTGTGCTCAAAACGTGGTTGTAACCGGCTTCGAATATCACAGACTGTCCATGGAGAATAACAATTGAGAGCAACGTGGACGATGAAAATACAGCGCATCAAACATTCACATCAGAATCATGTGGACACTGAACAAGTGACCTTGAGAATTTGATTACCTGCTCCACGCTGTACAGACCAACGCATCTAAAAGACATCCGGGATACTATGGTTCATCCAAAATGCGCACGTGTCCATGATGTTCACTCAACACTTCTCCTAAACTTTCTAGCAATTGACCGCTGGGCAACTTGCCGTTGTGTTTAGATCGGAATCGCCTCCGTTATTCTCACCTGCCGACGTGCACCACAAAATTATCTCGCTCTGTGTTGAGGATGGTTGTAGAGAAGACTTTTTATTATATTGCTGTTGTCTGCAATGAAATCTGACCTTCACATAAACTTGAAGCTACAAATTCACGCGAGGTCTAGTTGCAAAGTGCTTGTTAGTCCATCACCCGTTTTATCATCCGCTTCATTCAAAACAACGACATTCACCCAATTTTCTGCGTGAATTTTGTACTAGTTACACCTATTACTATTTTGCACTCCAGTCAATCGCAGACGAGAAATTACCATCGTCCTCGTCGACACAAATTTTCTCTTCACTATCCCTGAAACATTTTCCATTCCCATCGTCATCTGAGAGATTATTCTTATTTTCAACATCGGACTATTCTCCAGTATTGGAGTGAGTAACAGCAACTCGTTTAGTGTGACGAACTCTGAAAACATTGACGTTCAAAACAAAAACGATGGTTGAGGCTGAATACCCGAAGGAAGCATGAGTACTGCCATGACTGCATTTGCCCGAACCTGGACAGTAGCAGACGACGTTCCACTCTTGGGACATGGGCTAGTCGCCGCCGGAACCACAGTGATCACCGCTTATTCACTGTGTTTTGTCACGCCGGAATTCGAGATTGCAAAGTCACGAGATACCGGGACCAAAATCCCCACTTACTAACCTCCTCAATGTCGTGAATAAAACTGAGGGCATCAACCACGCATCCTCATTCTCTCCACGGTCAACGTCAACCCAAGCGAAAACGTCGTGGTTGATTCAAGCAGTAACCATATCTAAAGCATCATCACCCATTTCGTCTTGAGGATCATGAACAAAACTATCGTACTTATTATCAACGGTCTCCTCTTCTGCATCAAAATCCCACCGCTCTTGTCGTCGAACGCGTTATCATCATTGTCAACTTGACGGTCACAATGATCATGAGCATCATCACTAACGTCCGCAGTGAACCTAAATTCAATAACAACATCCTCATCACTAACTTCGGCAGCATGTTACGAACGACATTATTACTGTGGTGGCTTGGATTGGATGGCTGATCACAAACTTCACTGGCTCAACTTCTCTCTCCTGTAGCCCAACCGTCGCTTGCAAACCGCTCAGCAACCGGGAATCCGGCATAACCAGACATTTCGATGGTGGTGGTAGCGCGTAAGTGACGAACTTTCCCCTTATTGTGGACAGTTGTGTATAGGAATGAATAACGTGTTCATTCAGTAGAACAAATCAAACTGATTGTTGTTCAGCTTCGATGCTCTTTTTACTAAGGTCACGCGTGCGTAGGCCATACTGTCTGCATAAAAACCTTCTACATGAACTCAGTATTTCAGCAGAGCTATACATCCTCTGTCCTCATGTATAATCAGACCACAGTAAACATAACTGAATGCACTTCGTGCATTATCAGACAGTTTGTTTATCACGCGTCATCCAGATTCTCACCCATATTTTACAGGGAATCGCCAGTCCCCTCACTCTACAGCAACAAGTAATGTCCATTGATGTAAAACGCCATTTGTCGGTCTAACTTACTGACCACGTACTCCGTTCAGTTCGTTGGCACCTCGCTTTCAAAACATGAATGATTCGATCCAGTTAATTAGCGTTTTCACTAGTATGTTTATACTGACTTGAGGCAATCCGTTTCTCGGAACACGGCTTTTCATAGTGCATAATAAATGAGATGAGAGCAGTGGAGAATGGTTGTGCTTCACTATTCAACACTGACAGTCATATGAGCACTCGCCAGGTGGCCTTGAAAATTTACAAATTTGGTTAGTGCCTTGCCAAACAACTTGCTTCGAACGTTATCTCGGCGTAGTTTCGAACTTTCTGGAAAGCAGGAATTAAACTGGTACCCTTTGTAACGTGAAACGCAATGGAACACTTGTAAGATCTACGGTATCGGTGTGCGGTGTTTAGAAGTTTCCTTGGATGGGGATCATCCCGATTGTGTTTATATCGTGATATGAACAGAACAATCCTTGTTCGCATTCGGTGCCTGTAGCTTACGAGCGACACTGTCAGTGTTTTTTGAACGCGAAGGCAGGCAGCAATATCCACGTCAGTACCCTTGTTGTAGTCAAGCTCCTACCCGCCAACTGCATCTTCCTGCATCCTCCCTCCCAATTCATCACTGTTAACAAGAAACCCACTGTTGTCCCAACTTTGGTCAACAGCAACATCGAAATCTGCATTGACCGCATAATCATGTTCTTACTCAGGTCAGTCTATCCGAAGACAAGTAACCTCAACGTCAAACTTCATGTTATCACCCACATTGAGCGGGCAATGCAGTGCAGAATGCAGTTGCGCTCACGGAAGATGTGACTTGCTCAAGTTCAATCCAGAGATCATATACATCGTGTGGACAACAATCTACTCAGCAACTTTGGGGCTGTAAAATTCTCTGTGTATCTCTCTGAACGGGTAGGGTGAATCCTGTCCCTGCTCATAGCAACCTCTACGGCCTTCACGCACGTTGTTGGCCGAATTGTGGACGACTGACGTTATTGAAACAAAAACTTCAATCGTTTTTACTACTCTACGAACACTTGAAATCTCATTGGAAATTATCAACTCGCACTGCCGAGTGTTGGCACTTTCGCGCCCAATTTACATTTGTAGTTGCGCATCGGACGTAACTTATTTTGCCCACGTGCATTCCCCCATACTGGTCATTATTGGCAATCTAACTTGTTCCTGACAGGCAACAAATTTCATCTACCTGGATAACGAAACCAATTAATAGATGGTAACAACAAGGTCTCAAACATCAGCTATGCAGTCGAGGAAGCCATCCATCCGGCAGATACAAAACTAAGACGCAGTAAATTCATACTTAAGTAGCTCTAGAAAACGTCATACATTTTCCAGGACCACATGGCTATTTTTAAGGATTCCCCCGCCAATCACTCATCCCACGTCCCACGGATGAACCCGTCAAGTGCTTTTTGCATCTCTCCTTCCCCACGTATCTCATAAGCTGTAGGCTATCTCCAATACTACAAAGAACACACATCAGGTGTGCAACTTATAACAAGATTTGCACCTACCCTAACACTGAGTTTGGGGGAAACTGGCCAACATTGTGTCGAATTTGTTATTCATTACAACTAGCCTTGAAGTGGATCGCAGGTACAGCGCCCACATACAGTCCGTTTCAGCGTGCGAACAAGTCCAAACCGGGTAGCCTTGCAAACCTTATCCTATCTGAATTCTTTAAAATAACGCAGGGCACTAAACATCTCTGAGCGAAACCAAGTTGATGTATTCCTCACATATCAGAAAGCATTGCTAGATTATACAGCTATACTTGCTCAGAAAACGCACTGCCATGTTGAAGATGCCATATCCCTAGTTGTCGCTTATTTGACGTTAGGAACCTAAATGTTTAAACATTAGATGATCGGGTGTCGTCTTTGCGACAGGATCAATCATCCTCCGCTTAGTCATTGTATTTGATCATGGATGCAGATAATGTTGAAACCGAGGCATTTTCAATGGTTGCCTAAGCCATGATATGTCGAGACCCGATACTGAGGTTCTAAAATCCAAACTCAACGGCCGGAGTCTGTTGGTTCTCGGGAACCTTTGACTCCGTGGAGCCCGCGAGCCACACAAGATGAAAATGGGTGTTTCATGAATGGGCTGGGAAGATTCTTCCGGAAACACAGTAGTTCCTAGTCATTTGAGATTGCAGTTCTGTGGATAGTATCTGGAAGTTGGGCGTAACCTACTACGATAAGCCATTGGGAACCTGGTTGCTCTAAACAATTCATTACCTACGCATATTTTAACCTTATCATTTGTGACCTCAGGCTAACAAAGGTTCACAGGACCACACTTACTGTTTGAGATTGCGCCATAGGATTGATGGATACATTCGTGTTACAAGGAGCTTGAAAAAAGACCTGAGCAGTCCCTCTGGAGCTCACCAGTTCCACTATAGAGAGCACACTAATGTCGGTTTTGGCACTGGCCAAATGATTATGATCATCATGATCCTGTTCAATATCATCTACTCTACCACAGCCCTCACTGACTCATTAGACTGGGGCCCTGCAACGCAACATGCGTCATAAAATGATTATCACTCTGAAAGTCAGTGTTCATTCCAACCTGGAAGTTCAGGTCCATTCAACACAGATCGGATTGTTTTTACCGGTATCCATGGGAGTGTGTGTATGTTGAGATATTCTCACTATGAGAGACAGTGAAACTATACGACCATCCGAAGAGCCCCAGGGCGTCAATAGAGTTTACCAACACCGAAGAAGGATGAGCTCCGCAAAGAATGTTGCCATATTTTGATGGGTAAATGGTCGTGGCGATTACCTGGGACGAAGCAGCGTCGGTGAAGTTGTTTCAGCACACTGGTGGTTGAGATTGTTGCAGGCAGCAGCACTGTGAAGTTCAATGTGTGACCGCGGCCCGTCAATGTCGAAAGTAACATTATCATTCCCGTCCTGGCAACCATCACTCGTAGAGAAGCACAAATTTAATTGATGTCACGTTTGCATCGACACCCCGATGTAGATAGCACCGTCATCAGCAATACTAGTGTGATGACTAACGAAATGTAGGCAAAAAACAATAGCCCCGTTAGCTCTAAGGGCCGGATGATTTTGAGAAGCCCCAAAAACTGACCGCCAGTAATTTTGGTTTATCGCCGAACTAAGCGAGACTATTCGTCGTAGCTTCACAGACCAATCATCGTGCGTTCACATTCGAACGGAAACTATTTAAATGGGTCGCTTGTGCTTCATCACAGATAAAACATGTATTCCACCTGCCTGTTCATTCTGGTTTTAGCACTGTCGGCAAGTGCCGAGCCAAAGATAAGTGTGTGTGACGGGTTCAGACACTCCTCGCTGTAGAACACACTCAACACGCACGCTATTCATTTCCTAGCTGATGACGAAATCCATATTGTTGGCCGTCACATCTCACCCACAGTAGAGCACCAATATTTAGGTCAGTGAGTAGACGCCACAGGCTTACCTAAACACACCTCCCATCCAATCCATTGATGAACAGGTAAAGAGAAATGCTGGTGAATTAAGTGAGTTTTTCAAGTTCCGTGTTCAGAATCTACACTTCGGTTAATATGCAAATGAAACAAATGTGGTGGCAAGAACTGCACGCTGTATTTTCGCTGGGCAGCAACTTATAAACACAGATATGTGCATCATCCACGATTGTCGTGTCAAATCTCCCATGCTCTTCCATCACACCTACATCTACGGTTTCGAATGAGCTTGTTCACTGCTCTTGTTTAATGAGTTAGGATTTGACGACAGCTGTCTTGTCCACATTTTTCCTACCGTATAGATCCTCTGTGTACGACCTGTCAAGCGGCTGTTCCGGTGATCAAGCTTGCATCGGTATTCGGAAGTTCGGTGGAGAGCATTGTGACAATGATTTGTGATGTCTTGGGAAGTCTGCACGATGCGGTAAGCAAATTACTTGGCTGCCACATTATTGTGTGTTTTCAACTAACCCAATGAGAATTGCCTGAATGATAGCCCCTTACCATGAATGACACGCAAGCACGAGGTTAATTTTATTCGATGTTGAGGATGGGTCTTAAGGTTGGGTCCTTAAGAGTGTCTCGCTTGAAATATTTATGTAGACAATGCGCCCGAGAACATGTTTGATTGATCGGACACTTTACTAGCTTGAGAATCGAATCTGTCGTCTGTTTGCAGTGTGAAGCATTCGTGCCGCAGTTATTTGAACTGCTCAAGGAAGGTTCGGAACCGAATGTCTGCGCAGTAAGTAAATTCCATTTAGAATCCATTGTGAAAATTTATTTGTAGTCATTTGTGCTGGTCATTTTGCATTTTGTACCGGACTACATCACACCAAATGACCAAATTTTACCGTTGTTCGTTTCAGAAACTCGGCGTTTGCTAACAACCGTCCGACCTGTTGGCGTTCGACTTTCGTTGAGTAAGTCAAACCCGAATAATTGGCTACTTCTGGCGTTGGTACGTGGGCCTTTGGCGAGTCTCAAGTGGGCTGTTTTAGGGACGATATCAATGGGACGGGACACTTGTTGATTTGCTCACTGCGTCGAATACGGCAGTCTGCAACAAGATGGAATTTGTCATTCGGTGTTGGAATCTGATAAGGCTGAGGGACACCGCTCTGGGTAACAAACATTGCCCGGAATGCGTACGGTAAATAGCCACCTGGTTACCAAGATTCTCACATTGAGAACTGATCAAGTATGTGGGGCTTGGTTACTGGCTACCGCGGTTTACTTGATGAACAAGCAGAGGTTCTTTACTGGAATGCTCTTTGAATATTTAAGGTATGCTATTTGAATGAGTGAGAGAAATCATGGAATAGCGCGTCTCCAAGTAGACAATGCACGCAGCGAGGAGAAAATTTGCGTCAGGATATCAACCATTATAATTCCACAATTACTTATGAAAGTCACCAGTGTTGATACTTGTGTTGCTTTCCTTTTTTTCAGGTAGAATACTAGTTCACAGTTTTCTCTTCTTCTAATTGATGTGACGAGTCTAAATCTAAATACAGCTGCATTACAAACTAAAAATGTTTCTTGTTAAAATTCGGATAGCATTCGGAGTCCCTAGTGTGTCCAGCAATATAAAGCGGTGTCAAATGCTTCGCGAATAAACCCAAGATACATTGCAGGAAATCCTTCTGCTTGATTCCATCAGTCTATCCCGAATGTCTTGAAGAAATTTGGGAGAAGTGACCACCTACAATCATTCTATCTCCGGTCAACATCAACCCAAACAAAACAGTCATGTTTGTATTAGGTAAATTCGCTATCAATCTTGCAAGCACCAAGTCCGTATTGAGGAACATGAACAATCGAAACATCAATGGAAGTAACACAGTTCCCCATCACGAGGTCGAAACCATACCCACCACAATCCCCGTCTTCTACATCCGCATATTCACCGGCACCGCGTCTGTCAATAAATGTATCAACATGATCATCAATGGCAACCACTTGGACATGGTGGTCGTCTTCAACACAATAGTACGCTTTAGTTACAGTGGTATGTTCAGTGGATTCTCCCTCGCTAACAACGTCCTCTTCGGCAGCATCGACAGCAGTGACATCAGCAACATTGATCCCATCGCCAGCATCAGGCGAAATTGCTTGTTTGCAATAATTCTGCGAAACTCGCAGTGGGTTATCCATTGTCTGCCTGTGACAAGCCATTCGAAGTTAGTTCTATCATTGGTTTATAGGTGACTGGGGAAAGGATTAGTTCGGAATGTGAGTGAAACTCCAACCTGAGAAGTCGTCGCTAGAGAAGCCCATTAGTGGGTGACCACGGGCTTTGGTGGTATATTTTATGCGTGTGAGTGATAGTGGCACTGCTGCTCATGTGCTCGTACGCAGACGGTAGTTTTCAATCCCTGGCCGGTAGGTCGTGTAAGCTACATGCTCTGAATTTCGCGAGTGGCGTTCTGCTGATGATAGTCAATAATGATGCGACATTTTCACAGTGCTTCCAGGCTTTTAGGCGTGAATTCTTCTCAGTGATAAGACAGAATCTACTCTGGACTTCATTAACCCCTCCTAACATCAGGTTTTTTGTTCAGTTTCACTTCAAAATTCGTGAATATCATCCTTCGGGTTCTATGAATTTATGCTCCTGTAAAATAATTTGTGGATGGTTTCCAAAAATGGGGAATATTCCGCAGGTGTTCGTCATTTTTTTAAGGGCGGAGGGATTGATGCGGGCTGAATTCTGCATAAGGCGTACAGGTTTTCTGGACGATATGCCTCTGCATATTCTAAAAGCTGTTCACTTGATATTCTGCGGAGATCGTGGCGCCTACGGTTCCCCTGTGTATCACAACAGAAGTATAAATTAACACGTCTAGAGGGCTCTTTGTTTTGCTTCGATATTTTTATCCCAGACGGCGATATTGGAAGCAGCATTTCCCTGCATGACTATTTTCTTATCCGTCAGAAGATATTATATTGTATTATTATATTATTATTCTGTATTATATATTTGTATTATTATGTCATTGTGTTATTATTGCATTATACTATATTTTACTTACATAATAACATAAATAAGTGGATGGCATCGATCCTTGCGTTATTCTTCCATTTCCACGTCGAATAACACAATAATAATAAGAGAATAAGAGAATAATAATAGTCCATCATTAAACTGTGTCTTAAAACGACCCTTAAATGTAATTATTACCAGACTACAAAAGCAGAATACTTCTTGATGTAATTAGGGTGTCAACTGAAAATATCTACCAGCTGATAGGCACCGAAAAGGAAAAATCTTTCGTCTGTTCTGGGGAAAGTTTTGGTGATCTTAATGCACATGAAAAGTTGTCCGAAAATGAAGCAGTTGAACACAAACCTCAGCGCGATAAGAGCAGCAACAATTGACATAATCGAGCGATGAGGGATGCGTCCGCAAGAAAAAACTAGTCGACTGAAACATAAACCGACGGGGGCCGAAATCGGCTCCCCAAGACAGTGAACATCAGGCCTTTGGAGCACCAAAATACGGGGAGAATAAGTACGCCACGGACGCTTCTTAGGAGTCTTAAGATCAATTCCGGCATGGAACCAATAAACCTGACATGCTCGTTGGTAGCACACCTCTCTGCTCCCCAAATGTGAACACAGCACATACCGCAGTTTTCAACAAACTTGGTGAAATCCAACAGTCGGCTTGTCTTAAACAGCCGTCCATAATTGCACGTACAGAAGCCGGGCTCACATAACACACCCCTGCTGCTGAAGTCTCGATGGAAGATAAGTCCATCCTCCGGAACGACACGAAGCTCTGGAGGGCATGGGAGACTGTCCTGAACTGAAACACGACCACACTTGCTCTGATTGTCTTCGTCTGCCAATCGGATCTAGTGAACGGCTTACACAGGCGATGACCAAACTCGTTAAACGGATAGCTTGGATTCATAATTACGCACGCCAAACAGCACCCTTATTCGATCCAGGCACCACCAACTAAAGGCACCTCGTTGACGAAACACAAATCAAAGCTCTACTTGGACTCACTGCCCACTGTATACAGACTAGGCCTCGCCCGGGAAAACAGCAGACATAAACCAGCGAACAAATAAACCGATCGCCTTCCTCTCGAGGCAAGAAAAGGGGGGCTCCACGGGTGACCCAATGGCGGTATTTGAAGCCCACCGTCCGGGCCCGTATTTTGCCTTAATGACCTCAGCGCATCCAACCCTGCCAGGGTGGGATGACGAACAGCCTTTAACGCACTTTGAATTTACGGAGGAGCATGTTCACCAACTTGTTGCAGAAAACACTCCTGCAACTTGTTAGGGCTGAATGCAATTCATTCAGAGGTCTTTAAGGCTACAACACTCATGTCAACAAAACAATCCTACCCGATGTTTCCTCAGTCACACGACGAACGCGACTTCCCCTCTGCCTAAAAGAAAGCGATTGTTACGCCCGTCTACGAATCCGGTAAATGCTCCTCTCCTGACAGCTGCAGACATTTTGGCCTCACTGGCACATCATGATGGCATATCGTAATGAAAGGTATTCTGGGGCAGGTTATCTCATATCGCCGAAAACTTGATATCCCAAGCGCGGCACGAATCCCTCCAGTACCTTGCTTACATGGCAAACATGGCCGTGTTTAGGAACAGCCTAGTCCAAGTCAAAGACGACGGATTCATATCGGTTTCGCGAAAGCATGCTATCCTATCAAGTTACACACGATCCGCTGCCTCGCAAACTCGAGTTTTTCGGGAACCAATGAGAAATTCTACGCTGGATGAAACTTTCCCTATCAGGTGTAAAGTGTTGGTTAGAATTCGGCCCGACTTGCTCTTTTACACATATCTCCATTAGAATTCCTCAAGGATCCGTTCTAGGAACTCCCCGCTATCTGATCTACAAAAATGGTTTCCCAGATACGCTCTAATCTCCATGTCTGCTTTTTGTGGGCGACCCGAAATACTGGAGTTCTAAAACCAGCGCTATTCAAATTGGTAAAACACGAAGTTCTCGGATTCACGTATTGATACACAGGATCAAGGCTTCCGTCTACGTTTCCCGGGTCGGTTTTGTTCTTGTCATTCAGCAGCTGTCGTTCACCTGAAAGACACAAATGAGAACAGTGTGTAGCACTGCTCTTTAAGTTCTCAGCGCGGGGCATTATGCTTGCCAGCGCGACTCACGTAAATAAGTGTCTAATAGCGTTTTGAACTGAGTTCTAGAGGGAGCGTGGACAACCGTCTCAGGAAGGTTATTCCACGCAGCAACTACCCGAAATGAGAAAAAGTTTACCCAATGAAGGTGTGCGCTCTGAGCTTAAAAACTTCTTACCATGTCCCCTCCGTGTGTTTGCTGGGTCAACGGTGAAAAGCCTGTTGGCCAAGCCTTGTTCAAACAGGGCGTAAGTAAGAATTAAGTCCCCTCGGAGGCGACGACATTCCAAGGGTAAGAGGTCGAGCACCGCGAGACGCGTTTCGCAGTCCGTGGACTTGAGACCGGCAAACCATTTACGTAGAAGCTTGCTGGAGACACCCAATGAGGATTACGTCTTTCGTGTATCCTGAGTAGACAACCGGGTTGGCATATTCAAGGGGCGGTCTGACATAGGCCCCATAGAGTATTTGGAAGTCCGTGCGAGTAATACGAGAGAAGGTACGCCGAATCATCCGTAGAACAGCGAATGCCTTCTGGAGCCGATTCTCAAGGTGCAGTGAGAAGGACAGGTTTGGAGAGAGCCAGATACCCAAATCTTTTTGGCATCTATCCTCGTGATGTCTTCTGGTCCTTTCTCACCATGCATGACAAAGGAGTTCGCTGAGTCTCCTCCAAATGACATATGGACGCACTTTTCGTCATTCAGAGGAAGGTGCCAGTCCAACGGCCACTGTTTTGCAGCGTCTACATCCATTTAGGGGGCACGGACATTGGAGCTTCATGATTTCCAGTCGTCCTCGATAAGTAGACATGGACTTGCAAGAACATTTGGAAGGTCATTGACGTATATGAGAAACAGCAAAGGTCCCAAAACGGAGCCCTGAGGAACTCCAATGGAGACCGGCGCCGCCGAGCCTACTTCCACTCGGAATGATCTGTCTGATAGGAATGCCTTGATTCAGTGTAGGAGTTTCCATTGAATCCCGTAAGACTCGAGTTTGTGGAGCAGCGGGACGTGTGGGATTGGATCAAATGCTTTTGAGAAGTCGAAAAATGTGGCATCCGATATAAACCCCTCGTTGTTTTAAGCTGTCCATAAATACATACATGTTTGTCACGGAGGAACGGTTCTGGAGAACTACTTATTGAACTGGAGATATCAAGTTGTTGGAACTAAAGTGATCTAGGACGGCTCGCTTCAGAATGCCTTTCATCACCTTGCACGTCACGCTAGTGAGGCTTATAGGCCTGTAGCTGCCAGGCGATAGTCGGTTACAAGCTTTGTATATTGGCGTGATAATCGCATCATTCCAAACAGAGGGAAGATGGCCTTCGTGAACCAGCTGACAAAACATCAGGGAGTAATGCTTTGCAAGTGTGAACGGCGTCTCATTCAGGTTCTTTGGACAGACCTCGTATGGCTCCAGTGCGCAAAACGGGTTTGTCATATGCAAGAGTCGGTGAATATCCTCGTCCTTGAAGACCAAGTTGGTTAAAAGCTGTTTGTAGTTAGGTCTTGACAAGATCGGGTGTGACGAAATTGCTGGGGGGGGGCAGAATAAATGCATGCATGGCGTTTACTCTAAACCTCAGATACAACAATTGTGTCTCTCGTGTGCTCCGCGTTCCTGTCTATCATGGAGACTACGGTTGACTCGTTTCTGTGGCGGTGAATCATACGTATTTTGCTTTTTTCGGGCTAGGTCTAGAATGGTGGCTTTTTTAGTATTTTCCGTTGGCGGATTTCTGACTTACAGCAGTTCCGCATTTTACGAAATGCCAGCTCATCTTCTGTATCTCCCGTAGTCAAACATTTAAAAAATAGTTGAGATCTTTTTCCCAGAAGACGCGGAATCCGTTAAGGTAACTCACGACCCATCCGACTGCGTGCCGTTTTTTTGGGACGAACATCGCGTCAGCCTTTTGAACTTTCAGCACAATGGTTATATAGAAGTCTTCCAATAAAGATGGTCCCAGCTTAACTTGTTCAAGAAAGATGCGCATTCCTGAGAAGGCTGCACGGCAGAAGTTTCAAAACCACGTTTGAGGTTCGGTTTTTGGCCCAATAACAGATGAAATCAAAGGTCAGCACACAGTGATCGCTATGTCCCAGTGAAGCGTCACTTATCACCTGAACAACAAAGTGTCTTTACTTGGTGATGACCAGATCCAGGGGGGTTGTTGTTGTTGACCTGCGTGGTATCATGTGGGTACAACGGCATGCGGAGTCCAGGCGCTGTGTTGAACAACTTCGGTCAGCGCCGCTGCATAAGGTCCACTTGATCCGACGCGCCGCAAAGTAGCGGGCATCGGACTGACACCTCTCACCGAGTGACGAAAATTGCATCCATATCCCGTTCGGAGGAGATGCAGTGAACGCCTTCTCGTGCATGGTGAGAACGGAACAGAAGACAGGAAGACATGCCAAAAAGGAGTTGTGCTTGTGGATTTCGTCAAACATGTCCTTATTCAGTCATGAAAAATCGGTCCAACAACGTCTGTCGTTTTAAGGTTGATCGGGCATCTTTTCCATAGTACTTGCAAGGACTTCCAGATATTTAATGAGGCTCAAGTACGAAAGGTTTCTGAATACACCAACCAAGTTTTCCTATTCAACGCAAAAAGTACGGAACCCTCAATGAACGTGCCCAACGTGCCTTCACAAAGAAGGTTTCTGTCACCATATCTGTTGATCCTGATTTGCGTTTCGAGCTACTGGGACTATTTCCTGCAGATCACTGTCGCCTCCGAGGAGACCTAATACCTAATTCTGCCATGTTTGAACAAGGTTTAGTCAGCATGTTCCTTACCACTGTCCGATAAGTCACACGGCGAGATCGTAATAGGACATTCTTCAAGCTCAAAGCGCACGCCTTCATCAGGCAACAATTTTCCTTATTTCGGGTGTTTGATATCGACCTCTTTTCTCTGACTTTCGTCCAATCTGAACCTAGTGCGCGTTCAAAACAGTTCAGATGCTTTTTATGAGTCGACGCGTTGGCAACCTGACTGCATCACGGTGCGAACTTAAACAGTAGTTCGGTTCGCTTTTGCGCTTGAGCCTTTCAGGCGAATGGAGGCCACTGATGGACAAGGATATACTCGACTCGGAAGCCTTGTGCACAGCCTTGCTTCTGCGCATTAATTCGTCAATTTGTCAAAAGGCCCATGTTTTGATGCGCAGGAGCATGCCTGAGATCTTCGCAAATTGAGGTTAGGCTTGACAACTGGGCTCGGCCGGAGGGGATGATGGGCTCATGTTTGGTCTACTTTAGGGCCAGTGTACCCTGTAAAATTTGACAGCGCCGGTAGATAATCCGAATAGCTTAGCAGAGTACGGGCAGAGAATGAAGCTTGTACCCTTGATTAGACAAGAACAGGCGCTTTGTTGGGGATATGAGACACACGAGGAGGGTTAGATCGAGGTGTGACGATCAAATCGGCCTCGGGCTCGGAGGACAATAAGCGGTCGTCAGTAGAGAAACTGTCCGTTTTGGCTGTGGGTGGACTGCAGGATATGTATTGTTCACATTCACATTAATCTCGTTTGAACTGTCGTTCTCATGTCCCTGCGTAACTATTCCGGTGAGTTCACGCCAAAGAACGAACACTGAGCTCGAGCTTTGCTCATCAGCTGTGTATACTCAGTTCCGCGCCTGATTTTGAATTCCGAACCTCTGGTATGCAAGGTCATCCCACCAATGCGCTCTGGGCGCATCTGAATTTCGCTGTCCGAACAGGCAAACGTGTTTACGCTTGGGATATGTGATTGACATAACCGACCCATCGAATGAGGTCCTGTCCAGGACTGGCCGGCCTGTCTGGACTTCCTAGTCAGGCAGCACCATAGACGCTTGGAACCAGCTGGACGGTTTCTGGTATTTTTTGTTGTGGGGGTATTGCGGGATATGCACTGTCCGTTTAAGTCCTGGCAGGCGGATGAGATGCTAGGACAAGAACGAAATAATGTTTTCCGGCATAGAGATAATGGCCTCGGATATGGTATATCCAGTTACACTTCAGAGACACAAAAGAAGAGTGAGTTAGCTACCAAAAACGTAACCAACAATAGTGCTCTTTATGCAATAGATTAGGTGTTAATTAGGCTATAAAAATATCGTTAAAAATATCGCTTTTGAAGCGCGGTACGTTTGAACTCGTGCAAAGTTGTGAACCCGTTCGCTGTCCAATTTACTCACAAAGTTTACATGTGACATTTGTTTTTTACTCTAAAATAACATTTGCGTGATAATCTGTCAGTTTGCACTCAGTTCCTGTGGTGCATTCGGTCTTATTCATAACCCAAATCAATGCAGGCTACTTTCTTCAGCCATCGATGGACCAAAACAGATGTGAGCGAAATAGGTGCCCGCCGAATGTAAGAGATGGCATTCAGCGCCACACCTGCAAGGTTTGGTGGCATCTTACGTGCACGAGTTTACAGGACGAGCAGGTAAACCAGCTAGCTAACTCTGCCGACACGCTTGTCTGCGCCAGCTGCCTCTATCATAAGGGTACGATGCATTCCGCAACTAAAAAGGAACCAAGTCCCTACCGCTAAATCAGAAGGACCAATATGAATGTTCCGCTTTAATCGGGATAATTGACGAAGACCTGGTGCTTCTTTCTAGGGCTCTCGAGGACACAGGCGCAAAGAACACAGCGACCTGGACGAAAGTTGATAATGACTGTAATTGTGTGATCATGCCTGGTGGTGTGCTACCCACTGGGAATAAACACTATTATTATTATTCTAACTTTCTTCCCTTAACGAGTACTTTGCGCTATATATCCCGGGTCCACTGGCTGCAAAGAAGAACATCCAGCTCTCTGGTGCGACAGTAAAGGCCGCCACTGTGTCTCTAATGGACAAGCGCATAAGGGGGAGCAGGCTGCTCATCTGGGGGGTCATTAACCAGACAAATCACGCCAACGAAAGAGGCACCGTCGCTCCTCACAAAGCCTGATTACGAACTGATTCGCGCAGATTAGCTACGCCAAAATGAAGCAAGTGAACACTTGGGCTTCTGGTAACTCTTTCCTCCCCGTCGGCCGTACAGAAGAAGCTCTTGGAGCGGACTGTCAGCTTTCAAACGGCCTATACAACGATCAGGTATATAGCTGAGGATCGCCCTCTAATGGCGCAAAAGCTGGGCCGCAGCCGTTCTAGGGGAGAGGTGCAAAACAGGCTTCCGCTTAGCGCCGGTTCAGCTGACCCCAAACTCATGGCCGAACCGGTGGTGGTTATGGCCCCTAATGCTCCTGAAAGCACGCCGTGCAACCGGCCGCGACCCCGGGTTGTAGTTTCTACCCAACCACCGCAGACCCCTAGACTACCGGAGGCAGCGATGCTCGGGAGAATGCAAGCCTCGCGTGGATGCAACGCCCAAAGTGCGTAAAGCTATCACCACTAATTCCCGCAACAGCCAGTAAAGGCGCAGTAGTGAACTCCACACTCGAGTCACAAAGTCTGAGCTGGAGTGAGTCAGACGTGCGGAGACGAGAGGCAAATCCTAACGACAAATCAACCACAAGAATTGACCTCGACATTGGGAATGATACAAGAACCCTACAGCCATTGAGAATGTAACACTGCCAGTATCCAGCTCCACTCCGTCAAAATTGGCTTCTTCGATTGTGGACACAGCCGTCGCAAATGACCCCGACAGCCAGAAACACAAACCCGACAACAACAAACCGAAAAGTCCTTCGTACACTCCGTTGGCCACGCCGGTTGCGGGCGCCTCGGGAGTCCATATGAGCAAGGAAAATAGTGACTGTAGTCTAATAAACATAATTTGCCAAATCAGGAAGATGCTGGCTAGCTTCAAGGTGCTGTACTCATGGGATCGCTACCGCAAGGAATGTTTCTTGGTGCTGCTTTCAAACGCATGGGACTTTAACGAGATACGTTATAACTCGAACCACGCCAAGATACCACAGAGGCCAAGCAGAGGCATGCTTACCCCAAATCCTTGAACATTAGCAAATCCGGCCACCCAAAAGCGGTATCAAAAGGGCTTGACGTAGCAGCCGTCGAAATCTATGCCCACGGGGACAAAGGTAAAAGGTAAAAGGCCCCCGCTAACCGGGCTCCCACGGAGCAAAAAAACTTGCAATTTAAAAGCAACTTTCGAAAACCACCAAGACAGGAAGCGGACGAAGTGCTACGAAGTCAAGTTCGCTGCCGTGAACTCAAGCTCAGAATACAACAGTAAATCTGCTGACCTCTCTAGTAGCACGCCGCTCGGCTTTTCACCTTCGGAGGCAGCAGAGACGGTGTTGAACTGCTTCCCCAGAAACTACTTCAGCCACATTGTGATATTAAACATTCAGCTTGCCTGAAACAGCCGTCCATAATCGCATTCACGGAGGCCTGGTTCACACCAGGCGCGGAGATCTCGATGGACGGCTTCACTATTTTTCGAGCTGACTCGAAACGACGACGGGCTGTTGGGGTTGCCTCATATTTACATGCAGCCTTGCCCGTCCCGGTTGGCCTCTCTGCTACCACTCCTGCACCTTTTTGCGGTGCGCTGTGCATTAAATCCCGCTGCACGTTGCCGATTCTCTCCAAGGTGTGGTCTAAATTGCCCCTTAAATCTTCAAACATACAAACACCGGGGCAGATCTCCTACAGGTACCAGCTCACGCATCTGTTGCTGGTAGGTGATTTCAACCCTCCAAAGGCTTCCTGGAGAGGTCGCTGCAGCTTATTAGTACAGTTGGGTTGATTGTTCTTGTAGAGATCAAGATTGTTTCAGGAACCCATTTCAGGGCAGTGAGAGCTGCGTAAATTTTTGGCTTCGGAATAGGTGGCACAAACCTCCCGTGAAGGTTCCATCAGGACTGTGGACAATACAGTCAAGGTTGAGATAGCCTTGTCCGAAGTTTCAAATGAGAGCCATGTTTTAGCTACACAAATTAGATTTGGTCGTGCAACGACGCTGATGGCTCAGAGATTACAAACATTTGACAGTACCGAGCAGGCACTGGACAGCCACAGCGCCAGGCCTATTGGCGAGCAAACTGTGCTAAGTAGGAAGTTGCCAACCTCGCCTGCGTTGGAGTTTCGTAATAGCAAAAATTTGGAGGCTGAGTTGAGGTTACATAAAGTAGACTTTACTAAACATGTGTTGGGAGTCCGTGAAGACGAATCAGCAGTGGCGGCAGATTAGTAAATAGTGAGTAAAATAGGTTTACATCAACAGCAGAAGGTGCAGTATCAGGTTAAATGTGCAACAGGGTGGATCTTAGAAAAGAAGCCATGCAATTGAATGGACGTTTGTCGGGCGTGTCGTCTTTCGCACTGTCAGGAATTGCGGGGAGTGTGTCACAAAAAAGGTGATGACCGTGGAGTAATGGGTGGCAGCCGAAAACGGTGTCCAGGTGGGACGAAAATCAATGGAACGAATGGTAGGGGGTCATTACTAACCTTCGGTCGTTGCGGATACGATATTTTAACACGCTCGTGGTACGCGTGGTTTGATGTTCTTGGTAGAGGTCCTAGAGGTGGAGTCTTACTTGACTTTGGAAGAGTCATAAGCTCTGGCTAGTAAGGTAGCTACTGAAATGAGACCCGAGGCAAATAGCACACCAGTGAATTACAGGGGAGAAATCGGATATGGACTAAATTAAGGTACAGATCTGGTTTGCACGGTTTATGGTGCCACAGGTGTACTTATGTATAATGTGACATATGGTCGGGTTTGTAGACAAAGGGCGGAGAATGGAAACTCGAGACCTTCGTGTGGGAGAGGGCGTTGTGATATCAGACTTTTACAACAGGTGTTTAAGCCCCAGGAAATATACGAGTGTCATCGGGCCAGCAGGTGTTAAGCAAGGGCCTCTGTTGTCATCCCTGACTTCAGCCTCAGCTAGGGGTGATGGGTTGTCACAGCTGTGATGTTAGAGGTAATTTTTACTGGCGTGATTGAGGTCAGAGCTAACATGGGTGGGTCTCCAAGGGTGAAATTGGGGGCCCATTGACGTAAGTGGGATGTGCGAAGGTTGGCACCGACAAACCTTACTTTGTTCCTAATTTTTAAGATGTCCACTTTTGGTCCACTGAAAAGATCAAACATTTGGCGCAAGCCGGTATATTGAGGCAAAGGGGTCTGTTTGTCAAGTAATAGTCAAGCGCTGTCGAGCTTAACCGGGACAGCATTTTGTATGAGTTGCACCCAATGATGGCGAAACCTTCGTGTGAATTCGTCGTGTGGCTGAGGAATCATTGGGTGGGATTGTTTTGTTGACACAAGTGATGTAACTTTGAGCTTTTCTGAATGGATTTCATCCAGCCCTATTCGGCTGCAGGGTTGTTTTCTGCAACAGGAGTTGGTGAACATGCTCCTTCGTAAAGACGAAATGTGTCAAAGGCTGTTGAGATCATTGAGGCAAAAAACGGGCGCGGACGGTGCGTCCTGTGGGCCTCAGATGCCGCTATTGCGTCATCCGTTGAAGCCCCGTTTTGATTCCTTGAGGGGAGAGCGATTGGCTTATTTCTTCGGTGGTGTATATCTTTTGTTTTCCCAGACGAGGTCTAGTCAATATACGGTGTCACTGCGTCCCAGTATGGCCTTGATATGCGTTTCTTCAATGAGGTGCCTTTCGTTCGTAATGACTGGATCAAATAAGGGTGATGTTGTGCCTGCCAAGCACTCCGCTGAATGAGTTTGGTCATCCCCTGTGAAAACTGTTCACTAGACTAAACTGGCTTAAGAAGACAACCAGGGTGAGTGTGGTCGCCTTTTATTTCAGGGCAGTCCCTCTTGCCGTCCCACGTTTCGTGTCATTTCGGAGGATGGACTAACCTTCCGTCAAAACCCCAGCAACGGGGATGTGTTGTATGAGCCCGGCTTCTGTACGTGCGGTTATGGACGGTTGTTCGAGACAATCCGATCGTAGGATTTCGCGAAGTTTGTTGAAAACTGCAGTAGGTGTTATGTTTGCAGGTGGAGAGCAGAGGGGTGTGTTAGCAAAGAGAATTGCAGGTTTAATGATTCCACGCCGAAATTGATCTCGGCTCAGAAAGGGTCTTGTGATTTGCTTATTTGCCCCCTATCTTGGTGCTTCCAAGACCTGATCTTCATCCCTTTGGCGAGCCGAGTTCGGGGCCCCGTCGTTTAATGTTACAGTCGAATACTTTTTCTCTTACGGATGCATCCCCCTTTGTTCGATTACGCCAGGAGTTGCTGCTTGTGCAGCTTGGGGTTTCATGTTGTGACCCTCTGTGTTCAGTTTTGTTTGACGGTCCGTTTTGAGCACTCGTATTTTCGTTAAGGATTTATTGCTTAAGTTTTCTGCATTGATGCCTGTTTGGTCGCTTTTGAACCACAGGCGCTCATTTCTGGTGATGACTAACTTGAATTCAACAGCGTCTCTACATGGTAGGCGGGTTTTATGTAGGCTATTCTCCCGCGTTGGATTTCATTGTTTTTCGTGTGAGTTTTGTGGTCCCTCAAGGCCCTATTTCTTTCTGTGGTTAATTTTGGGCATCTGTTTCTGCGTATCTCTCTCTCTGAAAGTGTTTGTGCACTTTTGGGTGACACTTTCCCTCTTGTAGCTTGTAAAGATGTAAACAATTTTGCACCTATATTCGGCACTTTCAGGGATTTTTAAGGCGTCCTTCGTTTTATTTTGAGAGCATTTTGACGTCTTTTGTCCACCGGGTTTTCTTTACGCGTTCCTTTTCGCTCGCTGGTGTGTTGGAATGCCCGACGTGTAAGTGATTTCTTTCATACCAGCAATCTCACGGAACAGGATTTTGCAAATGGCTCTACCCTGCATCCGGCAAGCACCCTTTAATTTGCGCAACGTATAGTTGTATAGTGAAAGCACCGCTTATGTTTTGTGTTTTTCGGCCCATCAGATAGTGCGCGCTTAGCCTGGCGAACTCGGTATGCGTAGGATTTTCTTGGAAACTGATGCTAGATTTTTGGCCCCCTCGACGCTATGAACGACGTTTGAGTCAAAATCAGACAGATCACCTTTGAGGGAGTCGAGCTCATGGCCGGAAGTTTTGCACTTTCAGAGTTGTGAGGCACTTGAAGTGGTCTTGTTAAATGCTTGTGGCTGATCCGTTGGTTGAATTTCTCGCTAGACTCTACCCATGTGGCCCAATCCAGCTTAGAACATGTGACCTGAGTGTGTTGACCTCTGGACCTTTTTCGCCTGGTAGTGAAATAAGCCACAATAATTCTACAGAAGTTTAACCCTATGTCGGTTCGAGGTCTTGTTTACGTCAAGCACAGTTGTCGTTGGCATTTGATAGGTCTGCGACGGCCGTGACCTACAGTATGGAGATAAGGTCGGTTGCACCGGCGTGTCTTCAAGACCACGAGGGTTCATATCTGACACCGGCTTCGTCATACGTTTTGAGCTTGCTGATCTGTTGCCAAGCAAAAGATCATTTTGCGCCTCCTCTCCAGAACCATTTCGACCCAGATTTTGCGCCTCTAGAGGGCATTTTTTCGGGAAGGTCTTTTGAATGTAGACAGTCCGCCCTAAGGTTTTTTTCATGCCAGTTAAGGAGGAAAGTGTGACAAAAATCCAAGTATTTCACCGACGTAACTTTCAGCATAACGATTCCGCCTGATATGATGCCATACTATACCACCAAGGAGAGACTGTGCCAGTTATGTTAGCTCATTTTTCCCAGAAACGATCCTGAAATGATCACTCTAGACTCCTTTATGTGTCTGTCTACTGGAGATGCCGTGACAATCTGGATTCTCACGCCAGAGGGTCTGGCAACGTTCTGGGCAACCAAAAGGCCGGGGATGAAAAATGCCTACCATTTCTTTAGGGAGGAACTTTCGTTGTCTTTGTTCCCCGCCGCCTCTATCAGTGTCTCCGAATGAGGTACTAGCGTTTCTTTCAGTGTCAGGTTTGAAACAAGGCACCGGCACTAGTCTTTTCGCCTTTAAAGTAAGGAAGTGGTTTCATTGGTGGTACCTGTTTAGCTAGGTTTGAAATCAATGATAGTCCGCAGAGCAAAGGCAGCTGGCGCAGGCGATAAGTCAGGAGAGTTAAACGATAAGCTTATCCGGCCATTCTTCAAACCTGTACAGTTGAAATGCCACCAGTTCTGGCAAGCATGACATTGCTGTACGCGTCTTACCTTCAGTGGGCATTCATTCTGTCCACATCTGACGTGGCCCACCGACAGTTCTGGCGGAGTGCAGCCCGAAATATTGTCCCATGAGTGAGCGTAAGTGGAGCATTGCAATACTGGAGTGCGTTGTGGCAGCTATTTCCAAGCACCGTTTTTATAACAGTGAAAAATTCAACCGGATAGCGCATGTTAACTCTATAAACAGATTAAAAAGCTGAAGAATTTGTTCGCATAGTTGCACAAACAGACTATTAAATTTGAACGTACCGCTAAATTTTTTAGACACAGTTTGATCAAACAGTCAATCTTAATGTAGTTGGAATCCCGGATAAACACCACAAATTGCCACAATCGATTTAAAAGTTAAGCTGGTTCTAGAAGTGAGCTTGAAGAGAATGTTAGTATATATCTCAGGATAGAAATGAAGCAGGTGGAACGAACTAAAGGGGGCACAACGTGTTGCAGTGCGGCTCATTAGCCGGCAGATGCTCGTTTCTCTGAAACCTTGAATTGTGGATTAAAATGTTCTACATGAAATTGTGGCATTTTGCTGTATAAATGCTTAACCAAAAACCACCGAAATCTATCATAGACTTGTTGGAATTTGTCTCACTTGCTCCCGTCTCCTCTCGTAACATTTGAGGCATTTCAGTTTTGAGGTGCAATGCCACAGTTCCAGGTATGGCTTCAAATAGGTTTTTGCGAACTTGGCTTCCGTCCGGTTTTCAACATTTAAGGCATTAGAAAAAGCGTTAAATGGGCATATGAAGGACAACTATGTAGTATTTGCGCGTGTTGCAAGTAGTCCATGCAACAACGCTATCTTGCATTACAGGTGTGTGTGCGATAAATGCAGCAGGGGCAGCAAAACAAACGAGAAGTCGATGCATCCGAAGAAGATAGTAAGTTGAGCGCATTTGCCAATTACAACAAGTACACGCAGCACTTATTGCCCAGTTCGTTTTGGAGACGGGTAGTTTTCTGTCTTGCAGATCTGGTAGCATGCACAAGGGATGAAAACCTCATATGGTGGTCGAGTACGCCTGCCACCCCTGCAGTAGCACTAGTGCATCCTCCGTCGCGAGTAGTTCTGAATCTGACCCTGAATTCCAGCAAATCGTAAAAGGCGCTGTTGCTTTCTGTTGCTTACTGCTGGTGTCGAGCTCGGCTTGGTTGTAGCATCGATCTGGCAACACCATAAAATACGAATGATGAAAAAACTGACCTTTCGTCTGTCAACAAATTCTTTAATTACAGGCAACGAACAGCATGCAGATACTCTTCGATGCCCACGGCTTACATGGAAGCGCAAAGCTGCAGCTGCGTTCGTCCTAATTGGGATTCCATCGCACCAAATCCTACATGGTCAACCAGAAAACACAACTACTAACTACTCCCAGGAGTGAACACATACAAAATAAATAAATAAAAATACGTGTACAATGAGAGTCCTGGTCCTCGGCTACCACCATATAAGACTAGCATACAGAGACAATTTGCCATGCACCACTTGTTCACTGCAGTTGATAGCAGTGCTTCGGGGACTTGTGACAATTTATATTACATTCAATTTACTTCCTAGAATATGGCATGGTACAAATCACGCGATTACTCCCGGAAAACCTAGTCCACCATCCCGGGAGTTTTACTCCCGTCAGTGCTTAAGTTTGAGTTCCCTTACAACACTACCTCTCCGCGTATCTATACCGATTTTTTCCATGCCTCTGGCTGTATAATAGCATATATTGACAAGCTTGGACAGTCTGATTGCTAGGCCACTAAGTAAAAATCTACTTCTATACGGTCTCATTTATTCACCTGTTGTCACCACCCTAAGTGTAAAAAATCGTTCAGTTTTTTATTAATGGAGTTTACCCTGTCGGATTCCTCTTAAAACTCACCGGGCTTTGCTAATCTGCACTCATCCTATCTTTTTTCCAAGCCTTGCATTTCGGCAATTCCTGCTCAGGACGCCCTGGTTCACCGTTTTCTGCTCCAACTGATCCGTACTTTACGCCCGAGAGCATCCTCATCCAGACCAAAAATATACCTGCGTTCGTACTTTGGCTTTGTTTTATCTCCAGGAATCCAGAGGATCGATCCAAAAAATCCCGCTGCTCACAGAATCGCACATCTCAGCCCAACCACCTCAAACGTAATGTCCGTCGCGGGGCAGTCCAAAAACCGAAGGATGTAAAGGCGATGGTTTCATGGCGCTCTCACACACAGTGAGATAACACACTCGCGCCTGTTCCCTTCCTACTGTTGGCTTACACTCCCGCCCACTCGATCGCTTACCTGCAACTACAAACAAGCGCTTCACCTATCCGTGGCCGCCTGCAGGACGCGTTCATTCTAATCTCCTGGGCCTTTTGTTCGGATTTAGCCATCTCGATGGACCTTCAGTTTGTGCTGCCCACAGAGTCATTATTCTTCTCTACAGTTCCCATTCCGTCTTATTGTAGGCACCAACTCACTCTCCCAAGGGACTCTTACCCAACTCCACTACGACAGCGACACCAGTACGTCTCTACGGTTTCACTAAACACCATTATTCTGGGGCTCCTGCTACAATTTATTCATATTTCTAATCCATCCACACACGCTTCCGTGACCTTGGCCGAAAGCCCAACCGTCCAAGGCCACTAGGCTTCGGTGGTAGTTTAAGGTTTTAGTTTAGACTGACCCGCCGGATCATGCCAATTCTGCTGCTTCAACAGATTCGTTGTTTTGGTTCTTTATTTTCCGCAATTTGCAGTTTTCTCAACACGTGCCGGGCAGGGTGCCCTTGGTTTGCACTCCCCCACTTTTTGCACGCCACTTACAACTCCTGGAGATTTGACCTCATCTCAACTGGATATGTTCTCAAAAAGGAAACAGTCCTAGTAACTGTATTTCACTGTCCATACCAGTTTAGGCGGGACGAAGGCAACGTCGGATAACGGCCGCTGTTTGTGACACTGTCTCTTCTTCGCATAATATCCTTTACCCAGAAATCCGGCTTTTATTCTGGCTGTAACATGTCCACTATTGACTGTATGCCACCCATATTTGGGAATAAACATTATGATTAACATCTCGTCATCACCTCTTATTTTTGGGAGCACAACCGTTAGGTGAGTAAGTTATTGTAAGCTCGGCTTCCGGTAAATTGACGGCCAACGGAAGAAGAAGTAGGCAGCTTCGGGGCCCTGCTGGAGTATGGGATGCCGCCGTGTAAAGCGCGGTAGTTTGTGGTCGGTGAATTCGGCAAGGTCTTTAGCACTCAGGACATACACAACTATCACCAAAATTGTCACGGATTCACGGATTGATACACAGGATCGAGGCTTCCGGCAACGTTTTCCGGGTTGATTTTGTTCTTGTCGTTCAGCGGCCGTCGTTCTCCTGGAGACACGAGTGAAAAAAGGGTGTACCACCGCTCTTTAACTTCTCAGCGCGGGGCACTATGCTTACCAGCGCGAGGACTCGCATAAATAAGTGTCCAATAGTGTTTTGAACTGAGTCCAAGAGGGAATGTGGACAGCCGTCCGAGGAAGGTTACTCCACGCAGCAACTTCCCCTAAATGAGAAAAAATTTTACCTGATGAAGTTGTGCGCTCTGACCTTAAAACTCTTCTTACCATGTCCCTGCAATGTGTTTGCTGGGTCAGCGGTTAAAAAACTGTTGGACAAGCCTTGTTCAAACAGGGCGTAAGCAAGAATTGAGTCCCCTCGGAGTCGATGATACTCCAGAGAGAGGAAGAGGTCGAGCACCGAGAGACGAGTGTCCCGGTCCCAGGATTTGAGGTCCATAACCATTTTCGTAGCAGCTCGCTGGACACGCTCAATGAGGATTACGTCTTTCGTGCGTCCTGAGTAGACAACCGGGTTGGCATATTCAAGGAGCGGTCTGACATAGGCCCCATAGAGTATTTGGAAGTCCGTGCGAGTAATACGAGAGAAGGTACGCCGAATCATCCGTAGAACAGCGAATGCCTTCTGAGCCGATTTCTCAAGGTGCAGTGAGAAGGACAGGTTTGGAGAGAGCCAGATACCCAAATCTTTTTTGGCATCTATCCTCGTGATGTCTTCTGGTCCTTTCTCACCATGCATGACAAAGGAGTTCGCTGAGTCTCCTCCAAATGACATATGGACGCACTTTTCGTCATTCAGAGGAAGGTGCCAGTCCAACGACCACTGCTTTGCGGCGTCTACATCAATTTGGAGGGCACTGGCATTGGAACTCCACGATTTCAAGTCGTCCGCAAAAAGTAGACATGGACTTGAAAGAACATCTGGAAGGTCATTGACGTATATCAGAAACAGCAAAGGTCCCAAAACGGAGCCCTGAGGAACTCCAATGGAGACCGGCGCCGCAGAAGAGTAGGTCGAGCCTACTTTCACTCGGAATGATCTGTCTGATAGGAATGCCTTGATCCAGTGTAGGATTTTCCCTTGAATCCCGTAAGACTCGAGTTTGTGGAGCAGAGGGACGTGTGGGACTCGATCAAATGCTTTTGAAAAGTCGAAAAATATGGCATCCGATATGAGTCCCTCGTCCTTGGCTTGGGTTAAGCTGTCCATAAATACGAGCATGTTCGTCACGCAGGAACGGTTTGGGAGAAATCCGTGTTGAGCTTGAGAAATCAAGTTGTTGGAAGTAAGGTGATCTAGAATGGCTCGCTTCAGAATGCGTTCCATCACCTTGCATGGCACGCTAGTGAGGCTTATAGGCCTGTAGCTGCCAGGCGATAGTCGGTCACCAGTTTTGTAGATTGGCGTGACAATCGCTTCCTTCCAAACAGAGGGAAGGTGGCCTTCGTCAAGCGACTGACGAAACAGCAGATGGAAATGAGTTGCCAGTGTGTACGACGTTTCCTTCAGGATCCTTGGGTGGACTTCGTCGGGCCCCAACGCGCAGAATGGGTTGATCTTGTGCAGGAGTTGACGAATGTCCTCCACCGTGAATACCAAGTCGGTTAGAGGCCGTTCGTAGGTACGCCTTGACAACGTTGGATGTGACGAGGACGCTGGGACTGAATACAGACCTGCATAGTGATCTCTGTAGAACTCAGATACCACTATTGGGTCACTCGTGGGTTCCCCGTTCCTGTCCCTCAGGGAGAACGCGGATGGTTTGTTTCTTCGGCGATGCCGCATGTATTTGAACAGCACATTTCTGTTCTTCCGGGCGAGGTCTAGAATGGTGGCTTGTTTTCGTATGTTCCATTGGCGGATTTCCGATTTACAGCGGTTCCGCATTTTACGAAATGCCAGCTCATCTTCTGTGTCTCCTGTAGTCAACTTTTTGAGAAATAGTTGTGACCTCTTTTCCAGAAGACGCCGGATCCTTTTGGGTAGTTTACGGCTCATCCGACTGCGTGCTGGTTTTTTTGGGACGAACATCGCGTCAGCCTCGTGAACTTTCTGGACAATAGTCCTATATAAGTCTTCCACTGAGGCTGGCCCCAGTTTAACTTGGTTAAGAAAGATGCGCATTCCCGAAAAGTCTGCACGGCAGAAGTTTCGAATCCACGTTTGGGGTTCGGGATTTCTGGCCCAATAGCAGATGAAATCAAAGGTGAGCACACAGTGGTCGCTATGTCCCAGTGGAGCGTTAATTGTCACCTGATCAACGAAATGTCTTTCGTTGGTGATGACCAGATCCAGGAGGGACGGTTGTTGGCCCGCGCGGTATCTGGTGGGTGCAACGACATGTTGAGTCCAAGCGCTCTGTTGAACGACTTCGGTCAACGCCGCTGCAAAGGGTCCACTTGATCCGACGCACTGGAGCTCCGTCCAGGGGGCCTTTGGAGCGTTGAAGTCACCTACCAGCAGGAGATGAGTGAAGTGGTAGCTGGAGGAGAGTTGCCCAAGGGTTCGTATGAGGAAGTGGTCATCTTCCGGAGGACTCGAGGGGCTACGGTAGACCACACCGAGAAGGAGAGAATCGGACCCGCGCAGCGGGACTTGAAGCCACAGTGCATCACAAAAAGGTGCAGGAGTGGTATCAGAGAGGACAATCGGGATTGGCAGGGCCGCATGTAAGTATAAAGCAACCCCACCAGCTCTCCCTCGTTTTGAGTCAGCTCGAAAAATAGAGTAGCCGTCTATTGAGATCTCCGCGTCAGAGACATCTGGTGTGAGCCAGGTCTCTGTGAGTGCGATAATGGACGGCTGTTCAAGACAAACTGACTGTTTAATATCACAAAGTTTGTTGAAGAGGCTAAGACAGTTTGTGGACAAGCATTTCAACACTGTCTCTGCTGCCTCCGAAGGTGAGGAGCCGAGAGTTGTGTAACCAGGGAGGTTAGCAGGCTTAATAGCTGCACGTCGGGTTTGAGTCGAGGGCTCCGAAGGGACCTCTGAGGCATATTTGTCTGCTCCCTCGATTGGTGGTTTCGTGGGTTGCTTTTCATTTGCAGGGTTTTTTTCGCCCTGTGGGAGCCCGGTTTGCGCGGGCCTATTAGTTTTGGTGGACGAAGTTTTTTTCCCCGTGGGCGAAAATTTCGACCATTGCTACTTGTAGCCCTTTCTTTAACTTCTTCTGGACGGCCAGGTTCGCTGTTGCTCAATGGGCGATCTCGCGTCTGTTTGGCTTCTTGGGCATTTTGGCGCGATTTGGTCGGAAAGGTGCCTCTGTGATGCTTTGAGCGCTGGGTGGCAGCACCGGGTAGTTCTTTTGGTGGTGCTCCCATGAGGCTGGTTTTCTCAGAGGACTGCACCTTGAAGCCAGCCAGCAGTTTTCTGATTTGGCGAGTTGTATATGGCTTGTTTGGCCGCAGTCGCCTTTCTTTCGCGCCTGTGTGGTCATCCGAGTCACCCGCGATCAGCGTGGCCAACTGGGTGTATGAGGGACTGTTCGGCTCGCCGTGGTCAGGCTTGTGGCTTTGATTGTCATGGTCCTGGGCAAGAGTTGTGTCCACAATCAAAGAGGCTACTTTAGACGGAGTGGAGCTAGAGATTGGCAATTTCACAGCCTCAGTGGATGTACGGTTCTCGCAGCATTCCCCGATGTCGACGTCAGCGCATGTGGTTGGTTTGCCGGTAGGCTTCACCACTTGACTCCGCTCGTTTGACCCAATCCAGCTCGGTTGTAGCTTGGGTGCGGAGTTCTCTGTTGCACCTTTGACGTCTGTTACGGAAAGAAGTGCTGATAACTGTACGTACTTTGGGCGCTCCGTCCACGTGAGACTTGCCTCCTCCAGAGCGTCACTGCCTATAGAATTCGAGGGGTCCGCGGTGGTTGAGTAGAAACTGCTGTCCGGAGTCGCGGTCGTTTGCCTCGGCGTGCTTTCAGGAGCACAAGGGGCTATAACTACAATCGGTTTGGCCTTAAGTTTGGGATCGGCCGAAATGGCGCCATCCGGAAGCTTTTTCCGCATCTCTTCCCTAGAACTGCTGTGGCCTGGCTTCCGTGCGTCTAGAGGGCGATCCTCAGATAGACGCCTGATCGTTGGATTTGCCTTTTGGACGCTGACAGCCCGACCCAAAACCTTCTGTACGGCCGACGGCGAGGAAAGGGTAACGAGAAGCCCGAGTGTTCGCTTGCTTCCCTTCTGGCGTAACCAGTCTGCGTGAAGCGATTCGTGGTCAGGCTTTGAGAGGACACTGCCAAGGAGCGATTGTGCCTGCTTCGTTGGCGTGACTTTTCTAGAGAATGACCCCCAGATTATCAGTCTGCTCTCCCTTACGCGTCTGTCCACTAGAGACGCCGTGGCGGTCTTTATTGCCGCATCGGAGAGCTGGATAACCTTTTTCGCAGCCAGCAGACCAGGGGTGGATAGTGCAAGGTACTCGTTCAGCGAGGAAAGTTCCTTGTCAACTTTCGTCCAGATCGCTGCATTTTTAGTGTTTGCGTCTGTCAGAGCTTTAGAGAGAAGCTCGAGTTTCGTCGCGAGTACATCGATTAACGAGGAGCACTTACACTGGTCTGTGTGATTCGGTAGTGAGGAATTGGTCTTGTTTTTTATGGCTTTTTCCCTAGTTGGGGAATGCATTGCACCCTTAATGTAGAGGCAACTGGCGCATACAAACGGGTCAGGAGAGTTAGCCAGTTGGCTTACCTGGTCGTCCTGTAAACCCGTGCATTTAAAGTGCCACCAGGCCTTGCAGGTGTGGCATTGCATACCCCGTCTCACGTTCGATGGACAGCCATTTCGCCCACATCTGTTGTGGACCATCGATGACTGCAGAGAGCAGCCTGCATTAACTAGTGACATGAGTGCGACTAGATGCAGAGTAGGAACTGGGTGCAAAGTAACAGGGATTATAACGTAAATGTTATGTTGGTGTGAGAAAATTCAACAAATAACACGTATAAACTCTGTAAATAGTTTGAATAGTGAAAGAATTCTTTCACGAATTAGCACGAGGGAAAAACGAAACCAATTTCGAACGTACCGCGCTTCGTCACAGACACTTTATGAACAGCCGGCACATATTAATCAGAACAGGTATTCACATGATTCTTCCTCCCTCAAGTTGACCAGTGGGTATGAGCTGAGTGTGGTTACAGGTGTAAAATTCTGTCACAGTGTGCGCCTACATACATAACGTTTGCTCTATCAAGTTCCATAAATTGTTACAAGTGCAGAGCAACCTGCCTATTCCACGCTTCAGTTCAGGTCGCTATTTCCTATTAACACTATGCGCCTTTTTTCAACTAGGCGTAAAAAATGTCCCTAAAGGTGCGTTCAGTTAGACAAATCACACATACTGAGAATTTGTTGGATAACCAGTTAGATACAGACAGTTTCACCTGGATATGGGTCTCTTGGAAACTCGGTCGTTCTAGGGTAATCATCTCCATCCTGAGAATACTGAGCAGACGTGAATGTGAAACGGCCGTGGCGCTTCCGCTTGGCCGCCAGGTACCGTCTTTGGTAATTATCACAACAACTAGAACTTGAGCGCGGTACTTTCGAAATTGGTTTCGTTTTTCCCTCGTGCTAATTCGTGAAAGAATTCTTTCACTATTCAAACTATTTACAGAGTTTATACGTGTTATTTGTTGAATTTTCTCACACCAACATAACATTTACGTTATAATCCCTGTTACTTTGCACCCAGTTTCTACTCTGCATCTAGTCGCACTCATGTCACTAGTCAATGCAGGCTGCTCTCTGCAGTCATCGATGGTCCACAACAGATGTGGGCGAAATGGCTGTCCATCGAACGTGAGACGGGGTATGCAATGCCACACCTGCAAGGCCTGGTGGCACTTTAAATGCACGGGTTTACAGGACGACCAGGTAAGCCAACTGGCTAACTCTCCTGACCCGTTTGTATGCGCCAGCTGCCTCTACATTAAGGGTGCAATGCATTCCCCAACTAGGGAAAAAGCCATAAAAAACAAGACCAATTCCTCACTACCGAATCACACAGACCAGTGTAAGTGCTCCTCGTTAATCGATGTACTCGCGACGAAACTCGAGCTTCTCTCTAAAGCTCTGACAGACGCAAACACTAAAAATGCAGCGATCTGGACGAAAGTTGACAAGGAACTTTCCTCGCTGAACGAGTACCTTGCACTATCCACCCCTGGTCTGCTGGCTGCGAAAAAGGTTATCCAGCTCTCCGATGCGGCAATAAAGACCGCCACGGCGTCTCTAGTGGACAGACGCGTAAGGGAGAGCAGACTGATAATCTGGGGGTCATTCTCTAGAAAAGTCACGCCAACGAAGCAGGCACAATCGCTCCTTGGCAGTGTCCTCTCAAAGCCTGACCACGAATCGCTTCACGCAGACTGGTTACGCCAGAAGGGAAGCAAGCGAACACTCGGGCTTCTCGTTACCCTTTCCTCGCCGTCGGCCGTACAGAAGGTTTTGGGTCGGGCTGTCAGCGTCCAAAAGGCAAATCCAACGATCAGGCGTCTATCTGAGGATCGCCCTCTAGACGCACGGAAGCCAGGCCACAGCAGTTCTAGGGAAGAGATGCGGAAAAAGCTTCCGGATGGCGCCAATTCGGCCGATCCCAAACTTAAGGCCAAACCGATTGTAGTTATAGCCCCTTGTGCTCCTGAAAGCACGCCGAGGCAAACGACCGCGACTCCGGACAGCAGTTTCTACTCAACCACCGCGGACCCCTCGAATTCTATAGGCAGTGACGCTCTGGAGGAGGCAAGCCTCACGTGGACGGAGCGCCCAAAGTACGTACAGTTATCAGCACTTCTTTCCGTAACAGACGTCAAAGGTGCAACAGTGAACTCCACACCCAAGCTACAACCGAGCTGGATTGGGTCAGACGAGCGGAGTCAAGTGGTGAAGCCTACCGGCAAACCAACCACATGCGCTGACGTCGACATCGGGGAATGCTGCGAGAACCGTACATCCACTGAGGCTGTGAAATTGCCAATCTCTAGCTCCACTCCGTCTAAAGTAGCCTCTTTGATTGTGGACACAACTCTTGCCCAGGACCATGACAATCAAAGCCACAAGCCTGACCACGGCGAGCCGAACAGTCCCTCATACACCCAGTTGGCCACGCTGATCGCGGGTGACTCGGATGACCACACAGGCGCGAAAGAAAGGCGACTGCGGCCAAACAAGCCATATACAACTCGCCAAATCAGAAAACTGCTGGCTGGCTTCAAGGTGCAGTCCTCTGAGAAAACCAGCCTCATGGGAGCACCACCAAAAGAACTACCCGGTGCTGCCACCCAGCGCTCAAAGCATCACAGAGGCACCTTTCCGACCAAATCGCGCCAAAATGCCCAAGAAGCCAAACAGACGCGAGATCGCCCATTGAGCAACAGCGAACCTGGCCGTCCAGAAGAAGTTAAAGAAAGGGCTACAAGTAGCAATGGTCGAAATTTTCGCCCACGGGGAAAAAAACTTCGTCCACCAAAACTAATAGGCCCGCGCAAACCGGGCTCCCACAGGGCGAAAAAAACCCTGCAAATGAAAAGCAACCCACGAAACCACCAATCGAGGGAGCAGACAAATATGCCTCAGAGGTCCCTTCGGAGCCCTCGACTCAAACCCGACGTGCAGCTATTAAGCCTGCTAACCTCCCTGGTTACACAACTCTCGGCTCCTCACCTTCGGAGGCAGCAGAGACAGTGTTGAAATGCTTGTCCACAAACTGTCTTAGCCTCTTCAACAAACTTTGTGATATTAAACAGTCAGTTTGTCTTGAACAGCCGTCCATTATCGCACTCACAGAGACCTGGCTCACACCAGATGTCTCTGACGCGGAGATCTCAATAGACGGCTACTCTATTTTTCGAGCTGACTCAAAACGAGGGAGAGCTGGTGGGGTTGCTTTATACTTACATGCGGCCCTGCCAATCCCGATTGTCCTCTCTGATACCACTCCTGCACCTTTTTGTGATGCACTGTGGCTTCAAGTCCCGCTGCGCGGGTCCGATTCTCTCCTTCTCGGTGTGGTCTACCGTAGCCCCTCGAGTCCTCCGGAAGATGACCACTTCCTCATACGAACCCTTGGGCAACTCTCCTCCAGCTACCACTTCACTCATCTCCTGCTGGTAGGTGACTTCAACGCTCCAAAGGCCCCCTGGACGGAGCTCCAGTGCGTCGGATCAAGTGGACCCTTTGCAGCGGCGTTGACCGAAGTCGTTCAACAGAGCGCTTGGACTCAACATGTCGTTGCACCCACCAGATACCGCGCGGGCCAACAACCGTCCCTCCTGGATTTGGTCATCACCAACGAAAGACATTTCGTTGATCAGGTGACAATTAACGCTCCACTGGGACATAGCGACCACTGTGTGCTCACCTTTGATTTCATCTGCTATTGGGCCAGAAATCCCGAACCCCAAACGTGGATTCGAAACTTCTGCCGTGCAGACTTTTCGGGAATGCGCATCTTTCTTAACCAAGTTAAACTGGGGCCAGCCTCAGTGGAAGACTTATATAGGACTATTGTCCAGAAAGTTCACGAGGCTGACGCGATGTTCGTCCCAAAAAAACCAGCACGCAGTCGGACGAGCCGTAAACTACCCAAAAGGATCCGGCGTCTTCTGGAAAAGAGGTCACAACTATTTCTCAAAAAGTTGACTACAGGAGACACAGAAGATGAGCTGGCATTTCGTAAAATGCGGAACCGCTGTAAATCGGAAATCCGCCAATGGAACATACGAAAACAAGCCACCATTCTAGACCTCGCCCGGAAGAACAGAAATGTGCTGTTCAAATACATGCGGCATCGCCGAAGAAACAAGCCATCCGCGTTCTCCCTGAGGGACAGGAACGGGGAACCCACGAGTGACCCAATAGTGGTATCTGAGTTCTACAGAGATCACTATGCAGGTCTGTATTCAGTCCCAGCGTCCTCGTCACATCCAACGTTGTCAAGGCGTACCTACGAACGGCCTCTAACCGACTTGGTATTCACGGTGGAGGACATTCGTCAACTCCTGCACAAGATCAACCCATTCTGCGCGTTGGGGCCCGACGAAGTCCACCCAAGGATCCTGAAGGAAACGTCGTACACACTGGCAACTCATTTCCATCTGCTGTTTCGTCAGTCGCTTGACGAAGGCCACCTTCCCTCTGTTTGGAAGGAAGCGATTGTCACGCCAATCTACAAAACTGGTGACCGACTATCGCCTGGCAGCTACAGGCCTATAAGCCTCACTAGCGTGCCATGCAAGGTGATGGAACGCATTCTGAAGCGAGCCATTCTAGATCACCTTACTTCCAACAACTTGATTTCTCAAGCTCAACACGGATTTCTCCCAAACCGTTCCTGCGTGACGAACATGCTCGTATTTATGGACAGCTTAACCCAAGCCAAGGACGAGGGACTCATATCGGATGCCATATTTTTCGACTTTTCAAAAGCATTTGATCGAGTCCCACACGTCCCTCTGCTCCACAAACTCGAGTCTTACGGGATTCAAGGGAAAATCCTACACTGGATCAAGGCATTCCTATCAGACAGATCATTCCGAGTGAAAGTAGGCTCGACCTACTCTTCTGCGGCGCCGGTCTCCATTGGAGTTCCTCAGGGCTCCGTTTTGGGACCTTTGCTGTTTCTGATATACGTCAATGACCTTCCAGATGTTATTTCAAGTCCATGTCTACTTTTTGCGGACGACTTGAAATCGTGGAGTTCCAATGCCAGTGCCCTCCAAATTGATGTGGACGCCGCAAAGCAGTGGTCGTTGGACTGGCACCTTCCTCTGAATGACGAAAAGTGCGTCCATATGTCATTTGGAGGAGACTCAGCGAACTCCTTTGTCATGCATGGTGAGAAAGGACCAGAAGACATCACGAGGATAGATGCCAAAAAAGATTTGGGTATCTGGCTCTCTCCAAACCTGTCCTTCTCACTGCACCTTGAGAAATCGGCTCAGAAGGCATTCGCTGTTCTACGGATGATTCGGCGTACCTTCTCTCGTATTACTCGCACGGACTTCCAAATACTCTATGGGGCCTATGTCAGACCGCTCCTTGAATATGCCAACCCGGTTGTCTACTCAGGACGCACGAAAGACGTAATCCTCATTGAGCGTGTCCAGCGAGCTGCTACGAAAATGGTTGCCGGTCTCAAGTCCATGGACTACGAAACGCGTCTCGTGGTGCTCGACCTCTTTCCCTTGGAGTATCGTCGCCTCCGAGGGGACTTAATTCTTACTTACGCCCTGTTTGAACAAGGCTTGGCCAACAGGTTTTTCACCGTTGACCCAGCAAACACACGGCGGGGACACGGTAAGAAGATTTTTAAGCTCAGAGCGCACACCTTCATTAGGCAAACTTTTTTCTCATTTCGGGTAGTTGCTGCGTGGAATAACCTTCCTGAGACGGTTGTCCACGCTCCCTCTAGAACTCAGTTCAAAACACTATTAGACACTTATTTACGCGAGTCCTCGCGCTGGCAAACATACTGCCCCGCGCTGAGAACTTAAAGAGCAGTGCTACACCCTTTTTTCACTTGTGCCTTTCAGGTGAACGACAGCTGCTGAACGACAAGAACAAAACCGACCCGGGAAACTTGGGCAAAAGCCTCGCTCCTGTGTATCAATCCGTGACTCCGTGAATCCATACGTTACAGGTTGTGACGTTCTCCTGCATAGGATCTTGTGCTGTTGACTTCTATACTGGCGCGAACATAGCAAGATCATTGCTAGCCGCCTCCAAAGGACTGTCTATCTAGATCGGCCTGGGCATCTAGCAGCCTGACTCTCCACAGAATGTCGTGCATGTGCCCCACGTTGTCAGTCTGCCATGGATTTTGAACTATTAAGCTGAACTGAACGTTTCGTTTTACTCCTTAACATACACGCTTAGGTCATACGGACTACTAGCGTCATTACAAAAGTCGAGATGTTTTCTCGCGGGGTGGTTGCTTGGGCTGTTTTCCCGGTAGTTTTCTTGTTACTAACTCATGAAGCTAAAACACAAGAACCCATGGATGTGCTTTGGGTTTCCAGCGAGTGTACAGACAGAAAGGGAAAGCCTCAAATGTGCTATCCGCCCTTTACCAGTGCTGCTGCTGATCGCCGTGTAATAGCATCAAATACATGTGGGGAAAGGTCGAGGCAAAAGTATTGTATTCACATGTCGAATTCTGGAATGGCAAGCCGGTGTCAATACTGCGATTCCCGAAACCCTGCTGAAAGTCATTTTGCCGAGTATATGACAGACAAAAATCCACACAATTGGTGGCAGTCGGAAACCATGGCAGATAATCCATTTTTGCACTTTAGAGATTCCGTCAATCTTACCGTAGACCTTGGTAAGTTCTTAGGTGCATCTGTTGTAATAATTATTTGCATACCGGTCATCGAGTAGTTTAAGTTTGTTCGTTATAATAATGCATATATTTATGGAGGCCTCAAGCATGGATGGGTGATTGGTTCGCAAAAAGTGGCGTTGAAGATGTTTAACTGGAAGACTTCTGTAGACCAAATTAAATAGCACTCGACTGTTAACTGGAAGTGCAGTAAACCGATAAAATAATGCAAATCAATCGAATTTCGAAACTTAATTCGAAACATATTTCTGAATTTTCAATAGATGTACTTATGTGTTTGGAATGGAAAATCAAATAGGTCCGCTTTTAGTGATTGTCGCTGTGGGTCCTAAATTTGGGTTGCATAAATAAGATGTATCGGCAACTAACCGATGTTGGACCTCAAAATCGTTTGTTATGTTTAAAAATATAGGAATAGTTAAACCCCGTGCTGGTTATACAGCCCTATCCACACCTGTTTCAGAGGCAACACCAGTATAGCGGCTGCCAGATAAGAGAATTTATGGACCGAATATCAGCCGGATGAAGGATGCCTATAGCTTGGGAGCATGAAGGCTCAGGAGCGGTGGGTGGGAAGTGGCAGGAATTAGTAATACGGCAGAGGCACCTGTTGATATTCTCGTAGTTGGTACTCTGTCTACGCGCAGCAAGAGAGAGCGAGCAAAGCACTTAGCTTAGAAATTCATTCTAGAACTGAATATCTGCGCGGAAGCACAGCCGCAGAGCACGCCTGTAGCTGAGATGCTATAAGCGGAAAGATAGGAAGCATTCAACGTCTCAGCAACGGCCACCAGCAAGGAGATGCGATAGCAAAACCTCGAATTCTAAGAAGGCACAGAAGCGAAATTACTACGCGCGATAGCAATGTATGAAAAACGTTAGCATAATGCGTAAGCTAGGCCAACTATTTCTTCCGTATAGCGGTATTAGGTCAATAATTTTATCAGCTTTAAGACAATGCACCAAGTACGTTGGTCCTGACTGCTGCAGTTTCTGTCACAGGAAAACAAGAGAGTGCGGGAGATGAATCTAAGTAAGGGAGGCGATAGCATATCGGTGAGTTACTATCATTTATTGTTCTGATGGCACATAAAGCTAGGCAACTGCGTATTAAAAACACCGGCTTTAATGCATAAGCCTCACTAAACACATGGCTAACCTATACCTCTCATGGTCGTTAACCGGTAGTGCGTAGGTTCTAAACCCAACTAGGCGGCAGTTACCGACCTAAATGTGTTTACGGGAAAATTCTTTCATAATTCATTGCCACTTTATACACTGCCTGCGTCTTGGTTGCTTCCACTCCGCTCAGACCTGGGAAAAAAGAGCTGTACAATCCATATGATCCTCTGTTGTGCAAAGTACATGTCACAGCCAGCGCACTTATGAAGCCTGAGTAGCTCATCCATCGCTAGAGAGTTTTCCTTTCCTAAAGCCGCCTGAAGTACCTCAGCACCGTTACTACGATGTCCTTACCAGGCCAATTTAGTGCCCCAGATGCATCGATTGTCAAACACTAATAAACACCGTTCATTATATGCGCGTAAGAGCCTTGCTTCTGGTCTATAAAGCAGTGAAATTGGCACCGCCGCAATGTTTAATCTTTTCTTGACACCTTAACTTATCTAAAGTGGCCACCTTAGGTGTCAGAGTTTAACAAAAGCTGTCCTAGCTTTCGCAGTTTGAGGGATACTCTCGTCTTAAACCAGCGCGCGAACGAATTTGTCAACTTTATGGCTTGGCTTATCTGAAAGCATGAGGTGTGTGTTTCATTTCACCCAGTCTTGTAGTGGCAACTAACAGTTGGCAGGTGTGAAACGCATAAGCAGTCATGCAACATATTGATGTTGGCCATTTGAAATAGACTGCAACTTAGAAAGGTTTAAACCAAGCACAAAAATATCGTCTGCATACTTCAAATTGTTCCTCACTCAAGATAGAATGCTGTGCCTTGAGAACAGAGTGGTGGTTCCTCTTATCCTGTGCAATTCTGTGATAATGGACCCACACTCCGGTCTCCGTTGGCAAAAGGAATAAAATAACTGACATGTGCGTGACTACTGCATGCTTTTATGTGTACGCCGTAGTTTGCACAAAACATCCTTATAAGGGATGTATGGTTGGAACGGATACCTTTGGTTGCAAAACAACGCTGAATCTACTGACGGCCCACAGAGCCAAAAGCAGCTCTCATTTTGAGGAAAGTGAATATCACTAGGGGTTAAAAAGAGTGATGACGTCTGCGAGCTTGCCGCAAGACAGATACTGATTGATATATTTTCGTGACTAGTGTAAAATCCAGCTTCAGTCACACGAGTTTGTCTCTCTGAATAATTGGTCATCCTGCGCAACATAATGTCTCCTTGGACTGCAAGACTACCAGTCTGAGGCTAACAATGGTTTTGTTTGTCAATCCTGCGCCACTTTTGAAGCTTAGAATTAAAATAAAAAGCCTTGGCCCGCTGGTGTCCTGTTTCTGCTCCAAGGCTTCCATAGTAGAGTTGTCAAACTGCCCACCAGTGATTCGCTAGCATTTTTGGAGAGTACTGGATGCAGAACATCTTGTCAGGTTGGAGAATGATATTTTATCCTAAATTCTGTCAGTAACGGTCGGCTGACATTGTTGCTTTACTCAGGTTTGTTGAAAGTTTCCAGAGGTTTTACTGAAGGAAATAGATTGGCTGCTGCTTAAAACCTCCAGCTTATTGCACTAGATAATGATTTTGCGAATGAATCACCGCTTCGTCTTTGCAAATTCTCTTGCTGATACTCGTCTTAGTCTTGCCAAATCGGTCAAAACAGAGCACTAACGCTGCTCAAATCAAAGATATTCCTCTCTTCCAGGCCTCTGAAATTCAACAGCTTTCTCCGTCACTTTTAGGTTCTTTTTTATCCGGCATCCAATGTTTCTTTATGTGCTATTTTCGTCAATGTTTGCTGATATTGCTTTGAAGTTGCATTAGTTCTGATTGTAGTGTGACAGATGAGGTAAGTGCGCTAATCTGCAAGGCTCGGGTTGCGTTTGCTAATTTGAGACACCTATGGCGTCAAAGTGGTGTGTCCCTGATTCTCAAGGGACGTGTGTATCAAGCAACAGTGCGGGCTGTTGTACGGCTGTGAGACTTGGCCTGTTCAAGCAGCGGAATTGAGACGTCTTCAGGTGTTCGACACCCGTTGTCCCAGAACCATAGCTCGTGTGGGATGGTGTCGGCGAATCCGTAACGAGGCAGTTAGAAAGCGAGTTTTGGGTTGTGCAACGGGTACTTCCATTGAAGAATGTGTCCAGCACCAGAAGCTGCGTTGGTTGGGACATGTGTTGCGCATGCCTAATCATCGTTTGCTGAAGAGAGTGCTATTTTCCGTGCCCAATTCAGAGTGGCGGAAGCAGAGAGGTGGCCAACCCTTGACCTGGCAGAAGGGTATGAAAGAAATTACGAAACGTTTGGGTGCTGTCGGTGCTACTCGCCTTCCAGGATGGGGACCGCGTGATCCCCAGTGCGCCTTGTTGGAGACGCTGCAAGATATGGCCGCCAACCGATGTCAATGGCGATGTTGTTGTCATTTTCTATCCAGATTGCCTGAATGAGTGTTTGGAGGTGTAGGCACCTCGGAATAATTGTAGTAAGGTAGCACTAGGTCCCCTCCCCGTCCATCTTTATTCTTTTCTTCACAATAAGGCTTTCAAATAAATCATGGTTGTACGGCAGCAAAGCATCGATGTTGAACACTGGTTTCATGCTGTCGATGATGATGATGATGATGGTGATGCTGGTATTGCTTTCTGGCGGCAACAACAGTTGCTGCTCCAGTGTTCGCTTTGACAGGTCGTATAATGTGGACATGAAGCTCCACAAGCTGAGAGCGTAGCTTCTTTAAATTGCTTACTTGAACCTCCAAACAGTCTTTGTTACCAGCGTAACTGTGCTCTTCCAGTGGATTTTAAACAGATCAGTTGAATACTTTTGGGCAACTATAATGTGTCGTAGATAACGAATGACATAATCCTCTTTCGTCACCTGAGTTGCCCCGGAAAGCTAGGCGATAACCCATCCGCACAATTGTATGCTCGAAGTCAAATTGGGTGTCCTAGAAAGGACAGCATTTTTGAACCAAGGCCTTCGATTGGTTGCTGAATGCCACACAATCTAACTGAGCCCATGATTGGCTTACGGTTTGGGTTTCTGAGTATCCCGGTGTAAGAGCTTGTGCTATAGGTTCGTAATAACCAGAAACAGACCATTTTCAGCACACGTATAAAAATGTTACCTATAATTCTTTCTCAAAGTAATTACACCGAATCTGCCGCTTAACTTTTCTCCTTAGCCATCGGATTTTGAAGTACGTATCCCCCGCCATGGTGGCTATTTTCTTTGTTTCGCTATCCAAAACCACTTGTTGAAACCCATCCCTCAGTTCAGCAATGCAGTCTATCGGGGCGTATACCGGCCTGCCAAATAACCCTTATCCAAAGCATCAAACCTGCATTGATTGTAGTTGAACAAGAGAACAGTAGGGTGCAAAGGCAACCATTTACCTTGCTCCACTTCAGTAAGTCGTTTTCAGCTCTGGAGCTGAAGGCAACCCCATTCCGCAGATAATGCAAGTCGTTGCAGTGAGTTTACCAGATTCCAGAGGAGTAAAGTGTGAGGCACACAAGCATGTCCAGAGGAACTTAAGGTGCACGGCTGGAGTGAGACCGTGTATGCATATTTTAGAAGTGCAGCATACATAGATTGAAAGAAGACGCAAGATTTTGGCTAGGAATGACTGTTTTCCAATTTAACAGAAAGTACAGACACTGGAAGCTGCAGCATGAATCAAACCTGTTGAGTCTCGCAATGAATTGTATTTGGTTATTTTTCCAGTCAGCAATCTAGAAACGCAACAATAGTGTGGGAGCTGGTAGATGGATTCACTGAAGTGTATTGCATGATGTGTATGGGAGGGTAGCTGGCAACAGTCACTGAACAGGGAGCTGTAAGTACGAGTGATACGATCAGGCCAAATAGGGGGTAACTGATGTACTCCACCTCAACTCTCTGACTAAAATATCTAACACAAAGGGTACTGGAAAGCTGTAAGGTTTTTTACTTGACATTAACGTCTGAATCGCAAGGCGGCTGTCACTGAAGTTTTCTTAGGCGATCCTTCTCGAAGCCACCCCGAATAATGCGCCGGTTGTCGTGAGCAACCATTTGCAGGTGGAAGTTTGTGGTTCTCATGACCACGGTATTCTAACTCGTTTTTCCCTGGGAAAATATAGTACGGCGCTTCCATAAGCAAGGGCATGCTAATTAGCGGGGGGAAACACAATACTGTCTTCATATCTCTGCCTCAGTAGGCAGTACGACTTCGCCTAGTGGTGGGTTTTTGATACTATGTCTAGCAGTGTGGGGACTTGCTGTTCTTCGTAAGGTTGCTTCCTGTTGACCTTCCTGGTATGTTCAAAAATCAGGAAACTGAATTCCAGTCAATGCAGCCCGCAGGACCATCGCGGTACTGACATTCAACTGGCACGACAACGCGGTAGCCTTGGGTCAAGTGGTATAAACAGTAAAAAAGGTAGTTTTCAAGCCGCAACACCCTTTTTATGTCTGGATGCCGTGCCATCCAAAGGAAAAACGAAGGCTGGGATACTGCCAGGTTACCCAAGCCCAGACAGGACATCATAAGTAAGACATTTGTTTGCTTTAATTGACATTCTAACGTCTTCACCGAAATCTCTCATTGTAGTCTAGTTCAGTGGACTTTCCTACTTTTTTCTCAGTGGAAAAAGTAGAATTAATTTGGGAGAAATTTTGGGTGAGAACAGTCACTAGGTTTTATCTTTATAGTCTCAAAAACTTCGTATATAGCCTTTTTAGCCATTAAAAGCTTAGCCTTCACCGTTTAGTGGACGAATGCTTGAATGAACTTCGTCCCGTGTTATGTCTGCAAACCAAACCGCATTGCACTATTTTCCCAAAGCTTGTGTGTGACTACTGTAGGATAACTTGTAGGTCTAAGGCAGAGCAAAGATACTTGTGTGGATCGCATCTTGATCATCAGGGAACAACCTCACAGCCAGAGGTAACTCCCGTCCACATGTGAAATTTGGCTTTGTTTGCCTCCGAAACAGATGCAGGTTAACTGAAGCGGTGGTTACCAACGGTTCTTCAACAGTTTCTTGGTCGCCACAAAAAGTAGATACCTTCGACCTGATGAGAAAACTACCCAGAGCTGGGCGCCTCAGCCGTTTGTGTCCACCTAAGTTGACGTCCACAATGAACTACTCAAATAAATCAAATCTCACGTGATGAGCTATTGGGTTACTTGAACACCTCCAGAAATCAATCAGTCTACTGTCATATAAACTCGTGCCATCAGCGTTTTCCTCTATATCACAACCCACAACCCATTCAGTTGATCTGGGTCTCCATTCGAAACTGTCCTATCAAACGGACCTATGAAGGTTGAAGAGAACCTTACATAGCTGAAGTGAATCATATAAAATTATCAGTCTACAAGGCAGAACAAAGTGGAGATATAGGTTATCGTTGTTGATAGAGGAACGTTTGAAACAAACTCGCTGGTCTTGTTGGACATTTCAACCTTCCGTTTACAAAATAAAGAAGAGTAGCTTTCTCCCGTATACAGGGTTTCAGCGTTACATGATAATACATGTATACCTTGCTGCTTCGGCCCAACTGCATACCGTAATGGGTGGGGAAAATAAAAACAAACTTTCGTCACTAATCTACACTAAAAGTTCAAGGAACACTGTTCAGTTGTTTTACCCTTAGCATTAGCAGTGCGAATCTCACGGAAAACCAGAGAGTCATGGAATCCCGACCATCCGGGTTTATTGGAAGGCTTAACCTTGCCTGCTTGTTCGGCGGTGAGCGGTTGATCGGTATTGTGTCTAACTCACCTTGGAAAAATTTGCTGAAAGGGATTCAAAATTTGGTGCACTTGCTTCTGAACTAAACAGGGAAATGAGTACTTCTGCCTGCAGGAATTTTATTTCCCAAGGACAAGGGTCTTTGCTAATCCAAGTGTCAACTGTTGAATAAATGAAGTAAGTTCTCGGATGCAGAGTCTGTGGTTGTAACTTTACGTTGATAAATTTCAAACAAAGGAAGGCATGGCTGCGGCCGGTAGCGTGATCTTTGGTATACACCGCAAGTGCAATTCGCTTCCTTACCAAAAACAAAATTCCATTGTTTCGGAACTCATTTGACCTAATCCAGTTCAAATAACTTGTTCTGCTGCCGGGAACAAGCATGCTAGCAGAAAATTCGAGTAGTAGGTTTGTACGCTGGTTACCAGAAGGTCACAACTTTAGGAGAAACATGTATCTAGCCCCTGAAACACGACATTACAGCACAGTAGAATGACCGGACGGTACCGCATAAAATTAAAGGCCATTCATTGAAGTCACATAGGTTAAAAGTCCCATCACTTTCGTTTTTGGGGGGATTCAAATTTAGGACTCAAACACTTTTATGAGCCCGTGGAAAACTAATCCCGTGGCAACTGCGTATCTCTTTTAGGGCAAAACTGACGCCAAACAATGCACATTACTGAAAGTAGCTGAGCGAAACTGTCGTCCGATGCCGGATACTCGTTGTGTGCGCGTGAGTAAATTATGTATTGTACAAGCGCCGCATAAAATGGCGATTTCCAAGAGCTTTTGAAATCTGCGGCGGCCTTAAATTGTAGTTAATGTCAGCCTTGCTGTTTGAAGCCTGAAAGCATCAAGTCGATAGGGTAATAATGAGGTAACCTTAGACTGTCGCTGAAAATCTTATATCTAATTATTGCATCGAGGATAAGCAGCAACTTCCACGATAATTTCGATGTGATTCGTGGTGTTGGTTGACCTGCACGATGAATTTATGGTGCATTCAAACTGAGGGAAACAGCAAGTGTCTGCCGAAACAAAAAGCCCACTAGTGAAAATAAGAAACCAGAAAACAGCAATTACGGGGATTTGTGATGGCTTGTGTAGGTTCCTAATTTGAATTACCAGGATGGCAAATGAATTTTTTAAAAACGGCTCCAGTCCTAACCCTCGGGTCTTGAATAGGTGATAGGCTGGTATCTATTGCCAAATGCAGTTACGCAACAACCCACAGTGTTGCATCGACTAGGTTGTTGCGTTCTAAGGTCCCCTCTCCAAATAAATGTCAGCTACGCGGTGTTTCCGGAACTCTAGTAACATCATCGAAAGTATTTATTGTTTGATCGTCTGTTCAAAGAGCCGAATTCACGAAGAAATAAATTTCGTCCAGTTCAAGGTCACAATAATGTCAGCCACAGTTTTGCGATAGGGGAAACAAGGCTGCTACCTACAAAATGCCATGAATCCATGGTGTCCTTGAGTTATAACAAAACAAGCACTTGACTTTATCTACATGCATGCCTGTTGTCTGAAGTTGGTCTTGATTGTATTCTGTAATGGAAATCCACACTTCAAGCTCAAGAGCGGGAACTCTTCGCATACGAGCAAGAACTTTTGCCTCCACAGCTTCCAGCTAGCAGCAGGACTGAAACGGACACCAATGGACTTCCAGTAAATTTCCTCGGATGGTGAATGATATACACCAGCCGCAAGTACTAATCGAAGGCGCATACATGTCCTTCTTTTGGACTTTTGACCAAGTGCTATCCTCTGAGGTGACAAACCAATCCCCGCAACCGCGGCCGATTTACCAGCCTCATAGTGAACAAGGCATGTATCGATTGCTACCGTATTGGTGTATACTACTGATGAGGCATGGAAGTAGTCTAAGGTTTGGTGTTCAAGCTCCACTCTGATGGAAGGTTACGGATATTGTGGAACCGCTTTTCAGTGTTCCTGTGCTATTGTGCAACAGTCGGGAAATGTCCAGGAAAGTCCAACTGGAAGCGTGAGAATTTTCAGTTCCGCAAGGTTCTGCTCTCACTACCAACAAAGAGCTGTAGCAGTTACTTTAAAAATCTATATACGCAGTTCGCTAGAGGAGGTAAAATACAGTCAAACGTGAGATCAGGAATGCTGGTAGCTGAAGGCTTACTGTAATCGTGGAAAGGACTTGAAGACAATTCCTGCCTTGTCTTTTTGTAGACGCTGGTTGCTCAACGTCTTCGTTACAGTATGGGAGCGAAATTTGTTCAGCTGGTAATCAGGTTCTTCCACGAACATGACAATTTTGCTGAAAACTTTGAGATCAAGTGGTCACTATATTGCTGCTAAGCGGAGCGAAGCTGTTCACGTATCGTCTAGCCACTCCATCAAAAACTGCTACAGTAGCTAGTTTGTGAGTTACGGTGCTCCGGCAACCAAGGACTTAAATTTGGTGGCAAGCGGAATGGGTGAGGGGTCATTTTACACTTTCCAGATTTTTTCAAAGTGTCTGGATCGCGAATGAGATCTCAGTCGAGTCGTGCCATGATGTTCTGCAAACCCAAATAAAGTTTTGTAAACAGGAACACGGATATGACGATCATAAAAGGCCATAAACCGCTCTTAACGGGGTGAAGAATCGGATAATTTAAGTGGATTTCCGTGATCTTAGAATGCGGATATGAAAGATTGTAAACGTACTAAGGGTCTCCTAATGACGCAAACGCTTCTGGGCACTATATGGTACTTTTTGATCATAGGATTTGCACGTAACAGCTCTTAAAGTAAGAGTTAAGAAAAAATCCTCACAGTTTTCCAACTATCAACGCTGATAAAACTGTGTTAAGCTACCAGGTAAAACAGCTTCTTTCAACCTAGCCTGGTGTCAAATCAATGCCACCATATAAGTTTGCATTAATGAAGGGTCATCCCAGCAGAAGTCATTCGGTCTAAAAAAAGCGGTGACCTATATTTGACACTGGAAATACGATTTTTTGGCAGTTTTACCCCACTATTTTCTGAACTAGCTCCGTCACTGGGTTCCACTTTTTTTATTATGTTTCGAAAGTAAAAATTTGAGACTAACTTCCCTAAATTTATGTCCGCAATTCATTGCCTGTCTAACAAGCCATGATAGTCAACGTTACGCCCCGGATGGATCATTTTGCAGTCGTAAAAAATATTATTTGTGTCACAGGTGGGTGCAATTGACAGGCGCGAGTTGATAACGACTTGACTCAAACAACACAAAAAGATTCAGGAGTAATATCTACTAGTTCGAAAACGGGGGCGCTTACTTCAAATTTTGACAGATTATAGTTTGTATCGAGGAAGACCTTGCGGAATTGCACTTATGTTAGTTTGCCTTTGGTTATCCTGGTTCTGGCCAGTTTTGCGTGAATTTCCTCCGCATATATCATTTGTATGTTTGTGGTGCATAAATATCTTTGGGGTTATAAGTTCATTCATTACATACATATATGTGGGTCTTTGCAGCTGCGGCTAACATATAAAAAACTATCCGTTGCGTTCTTTTGCCGGGTTTTGGGCAGATATTGCCTCTGTAAACGATGGTGTACACTAGATCATATGTATGATATACCTGTACAAGTGTGAAAAGGACTTTGGATCAGATGCGCTTGTTTCCTAAATCAAAGTTTGGACAAGTATTGACCAGTTCTCATCATACCACTAGACTTGATGATACCAAAGGAGCCCGAAATTCTTTGGAAAGCAACGAACGAAAGGAGTTGAATATTTCTCAGTTGTACTTGTAACCGTTCAGATTTCATGACCAACGTTTCCACAACGGAGGGTTGTATTACGCGAAAAAAACCTTTCACGGCTCCATATTGTTTGTTCTGCCTTAGAAGGGTTGGATGACAGTCTTCTAGATAGATCTTCACATTTTTGGGGCTCATCAGATGCCAACTGTTGACTCAGCTGAACTCCGCCTAGTCTTCTTTGAGTGTAAATGTGAAGAAGGCCTTAATGAGTTTTGGAATCCTTGCAAAGCTGATCGGCCAAATCGGGGAGAGAATTTTTGTGCAGCCTAGTGCGCTCTATGGATTCTTATATTCACCCTTTATTGAATGTGCTATGAAACTGGTAAAACTGGTCCGTTTTTCCTGGTAAGCCGATGCGATAACAACTTTGTAGAATCCGAACGAGCAAATCGCAAACCATCAGGTCGAATGATGTGTAATAGAACCCTCTTCGAATGTATGAGATGGACAGTAGCACAGGTGCACTAAACTATGGTATATAGCTGGCTTTACCTCAGAAGTTTGATATATATGAAGCACTGAAGACGGCATTCCCTTAGATGAGGCTGAATACCTCTAAAGCACTTGAATATAGATTGGCTCATATATGAGAGCACACTCTGCAGGTTTTCTCAAGGGGATCTCATACCAGCCCAATATTTAACAAACAGCGTTACACAGCCACTCAGATGGAAGCCCAAGAGTCTATATGGGCTAAATGTGTGGCTTCTGGTCAACTTGTTAGTATCGTACGGAAACCCACCAGCATAGCCTAGGAGGTTATGAAGGCGTGGTTCGTTTTGCACTGTAGGCGGATGCTGAATCAAACTGTTGGTCTATCACTATTCCTCAGTCTCAACTTGCACCCTTTTTCATCTGTCGACAGCACTGCCAATTTCTCCCTGAATAGGCTGTTTCGCAAATAAACTATTTGAGGACTGCGCCTACCTGATGAACCCCAAGAAGGGCAAAAGCGGTCGTGGGCTGTCAGAGAGTTTTCAGCAACCTTATGAGTAGTGTATTACGTCAAAACTATGCTAACACTTCTGAATAGTGGCAATGTTGTGGAATATAGGTAGCTCGGGTGCGCTGATTGATTGTTGGTCTGTTCGCCGAGCTTGGCAGTTGGATTGCAAACGTTTCATCACCAATCGAGGTGACATCATCCCACTCAACCCCGCACTGATGATGTCACCTCGATTGGTGATGAAACGTTTGCAATCCAACTGCCAAGCTCGACGAACAGACCAACAATCACTTCTGAATAGTTTTCACTGCACTTAGCTTACATTGGTCGGGGACGTTTTTTGGGAGAAACTATTTCTCACAATTAAAGGAGTCTTTTAAATTACATCTGTCAGTGAGATTCATTTTGGCGGATGGTAATGCATGTCCCACGCTCAGAAGGCGATCTAGGCTCAGGCTGGAGCCAACTATGATTCGAAATCAAATAGCATATATGATGGCAGACTCAGGGTGATCGATAGCATTCTTAAGTTCAACTGACTTGTGTGAATAAAAGGCCTGCCTACATGTTGACAGTCTGAGGAGTAAATCGCACACCCCACAAAGGGGTTCAAATACGTAGTTAGGTATAAAGTATTCCTTTGCTTGATAGCTAGTTTCCTTATTCCTTTTAGCTGCGGTTCTCCTCTCAGTAATGATAAGACAAAGATTAACGATTACTGGTTTTCACTATTCCCACACAGACTTGACGCACTTTTCATCAACGACTTCATATCAAACGCATCAAAGCTCTTAAACGTAAACGCATTTGACACAGTTTAAAAAGACGTCTTTTGAACACAAAGACGAATGAGAAATTACACCTCGTCGACCCCGAAGATGCCTTCCTAAAATATATGACATAATGTAAGGCCAATCTCATAACAACACCGGATGTTTTCTTAGACAGGTGATGCGCACTCTCGTTAGCGTAAAAGTATGTTGGTTCTTCTGCTAGACTATGTAACTTTAGCTTAAAAGACAGTCGAGAACTCAAGGGAACACATAGGTTCATCCTCCTCCAGATATTCAAATACAACCAATTGTAGACATTTACATAGAATAGAATTCCGTGGGTGGAGTCCGAAATTCCGTTTTTCAAGGCGGAATAAAACTTGAGTAGTTTTTTCTATCGGTAGTGACTACTCATTGTGTCAGCCAAGTACATTCAACAGGTTATCATTCCGTACACAAAGTGGCGTCCGTCAGGGATGCCCACTCTCCCCATTCCTGTTTAACTTCGTGATCGATGAAATAATGAGACGAACGCTGGAAGCTCTCCAAAACCCCGGTGTTCAAATGGCTTCTGACAAAAACCCTGTCGATCTGGAATATGCAGATGACATCGTTCTTATCTTTGAAGAGGAGGAGAAGGCGCAGGTGTTTTTAGATGAACTGACCAAAGTCATCCCGTCCTTTGGTATGCACTTTGCACCCAAAAAGTGTAAGGTCATGCTCCTGGACATGCAGTCACCAAATACGTCACTTACCATCCAGGGAATGGAGCGTTTTCTTTATTCTCTTTCTTCACAATAAGGTTTTCAAATAAATCATGGTCGTATGACAGCGAAGCATCGGTGTTCAACACTGATATCATGCTGTCAATGATGATGATGATGATGATATCATTCGGAAGCGCACGGTATAACCTGCATAATCGACTACGCGAAGTAAACAGTCGGATGTGACACAGACTGTTCAATACCAGAACGTTCAATGTGCATGCTGAATACTGAATACTGTTTATCTTGAACCGACTATAGTTTAGGGCTGATCATTAAGTCATTGCAGGAAAACATGCATTTATTAGGCAAATTAAGAGCTTTTGCATGAGTATCTTGACCAAAAGCAGGGTTTATTGATCGTCTCTTCAGGATCTTCGTCTAGTTCAAAAAACAAATTATCGTGATAAAAGCATTCAGTTGTCATCACAGTCGTTTCAAAATTCCTTTGATGAACCACCGATAAAGATCACTCTGACCTTGACAGAACTAATGACGCATTCGCATCTCAAGAAATACGGGAGAACTGATGCTAAAACCACCACTTTTACTGAGTACGAATGGCTATACAAGAAGCACACGAGACGTATCTGCAAACTGAACTTAAAGATGGCTCCTGCAGGATATTCTTTTCTAGAATTGCACAACATTAACTAAGCAGCCGTCGGAAACCGTCCAGGAAAATCACCTTTTCTTGATGATTCAAATAGCTGGCAAACAAAAAAATTCCCTCTCAGATAGTCTTAACGAGTTCACTGTCGTTTTTTCTCCTCTTAGGCCGTCGAGTTTTTATCACCGTCATTTCACACTTGAGAACCAAACCAAACGTCAGTATAGTTACACGCTCATTTGAAAATAACCGCACTTACATGTAAGTCTTGGTTCATGCCAATCCGAAGCCTTCGTATTCCTTTTGAACAGGTGACTCGAGTCAGAACGATTTTCAGCGTGGAGGAGTGTTTTGGTAATTAGTATCAAAAGCCTCGGAGGACAGGATCTCTCGGTTTACCGGCAATAGTTTCTCAAAGATTATTAAACTCACAATCTAATAAGGGAAACCTAGCATAAAATAACAGTAAATTTGGAAGAAGTCACGCTATTCTGTTAATTTTATTTACGGTGACCTTTAAATGAATGGTGTTGCAAACCGGTGGCAAAGTCCAGCGCACGTCTTCAGACCTAATTATTAGTAGCTGTCTCCGCACGAATCTTGCTTACGCCGTATTTATTTTGTTCTGTGACGAATGATCACGTAAACATTTGGATATCTGAACGCAGGTCTTGTCCAGATCAGCCCCCATCAACGCTGTATGTCTCCAGCTGTAAAGAAATCTGAAATCTCGACATTCTTTCAGTAAGGAGGAAAGCATTTCCGGCTGGAGAGTTGCTTACTGGTGAACACGAAATACATAGTTACAAGTGACCGGACAAAAAGTATATAAAAAAAACTCATGTTCAAAGAATTTTTGATAAATTCAGCATCTCGGGGGCCCTTGGATTTTGTTTGATTATCAGAAAAACAATAAAATAACACTACGAAGGAGTTCAATGGTTTTCGAAACAGCTTTCCAAAAGACGCAATGATGGCACTTTAAGTTACCTGACTGTATGCTACTCGCACGTTTCATCAGTAGTGTAGGTCGGTACACCAGCAAGCAATGTGTACGTCTGAATATCACCATAAATTCGCACTACAAAATGTCTAATATTTTCCCAAAAGCCAATTTGCAACGGAAAAATCAGGAGAATGTCCCACCCACCACAAACACTGTGATCACACGCATGGGTAGCACATCTGGCGTCTGTAATGGACGAACAGAAAAGGACAAGGCGTTTATCTGCATCCTCAAGAACTGCTCTTTGCTCTTAACAAAGGCTTAAAAAACATTTGTACACGTCAACACTATTGCGTTGTTCCTACCGATAGAATAAAATATCCCCGGTAGTCCAATAATCCTAAACAAGTTGAATGTACAAACGTCGCTGAAACTATTGCCTCCAAGATTGTTTTTACGGTGGCTTCGTTATCCTGCCTTAGAGTCTATGACATTTCTTACATGGGGGATTAACTGACAAAACTTGCACGGTACACATCGACTAGAACCGTCGGTGTACAGCAACATGGGTTGGGTTTTCTTGGGTTGGGTTTTCTTAAATTGGGTTTTCTTACGCACAAGGATTATCTAGCCTACTATGGAACGTGATTGGTCCGCCAAATTCAAAATGTGGAGAAACTATTCTCTCTCTCTCTTATAGCGTCTTTCGTGTGACTAAGTTCTTCTGAATTGTGTAATTCGTGGATGACCTGATGGAACGTTAAAGAGGCCTTATATGTGTACTACGTCTCCCCTTCGAAATTTTCGCCGAAAGAGTTAAAAGTTCGGTATTCTTTCTTGCATGTCTCTGATTGCTTTGCCTGAGGAGAGTGTGATTGTGTTACACAAATCACAACTATGTATGTAGTTCATCTCGACTGCCATCCTACGCAGGAGTAGTTTTACGTTCCAATGCAGATTCAAACGTTTAATTTGAAGCACACCGTTTTCATTGTACGTGTTCAGTGACTATTCGTAAAGTATGGTCTGTTAAATGTGGAAGCTGTTACTGAATCCTTGTCCAATGGCTAGCCGGGTTATGAATATATTGTGTAGGGCTTATATCCGCGTAAATACCAGTCAGAACATGCAGAGAGAGGAACATAAGCGTTTCTCGTCCCGCTGTCAATCATTCTGAAAGAGATGAATGTGCGAGGCGTAATAATCCAGGCTGATCTACATTGACAGCACATGTATGTGTACAACACCTCCACAATTTGTGATAAAGTCCCGTGACAATAAAATGTCTAGTCTGAGATTATTAAACTGGAGGCGAAGGGAACCGATTCTCGCTTATTCAAATTGTATAAACAACCCTAGCTATAGCGCTTGTTAATACGATCGTTTTCCCCTCTGTTTCGTCACTCTGAATGTTATTTCAAATGCTACTTAAGACACCATTAAAGTTAGTATGTTTTAAGCATCCGATAAAAGTTGGAACAACTTTAAGCAACTTAGAGTAGGGTTCTTCAAAATACTTTAGGGACCAGAATCATTTCAGTATCCGTTTACGCACGCCATCCTCCTGAATTTAGGGCTAAAATGATGTGGTAAACCACCGACCACCGTAGGTGGCTGCATGAAGGAGCAAACGCTGCACTTGCTGAGAAAATAATACTGTGCGTTTCATCCTCTTCCAAGTTCACCATTCTGCCGTCTTTTCGGAACCGCTATTGGGTAGAATGCAAACAGTCAAGTGACCACACTCACAGTCAAGCGCAAAAAAGCAATACCTCACCTGCTAACTCGGCGAGCCAACTGATTGCTTATATTTATTGACCGTTTTGTTCGTTATTTATTGAGTTCGCAAACATATGATCGTCTTTGTCCGTTCAATTATCCATCCAAGAATCTCAGTGTTGAAGCATAAGCGGAAAACTTTCGCCCTCAAATCAAAGATAGCTATTTTCTTGGCATGGTGGCAGGCAGTAGATAACGTTTTCTACTGTATAGATGGTTGAGTAATGACAGATGGAGAGTTGTCTTTGCGACTCAGATTTCGTCCTTTTTGATTTTCTTTGATTCTCCTTCAGAATCATCAACAATACGCATCTCACAAAACTACACGGAGCTTCGAACCCCCAAATTCTCGGCCACTAGTTTGAACACTTGACCGCTCGTTCACGAGCGGCTTATCAGCAGCAATGTGATTAACTCGCACTTAGATAGGATGTAGCGGTATTTATTCCTCAACCATGTGAATCCATATTACGTGGTCACGTGTTGCTTGTTCCTTCAAGTGAAGATTTCTCAGGTAGATGTTTCACTCATTTGGAACTACGCTTGCTTTGCAGCCATTTCGTTGGAAATTTGGAACCGTTAGCTACTAACCTGGACACCGCGGGTTCGAAACCCTTTGCGGCCTCGTGGAATGCCCGCTGATGTTGCTTCCCAGGGCTTTCCAGTTTTTCAACACAGAATGGCTTCGCTTACAGGACAAACTCTCGGTTGGAAGTATGAGAGAGAGAGAGAGAGTTTAAATCTCACAGGACGCTAATGATGGGCAGTGGCTGGGCTCACCGCTTGTTCGTTACCTAGTCTCTTATATGTAAGCTTGCGGTCAACCAGCTCTCGCAACGATATAAAGAATGCTTTTTAAGGCTGTTTCCAAGTGGCAGCCCCTCTTTTCACTAGCCAACACGCACATCCAAACTACCAGTATTTAGACGTAGTTTGAATGTTTTTTCCACGGGAAAATCACTAACCATGAAAGGTTTAAGAACACGGAAGCCAGGCTACACATAAGATCGGCTTTTGTTGTAGAGGGTTTACAATAAAATATACCTTCAGAATACTCCCTTATTTGAGCCAAATGTTCCCCCCCTGTTAGAAAAGACTAAGAGGTTAGCTGAAAATGGTCTCTCTTGATGGGGCATTACCTAAAAGCACACAGCTGTTTTCAACTTATCTGTGTCTGTGGTCATGGACTGGTCAGCATAACCCAAAACTAGTCACACTATCTGACTCACATGGTTTTTAACAAAACAGATTTTTTTCTTTATTCGTCACCGTTGGGGAACCTTTGAATCTCCTGCAACTGATTCCACAACTTTTAGTTCGTAAGACCCTCACCTACCCATTTTTACAAAAACGACCAATGTATAAACTAAGTGACCATATGGCCACTGGTCACTGGTCAGTGCATCATATGTTTAAAGTCAAAGGCACAATCTAATGTGCTTGCAAACACAATCGCATTTACAAATACGCATGTCACGTTTGTTAGAGGGATATAAAATGAACGACCCTGTGAATTCACATTCAATCTGGACCGGAAAACCCGACTGACCTTGACAGTGCTACTAAAACAATGAAACGAAACGACAGGCAGATGCATACAAACAAAAGGCAGAATGCTGCGGCAGAAACACATGTATTGTTAGCCGGCATTTGTGCCGGCTGAAGATGACGTTCGCCGGAGTTTTCAGGTTGCTCCATGTGCCTACCCGCTTGTTTGCCGGGTTATGTATACCCTAGCTTGTGCTTTGCATTTATGTGCTCTGGGTGTGCACGCCGGCTGGATACGTGTCTACCCGGAAACTGTAAACATTGGAACAATTCCAACTATGTGCAAAATGAAACTGACCCGAATCCAGAGAAGTGATCGATTTTATAGACCTCCCTTGGAGCTCAGAGAGAGAGAGAGAGAGTTTCGATGGTTGCTACTTAGTTGTGCTTTGGTTGCCATAACGACAAGCATCCTCGTTGAATAGCTTCACTGATCTAAAAGACACGGCGTCAGATGGCTCCAATTATCTATCAGTCTAAACAACAGAGTCATTGTAGATCGTAGGGAGATTCTACCAATTGGATTTACGGATGGTGCCATGCCATACGAAACACAGAGATGAATCCTGGTTCTGCTTGCTTCTTTGGGGATCACGGTTTAGACATGTGCCCAAAATTTCAAATATTTCGTTCCGTCTTCCCTTTCAGTCAGAAGCTTTTTGCCCTGATTGTTTTATAAATGTAACTACTTCGAAGTAACTAACTATTTCGAAATTCCCAGTCGTCTTGAATCCGCCTTGGATATATGGCAAACTTGTTCCAACCTCTCCCAAATGGGATTGCTGAGTAAAAGGTGGGTATCACCAACTGAGATGTAGTCTCGTCGGGCAGAATGTTGGGTTGCACGCCTACGATGCACATCGACACGCTGATGATTTCGTCTCAGTTGACACATAGAATGTGCAAACGGAATATCGGATTAGGCGGTCAAAGCAACGATCGACGATGCAATAGGAAGAACGTATGTCAGTCTCCTGTATGTTGGGGATTTTCGAAGGATGGGCAAGATGCCCTGCCGAGCAACTTTTTCACATTTATTTCGCTACTCATGAAAGGTCGAATAGGTGGAAAGGGGCCGTAATAGGAAGTTCTTTGTATTCTTCGGCAGTGCATTATGATGTTACTCACGTTGAAAGTATCCAGTGAAATTTTATATGAAATTTTCACGTCTGTGAGTTTTAGTGTGCCAGGAGTCTGTCTTTGTTCAGTTGTTTCTAGCACAACTCTGATAGGTTATTTCCGATTGGTCCGGATTGCCTAGGTCGACTGACATTCTGCCCGAAGTTCTCGATCACCCTCGTTTGTTCCGATCGACCAGCTTGCATGAACTGAAGCTGTGTAACCACAGTGTCACTACCATTTCGTGCCGTCTATTAATCGAAATCGCTCAAATGCTGTCCATCAATGAGACACTAAGTTTTATGGCTTCAGAACTGATGCATCAAGGTTGCTACACCAATAAATATGGTTGTAGATATTCTTGCCATCTCAAATTCTTTTGCCTGTTCGTTGATGTTCGTCGCCAACAAACTCTTGCGTACATACTGTCTGTTTTAATCCTCACGACTGAAAGAAACTATTTAAAAAGAACAGTTGGAACTTCACGGCTTGTCAAGTCAAGGATGGCTTCGTGCATTCCAGTAGCTGAATTTCCCGACGATGAAAATGGGCGTTCACCTGTAAACTGAGTAACTGCTCAGTCCGAAATAAAAACTAAACTTATTCAGAAATAAAACAATATCGAATCGTAAAGGGAAGACAAAAACCGCAGTAAGCGATCATTATCGCAGAGAAAAGTTTGTACTTGGACTGAAGGAAATGTTGAACATCCGCCAAGGAATGGTAAACATCAGTGTGTTTGCTGACCACAAAACTTTACAAAGACAGTCCTTAAGACTCCACTGCACTACTAGTCGTAAAACTGTACTTCTCCCAAGAAACCGTCAGGGAATACGACATGGCAGCATTGGATTCACTAGCGTATCTGTAACGTCATTACGTCAGATACACAAGCTGAAGAAATTCAGCAAGACAAAAACCTGTCGTTTGTTTGGTAGGCAGAAACCGGTGGAAATTAGATCCGTAGACAGTAGTTGTAGACGTGCCACATTTAGCCACTTTTGTACCCCAATAAAAGTCGGTACATCCGTCTGAAACCGAAAATTTCGACCCTTGTTGTTCCGATGAAGTTTATGGATTCCGTTTCCCCAATAGAGTTTGTTGCACACAGATCCAATTCGTAAGGTGTGATTCACGGATTCGTTTCTAGTTTATCAATAAATCTTCCACGCATCGAAAAGGACATTATCCAGAGCCCCACAATTTAAAGCGAAACTCTTTGTTGTGCGACTCGTATAATATGCCTGACGCCAGTTGAAATGATTCAACGTTCACTAGTTCATTTTGTAACCCTCTTTTCCGGGATCTAACAACCTTGCGGTATTAATGGGAAAAAGATTGACCCGCTACCATCCCAAAGTCTGCCTTGAGAATTCCCTTTAGTTTTTCACTGCATAGAAGACAACTGACTATCCTCCTAACTGAGTAACATCTTGTGGCAAGAAAGCCAACAATACGCCTTTGGGTGAAGGTGTCCCTTTTGCCTTGACAAACCAATCAGTAGGTGATATGATCATCAAACATTAGCCGCAGACCAATAAACTGTCGTACAATCTTTCAAAATTTCCTGTAATCTCGTGAGATGCGCACTGCTAATGAGCTCCAATAGGGTTCCACCAGCTATAGCGTGCTTTTCGGCTTTTCAGCACAGATTAGCTCCATCAATAGAGTTTCAGTTGAAAATTTCTGTTTAAACGTGACCTTATGCAAAAGCTTTCGATATTTTGAAACAGACAACAGCAGTTAAACCAGGCAGACCCCCCCCTGTTATCTTTAGTTCACATCAGCAAAATGGTTGACGAGAATTTCCCCTTAAGTAAACTTTGGTGGCCAATTTTACAACCGTTAGGTAGGGAATCAGACTGATAGGTTGGGTCCCAGAAAAAACAAAGCACTTGCTGACTGGACAGCTGAGGAACGTGGTTATCAAGCTGTCCTAGATAACTGATTATCTTCGCCGATGAAGGTTGGTTTTGAGTAGCTGAAGTGAAAACTGAAAAAACGATACGTGTCTGGAACACCTTGCTCAATACAGTGGAATTTCAAAGAAGGATTTGGATGCTTTTGCATTGCCTTGACATTTTTGCCGGAAATTAGGTTGCAGATTAAGTTAACGGGAAACTCAGCTGCATCGCAACTGAAGCTCTTGTCCAAAATTTGATTAGGTAATGTGTTTCCATCCCCCACTCCCATTCTCCACCAACCGCTCATCAAAGCAACTACTCTCGTATGTGCAATTTCTAAGCAGAGACCACAGTTTCCCCTACCCCCAAACAAGCTTTGCTGGTGGGTAACATCCGACTGGGCCTCTTTTTGGAGGGGAGAAGATCCGTATAAGCAGCACAATTTCGATCGACCACACGGACAAGTGATGTAATAAGTACGTTAAATGTTAATAAAAATACGGCGAAACTTTAAACATGGACGAGAAATATTGTGACGTCCTGTCCTTACTCCTGTAATAAAGTAAACACTTTTGTATGTGGAAATTCATCGCTGGAAATTATCGTCACCTTACTACAACTAAGATGTGTCTCCCAAACAGCCACCTATCTGCAGAAACAGACGGGTATTTCATTCGGACTTTCCAGGAAATGGGAAACACCTCACGTAAACGTACATGTAGTAGACGTAAAATCTAACGGATTGTATTCTCATTTCAGTGCGCATCACATCCTTTCTAGCAGAACCATCATTGGGGGACCTCCCGTAATTTTCAGGTTTCAGTCTCAGTAATCTTTCCGAGTTGTCCTTTCGAATTTTGTTCCACCAGTAGACAATACTCAACAAGGCAGTAGAACTGGAATCACATTGGTCCTAGTCAGTTCTTCTAAATGGTCTGTCAAGAGGGAACAACAACAACATTCAGCAGCACGGTAGCTCTTTCTTTATAGGCCACCTGCGTGGGCCCACCGAGGCCGGTCTCTTTAGTTAACAAGTATTTTCTGAGAGGGGGCGGAACTATTGAAGGAGCCAGCCTCAGGTGCTCTCATATTGGGTTTGGACGACGCAAACTATGGTAGTTTTGAGTCACACCCTTGAAAGTCATCTTGTGGGACTTCAGTCACTTGGGCGGAACAATTCCGTCTCCACGTCATTATTCAGATGCTCAATCGGCGATAAAATCAATGGAAACACTGTGCCGGATTTGCATTCTAGTCCTTATTATCATGGCTTTTGCATCACCAGGGCATTTGAGGCGGATTTAGGGGGAAATCCCCTGAGATGTGTCACATTCAAACCAACAGGACCGATTCGAGGTGTTCTTAAGTGAGCAGTTTATCACATGGAAGAGGGCACCTTACTTCGATGAATAGTGCGCTACCAACAGGTGACTCCACTTGGACCATTAAATCCTCAAATTTCTCGTTACTCCCATCTCGAGTCTCGTCAAATTGCCTACAGTCACCCAGTGATTATCGTGTGACAGTTGCTGGTCACAAAATACCTTGTTTTACGTGGTTTTATTGACTCAAGTAGCCTGAAGGCTTCAAGCAGTATCTTCGGAAAGGGGGCATTTGGACTGGTTGGAGATAAAAGCGAAAGCGCACCAGAGCCTTCGACAAATCAGTAAGTATAACTGTTAAGGGTCAGTGAACAACTTTGCTTGATATAAAGCGTGCTCTCTGTTGTTGACTCGGTCTTTAGAATGACTCCAAAAGTTCAAGTCAATAATTCTTCTGTTGCCGTTTTTTTAAAAGATTTCACGGAGAAACAAAGACTACTAAGTTGAATCCTCGGCTAACACTCTCTAGTTCTGTCTGTATTTCATACTCTCGTTTGAAACAGGAACGAAGTTTCATGTGAACTACGTCTATCTGCAATTTCGATCTCCGCGGCCACACGCGATGGTGATCTACAAACGGTTTGACGATCAGTCCGATTGGACTCCATGGGCGTACTTCTCTAGCAATTGTTATACCTACTTCGGGATACCGTACCAACCAGTACCGACCTTCAGCCGACCGGACGAGGTTATTTGCCAAGAAGAATATTCCACACTCCAACCACTGTACGGAGGAGAATTGGTCTTCTCAGTTATTAATGGCCGGCCAAACTACGAACGCTTCTTCGAAGACGCTGAACTGCAAGTAAGTTAAACAGCGTTCACAACAGCTGGGCTTGATTTTAAGGTCTCTAACAAGTAGCTGTTAGGATCAGATTTCCCGGCGTAATTTTTTGGTGCTGATAATCACAGTAGACCTACCCCAAGCTTCAAGGGAGACACCTCCCATGAGAACCAATAGTCAGATTTGCCAACCTCCGAAGGAAGATCAGCCAAGCCAAAAGAGGACAAAACACCTCTCTCCATCTTAATTGTTTTTCTCGAAAGGTCGCTGTATTCGATGGCTAAGGTGGCTTTCATCTCTCCTCGTTTTCGTTTATTCCTCTCTCCAGCGCTGGAGTACGGCCAGTCAGATCAGAGTGGAACTGAAAAAAATGCACACATTTGGCGACGAACGTGGGGCGGAAAAAGACACCTTGCTCACATACTATTTCGCTATTGACAAGTTCACTGTCGGTGGCAGGTAGGTTTGAAGTTTAAAGTTTATGGAAAAGACACTTAATGACTGTTTTTTTTATTTTCACATTAATTCCGCCAACCGTCTTCGGCCGGCTGATGAAACTGTCATCTATAAAGTGAATTATGTTGACCATCACGCGACAACTGTGCTACTCATGGGCAAGCATTCCCTAACGAAAATCTGGGATGGTCCAAGTGGTTAGAGCGCGAATTTACTGACCGGAAGGTCCGTGGTTCGAACCCGACCTCTGCCTCTCGACTTCCGCTGTCTAGGCTCGGGCAACCTGGCAGTATCCCAGCCCTCGTGCTTCCTTCGGATGGCATGGCAGTTGGGCACCGAAAGGGTGCTAAAGCTGGATGAGTGATGATTAAATTCAGGCTAAAATAAACCCACTGTCAATGCAGGCGAAGTATGATCCAAAAAATGAGAATGTCTTCCGAATTTAGGTTTACATGTAGGCATCAGTAAGCAGGATAGTGCCTCCGTGTTGGGTAATGTGCACTGTACACCGCGGAACCGGATGCCCACAAACGAAGTTTATCCAATCATTTAATCTGTCCTAGTAAACTACATAGCCTACTTTTTCACAATTTGACCTGGCCACGAATCGTAATCAGCCATGGATCTGCACAGTGGATATGCTGGTGGAGTATGCCTTATTTCCGCCTTTCGGGCTTTTCACTTCATGCCTACCGGCACGGGCTGTCCAAAATTCGGTTCTTTGGGGCAAAATGGTGCACCATGCATCGGTTGAAAAACGAAGAGGGGAATTTACGGTGGATCCTACTTGCTCATGAATGCTTCAATGACATTCACTCATGTTACTATGGTTAATCAAGGGACCGGAGCTCATGAATGGAAAGACAGAGATGTTTGTATTACAAAGGTGGTCGGTTAGCCAAACGCATTTTGATTTTGCTCCCAGGACGCATCTACTTTGCAATGGACCTGAAGGATACGTTCTTTTTAAGTTAATTTGCCATCCACGCAATCTGTCAGTTCTCGTACAGCCGCAGAAATAATGACGCTAATGGTGTTCATATCGGAATGTGTGGTAGTTTACATCGTTTGCTTACCTGCACATTTGACGGAGGTCTAACCACGACTACTCCTTGCCAATACCTCGAAAACTGATCACAGAACGTAGCTGACCTTCTTGAAACAACACTGGTCTCAGCTTACTGTGCACACAGAAGCTGTGAAGTTTAAGACACTACAGTTTCTTGAGAAGAGACGCAAGGAGTTCCTCGGAAAAGTGTATGCAGGCCAGAAGCCCTCGCGTGGTCACGTGAGGACGAACAGATCCCTCAGGAAATATGGACCAGCTAGGTTATTCCTAGACTGTCCTATGAATTGTGACTATCAGCGGCGTCGCCGGCATAATTTTCTTACCATAATTTCTTACCCTAATTTCAATGCACCTGCCCATCTGTTCGTTCCAGATGTCTATGCAACGGCCATGGAAACGAATGTCGTCCGAGCACAGGACCAGGACAACCCGATCGCCTTGTTTGTGTGTGCGCGCCGAGTCACCACACGGCCGGCGATAATTGCGAGCAGTGTGCACCGGACCATCGAGATGTGCCATGGCAACCAGCGACACCAGAAAACCCGAATCCTTGTCGCCGTAAGCCGATAAACTGCGCCTTGTGCATCTGTCTTAAATCTTGTAAATACCAACATTAGTTTGTTTCATGCCCTCTTCAGCAGCAAAACTCATCTTGAAAACAACAAACAGTCTGAAATGCTCTGTAACTAGCCGACTTCTTACCCGTCAACAGCTAGTATGCGAACGTCAACACAGAAAACCGAGTGAGCATTTACAGTGGAGAATAGTCGACCCGTAATCAGCCAATAACATGGCAACGTCCGTGGACCAATGAAATCATTTGATCGACCGACCGATCAATCAGTTAGTCCACCAGACACTTGGAATAAGTTACTTAAACCCGACTTACTTCTTTTGGGGCAGGACTGTGAGTGCTGCTCATTGTCCCCTGTTGTTGTTGTTTTCTGTGTAGCCTGCAAATGCAACGGAAACTCTCAACTTTGCGAATTCGATTTGGATCTCTATGACCAGACAGGATCCGGCAGTCGGTGCATTGGTTGTGGAAACAACACCGAGGGTATCAACTGTGAACGGTGCAAGACGGGATACTTCCCCGATCCGGTCTATCCAACCGTGTGTCAACCATGTTCCTGTGATCCCGTCGGGACTGTTGACAGTCAGGAAGACTGTGCAACGACCGGACAGTGCAGATGCAAACCAGGGGTTGGTGGTCCGCGGTGCGATCGATGTTTGGAAGACCATTACGGTTTCAGTGCTGGAGGATGCTTGTAAGTCACTTTTATGCATTTGAGTTGTTTTCTGATGAATAAAGCTCATCACTAAGCGTCTCATTCATGAAAATTCCTTAATCCTACACGCACCATCAGCTGATTGCTGAGTGGATATCTAACTGTAACCGGTATGTTAAGTTTGATTTTCGTCACTTGTACAGCTTTTATACGATGTCCTCCGACAAAGCTTCCGCTTGACACTGTTGTCCTGTTTTACACAGTGTCTAGTTTACACAAACAGAGGGTACATTCAATATTATCGTCGCTCTCATTGATGTTGTGTACCTTTGAAAGTTTTTGAGCCTTTACCTGCAAGGTAAGTTTGTTACCGGTACAATTCCAGTGCATTTCGTAGCAAGCGAACATGTTGGCACGAGACAGGGATGGGTCTCTCTAAGACTAACAGCATTTTTGCTGGTCGTTACGTGAAACAGTGTGCTGGACTGTTTCGGTGCTTGAGAAGACCGTGTGGCCTTATCTGATGAAAACGTATTTCTGATGGAAAAAACGCAGCAATACAAGCTCTTCTCCCCCGGGTCACAAAAGAGGAAACATTACATATTTACAAACCCTTCACTGTGACACAGGGATCATAAAAACCGAAAAACTTACGAAATTCCCACCAGTAATTAGAACTGGTTTTAAGGCTATCATTGTTCATTTTTCCCTCGTATGGAAATAAATTCTAGCCCAGCTATGGTGCAGAATCTCACAGCCAAACAACTCTCATTGTGCGGTGCACGGTACTCTGTAAATTTTGCGTTTGTTTCAAGAGGACTTATTTCAGTCCCGCTCCAACTTTTGGTTCTGGGATAGTCAGTAGGCCATTGATTAATCTTGTCAACATGCTGTTATGTGCTCGTATAGCACTGCCCTCTAGATCAATGAGGGCTTCAGACTGGATTACTTTATGAGAATTGCGATACCAGTTGTTGTCCTATCCCGATTATGTAAACCAGATAGCAAAATGCTCGCATATTGCTAAGGAAAACATTTTTTTATGGAACGTGATGGACTCCAACTAACCAGGTCACTAAGAACGAGTAACATTTGTGCAACCTTGCAAACGTCAAATAGAAACTAAAAGGGAGAACCGTTACATACGAATATGTACCTCAGTTTGACACTGAGAACTTTGGAAACCTTTGGGAGTTGGATACTTATTGAGGTGATGTGCCTCACATCAGAATCGCGTTCCAACTTCACGGCCCTCGATTCGTACTGTATCGTTTCCTATTGAACTACATTCCTACCAATGGTGCAGTTCAAGTATCGCATGCTAGACTAGGCCGATGCAAACCAACTTCACTCAAGAAGAGCTCACCTGTGCTGCATCAACAGTGATTACAAGATTCGTTTCACCTGACAACTGGCTAACAAATCTCGTCCCTGTAGGATAGGGGGCGGATTATCAACGTTTTCTGCTCACTCTCCCTCTCTGTATTTTCCCATGAGATTCCTTCCCAAAAAGACGTATACCGCATTTACAGTCTAATCTTCGTGTACCAACCAGTGAACTATACAAAATCACTCTCTGATACATAGTCAACCATACTGCACCTCATCACGGGGTGGTACCCCCTAAAAAAGACAGTATTATCAGCACACCCTTTAGTACCTTTGGGAAAATACAACATCAGAACCGGAAAGAGACGTCATTCCTGATTGCCTAAAATTGCTTGCTAATGTCGAGAAAAGAGGAAGTCACTGGTTCGGGTTGGTTACCTGATCCCCTCATCAAATGGTTGATGAAGTGAGCAATGCTAAGACACTATCCAGGAGATCTCTTCTGCACTGGACTGGACTTAGTTTGTTGGGCTTGGGATACTCGCCCATACTTGTTGTATGAAACAAGTCAGAGTGGCAATGAATGAATGGGGGACGAAGCAACAAGGAATAACTCGGCAGTCACTAAGTTGTTAACATTTGTAATTGGCGAACAAACGTGTTCGGTAAATTTTCCTTCGTTCAATGCAGGATGCAAACTTCAAATTCAAACTGACCCTGACCATCGGTTTTTTCACCCAACTCGCAGACTGAAATTCAACAAAAAGATTAGATTTATTCAAGAGTCATCTTGTCCTTTGGGTCATACTGACCATCAGCCATTGGAAACCAAAATCACTCGTTCGTACTGGGCTGATGACAGGTTCGCCAATTTGCTTGTCTCTGCCATGAACGTTCATTTGTACCGAGTTTGTTCTGCATCCATACGAGGCACGCGAATACAAAACCTGATTGAATGCTCCGGCCCCAAACGAATCCACCAATGACGTAGTTTGCTATCTCCGGAGGATAACTCTACGGAGAGCAACATACTACTTTAGCAAGACTATTCTTGAGACTTCGACATTATGCGAACGTGCAAGACCTTTTGTCTGCGCTAATGTATTAGCGGTGTGTCCCAACTATTCGACCTAATTCTTGCAGCCTTCTAGGGGACATTCGTTCGTGATTTCGCTTCTTCTATGAAAGCCCTGTTTGCCTTGACTCCTATTACAAAGCTTTATTACTCAGCATGAGTTCCAGTCCCGGCGGCAAATCACGAGCTAAACTACCCCCCAGTAGCCGTCCGATATGCATTTTCTTTAACCGGAATACATTTGTTTTTAACCTAGTAAGAGATTTGTGTTTGATCTGACTAAGTGTTTGATAAATTTCTATGGACTTCAACTTCCATAAAATATTCTCCTCTCTTTGTAAGACTAGTCGCCCTTTACTGACTGTTGACTCCTTTCGTTGAACGATTCGTTTTTTCAGACCCTGTGTGAAACAAATGTGTGTTCCAAACAAACGGTCACACAACAGGTGCAAACTCCGTAAGAAATCATTCCGGTCTACCGTCGGCGCGTACGCTAAACACTAAACATTGTGACAGTTTACCAGATTTGTGCATGATGAAAGTTAATCGTGGGTCATTTGGTTACAGTAAGGTTTGGTTAGATCGATGAACCGTTCAGTTTATCGTACATCAAATAAACCTTTTGTATGTTCACTGACGATTCGACAATGTCATGGTACTTGCTCCCAACGTACCTGTTTCGTGTAGTCTTGGTTCTTGGGTTACCGTCCGAGAAATTCTCAGACCGTCATCTGTCAGGTAACTGAAACTCGGCAAACAAGGATCAAGGAATAAGTTCCATGTAGTTTGCAAAGCCTCACACTTTCTAGAAAAACTGAGTTCTAGACGGATAATTCGGGAAACTCGAAAGCGGTGAAAACGCCTGGCGGAGGTACTTAGTAGAACCAAGATACATTTTGTTTTCCTGATAGTCTGTGGCCTCCACTCTCCTTCAGGAAAGCATTTCTGAACCGAAACAAACAACCATATAGCTGACCTCAGCTTTTGCGCGTAGAATGAACTTGTCTCACAGGATTAAACCCATAAGTGAAACTCAAAACTCTTCTCACTACATAGAACCACCTATAAGGACGCCTATGGATCGCTGTAGGCAGGCATCGATGGATAGAAAGTGCTCAATACTCTGATTTTCAACAAATCTCTTGTCTTCACCTGAGTCTTCTACCTTCAAGGAGATACACTAGGTTGTACTACTCAAAAGGACAGAAGGCAGTAGTGAATTATAGGCGACTGTGTGTGTGTGGTAAACCAACAGGTTTTCCTGCTATAAAATCGCAGAAGTGGATACCAGCCTGAAGATAGCACATGAATTTTACCAAATTGTCATTGAAGCTAACACGTGTGTTGGACAACAACGTTTCACACTCCAAATATGAGCGATGTGGGCGCAACTTAAGCCGTTATATAAAAGAGCTCGTTGACTATCTGTTTGTCAGTCACGCGAATGAAAAAAGAGTAGGGTCCAGCTTCAAAGTTCCTTTGCCGTTGTACGATGAGGCAGCATATGCCCAACCGCGTACACAGCAGACAACGAATCACAATGTAACGCGTTCGGCTTGGTGGTACATAGTTTTGCGGGAGATGTAATCTGAATACGGAAGTCATCCTCCTAGGCGTATGCAAAAGTTCCACGGAAGCGCAGCTATCAGACAACTGTTTACTTTCATTGCGATGTGAGATTTGGTAATATTCACCAGGGCTTTCGTCCAATCCTGTCTAAGTGAGACCTAATCACATTGCTGATCAGCTACTCGTGAACAAACGGCTAACTGTTCAATCACTGGCCTGAAGGTCACGGATTCGAAACGCTCCGCGCTTTGCGAACACGTGCATAGATCGGCCTCACTGACAGGATGAAATCTCTATTGAACGTTTTGCTTTACTAAGGGTCCACTTTCTCGTAACTTTCATGCACTATCTTGAAAACGCGCCACGTGATCAATAGGGATTTCGAGTCACATGCTCGGACATAGTTGGTCCTAAGTCCGTCATTCCTGTCTAGTACTCCTTCAGATCACACCAGTCTTATCTGCTTCAATTTATTTGCTGTTGTTTACAAACCACAGCTGGAACAAAATTCAGTCACTTATAAATGGATTATTAGCCATTACGAAGGTGGAATCAACGTCGTACAATCTTTCTTGGGCAAGTTCAGAAACATAAGCCTTTCTTCCTGGAAAGCAGATTTTGCCAAATAATAAACCACAGAACAGACTAGGTTTGGTCTCCCCTGGAAATTACAAGCAGAGCCCAAGTACAGCTAACATGGGCATGTCTGGGAAAGGGCTGTTGAATGTTCAGTTCCAAAACCGCTGCAAAGTCACTTGTTTCGTTCATTTACACTACCCTTTGGACAGGGTCTGACGAACACTTCAGGAGTTCAACGAAACAGAGGAAAGAAGCTTCATGTGTGACCTACACCGCGGGCTCAATTAAGTGTCCATGCAACTGCAAGGCAAACTAGATTGTCACTGTCTTTGTGGTGAAAACTAGCCACCTACCTACCTAGTGCGGCAAAGCATCGGCTTGGAAATCGAATATTTGCCTATTTTCGCTCCATGGGAACAAAATGGAGAACAAACATAATTTCCATGCGCATTCGGCAATGTCGAGGGTTAACATATCTCTCGGGTCTCACATTGTGGTTTCACGGACACTTGAATCACGCGTATTCGATAGGTTAATTCCCACACCCAAACAGGGGAGACACTTAAACTGTGTAGTACTGTCGATAAATACACTCATTTGCGAATCAATTTCGTTTTGTGGGAGACTCACCTGGAACCCAGCTGAATCTCTCGTTTGTGATGTTTCCAGGCAACTGAATGTGCAACAGCAATGTGTGTAGTAGTGTGACCTCTTGAACACAATCGGATGGACGAGTATGACCGTTCTGTGCAAACGTTCAGTGACCAGAATCCAGCTGTTCATTTGGACATTTCGGACGGTCTAGTTGGCACAATCAGGTTTCACGACAATATTGAATGTATCCAGAGTTAAAAGAAGTCTTCAATATTCCTTAGATCATAACTAGTTGAAAACAAACTTCAAAGCATCTGAGAAAGGCATCGGGCTTCCTGCTCAAATTGACTACAGTTTATGACAGAAGAATTAAGACCAACCCATAAATGCTTACGTTGACTTAATCAAAATTGTTGATCCGTTTTTGATGTGTCAGCGCAACTTGTTAATTCTTTTTTCTTCGGAAAGCGGCAGGGTGATTTCCCTAGGTCGGTCAAAGGCAGGTAAGAAGATGAGGAAAATATTTCGAAATCCCTCACCTGGGGTGTATACTCAACTACCACTGAGTTTGACAGGTATGCATGGTTCATGGCATTTGTACTCTGATCTTGTTACTTAAGTACTCCCAGTTCAAACTGACATCCTCCGACTCCATCCCCATTACCAGTTTACCGTGGGCAGTTTTTATTCGTACAACCAAAAGCCTCTGCTTACACGATACTACCAGTGAAAAGAAGAAAGCCTTCGCTGCGGAGTTGTCTATTTGAGAACACCAACTTAACAGTTACAGACTATCGAACAGGGGAGCAAAACTCTCATATGCATATCATTTACAAAACTAAATATCCATCTTCTCTTTGAACGCGTCTTCCTGAACTTTTCTGGATATTCATTGACTGTTACTCAAATGCAAGCAAAGGGACTCCACCAATTCCGTAACAGATCTCATTTTTCAAGAGACGCAAGACGTACTAATCACATGCCTCATCAATAGTATCCACCGTTACACCAGTAGAAATTCTTGAACGTTCACTACCGGTTTGGTTCATCTCGGCACTCACCAGGTAGGCCTACTCCCTGAAATCCATTGATCTCAGTCCGTTCTTGAAAACCAATTATGCACACGCGGTAATAAACACTTACTTGCTATTTAATTTGGTCTCAACAAAAAAACAGCTCCTGTCCAAGTTTCGTTAGCGTTTCTAGATGCATGTTCATCGCAGTCTGTCTTACAAGCTGGTTATCAAGAACGGCATAAAACTGATGGAAGTTCGCGGGCTAGACTCCACCACACTCGTCGACATTCTGCGTGTTGTTGAAACACACTTGGATATCTTGAATGCCATTCCAACTTAAAATCAGCTTCTGTATTTTCAACTGAAAAATATCCTAAACGAAGGCTTTAGTTAAACTCTCGTTTTTTGATTGCCCCAAAAGACCCTGAAGGACATTCTCCCAGATAGTGTAGAAGAAAGTGTGCCCCATTTTACGCTGGCAGGAGCCTCAGAAACTAAAATTGAATCCGCCCACTCTGGTTGAAATAAGCTGCATCGACTTCAAACATGCTGGTATGGTGTAACGTGAGTTTTATTCCCACAGATAACGTCCTACAGTGAACACACTCTCACTGTATCAACCATACCGGTAAAGTCCAAGTTGGGACCGTTTGAACGCAACCATACTCACCGCCAGATTACCATTGCTAAGTACCTGGCATCTGCTCCCAGCTCCGATGAGAATAAATCACCGATGTTACCAGCTGTCCTGTCTGATCCGCACATTTGTAAAAAAGTCTTGCTGTTACATCCGCTGACTAGCTGCTGTGCCATCCGAAGGGAGCATGAGGGCTAGGAGATATTGCCAGTTTGCCTAAGACTAAACAGAATCCGTCGAGATACAGAGGTTGGATTCGAACCACGGACCTTCCTGCCAGTAAATTCGCAAAGCAGTATGAATTATCCAACATCTAAGTGATTCCTTTGCTTTTCCGGTCTGTTTTCACTAGTTCCCCCTGCTAGAAGCCCCCCTCAAAGAGAAACAAAACATCCGGGCTTCAATAAACATCTAAATTGAGTCAACCTTTTATGTCAACTACCTAAAACCAATAAAACAATAATACTCTGAACATGAAATCTCTCCGAATCATCCCCGTATCTCCAGTGGTACATAAATCTGGGAAGCGATGTGTGGATTGTCCGCAGACCTAGCCGATTTGGTCACCATTATCAGTGCATCGTTTGGTAGCATACCGTAGCGGTGTCCCACTGGTCCATCTGACGAGCCATCTGACGTCTATTTATTTACTTGCCTGTTTTCGATGGTTTATTTACAACTCAACCAACAAAGCAAATGGTATTTTGTTCCTCTTGTCCGTAGACCTTGCAACTGCAGCATAGTCGGTGGACTAGACAATCGAGCGGTGTGTGACGCGCAAACTGGACAATGTTTGTGCAAGCAAAACGTTGGCGGGAAACAGTGTGAGAAGTAAGTCGTTTGCGGACTAACAACCGGGACGCTTCCGTGGCCCTTTTTCAACTGTACTGGTTAAATTCAACTTGTTTTTTCTCCGGCTTTCAGATGTAAACTCGGTCACTATGGTCTAATGTCCAATGATCCACTGGGTTGCAAACCATGCGCGTGTTCAAGTCACTCATCTGAATGTGAGTTGGACGTGACAAAAGTAGCCGAGGCAGCAGGAAAACCAGGTAACTCGTATTTCTGGAATAAATTTGTTTGGATGCATTCAGATAAAAAGTGAGGTGTAAAAGGAGGGGTGTGTGAAAGCTTTCGTTTTTAGATTTTAACGTAGGACCAGTATGGGCGAGTTCTGACAGTTAACGGCAGGCTGAAAGTCGGGCGTATCCACAAGATTTTCGAACTCATGGTTGCGAAAATGAAGGACTTTCATCACTTGATGCTTCTACCAGCCATGAAGTAGTCAGGATATTTCACCCATGTACCACTTATTTGACCTGTTTTAATGTAGATGAGTAGTGTTTGAAATGTGAATTCCAAACGTTGACTTCTTTGTGAATGGATTCGGAAGATGTTGAATGCGGGGAAGCAAGTCAAAGAGGATTATTCTGTTGCGGAACAAAACATCCCTTCGTACAGTGAAAATACTGGGCTCTGTGCTAAAGCTACACATTTTTGAGGTCCTGAGTGACTAACTCAGTCTGGCAGATTGATCGGAAAGCCATCAGAGGTTGAGAACTGTTCGAGTACTTCTTGGCCGCGCTATCTTCAAGTAAGGTGTGCTGGAAAGTACAGTGTGACCACTCTGTGGTTGTTGGTTCTGGGAGTCTCCCTGTTTCACCCGGTTTATCCACATTCTTATCACACAGTTATGTGACATCGATTTTACGCAGAGAAAAGTGGCACCGTCGAAATCTCTAGGAGCCCAAGATGGTTCTACACGCAAAGCCGCGAATAGTCTATCTTTACCCGGGGTTTCAATTTATACTAATTGTCTATTGTTAGTGTACTGGATTGCATTGTACTTTGTTCCTTTTTATTTTCTATATTTAACTGTATTTAATTTGTGAATCTGCAACCACCAAGCGTAACATCCCGGTGATTTTGGAGTGTCGAGTTTCAAACGCTTGTGCTTCCACCGTTGTGCTACACTAATCAGATGTGTGGACCACCGAGTCGCTGCTCGCAGACACTTTGTCATCTGTTGAGCATTCTGTCGATTTGAGGATTATCTCCTCAGAACAATTCCCGGGTGTTGTTCCCCCGGGTTTACACTAGGGGCTATTATTCACTGCCTCAATGCAAACCACATATGGCAGTATGCTTGTAAGTCCGTCTGCTTAGTTCGATGTGACAAGCAGGTCCGGTAAAGGAAGTCAACCAGACAGCACAACTCAACCATATCCAGAGGCTTTAGAAAATATGTCTTGCAGACTGGTTTACTTGACCACAACTGGCGAAGCGGTGGGCATACCTTTCGCCCCTCAGTGCTGTGGGCACTTGGGTCGGATCTAGCTCAATTCCACTTTGAAACAATCAACCGGTCTGTTCTATCGTTATCTCGCATGCACCAGCACGGCCAAGACCGTTTTACAAACGTTCGTCGCCTCATGTCCATAGTATGATTCCTTTCAATCAATCAATCAATCAATCAATCAATCAATCAATCAATCAATCAATCAATCAATCAATCAATCAATCAATCAATCAATCAATCAATCAATCAATCAATCAATCAATCAATCAATCAATCAATCAATCAATCAATCAATCAATCAATCAATCAATCAATCAATCAATCAATCAATCAATCAATCAATCAATCAATCAATCAATCAATCAATCAATCAATCAATCAATCAATCAATCAATCAATCAAGTTAACCGCTGGTGATTTGATTCCCGAGGTCCCCATCCAGGGAGGCGGCAGTTGCCCAACCTCAAGTCAGAGCGGACTTCAACAAACTGAGCTCGACGAGAGACAGCCTATCATCTGACGTACAAAGGAGTCCGCCGAATCAATTTTACTGTTTCATGCTTGCGGCATACCGGAACATTTTCCAAATGACTGAATAAAGTCTCCATGTGAAATCCAATGGTTTGACATCCCAATATTTCTTAAGAAGCACTTCTCCACATATATAAACCAATGGCAAGCCTCTTTTAGGCTGAACAATTTTGTAGACAGAAAGTGCTTCCGGAGGTTCTTATACAAGGAGATAGCTCAATGCCAGAGTCATCACCTGTATGTGCGCTTTTTCGTGGCGTTTCCATATCGCCCTTCCAGTGATACTCTTGATGTCATCCAAGGGATCTCAAAAACCGACACTATTGATCTAGTGTAATACATTCTGTTCTTCCGTAATGTTCAGACAACTAATTCGTTCATATGGCAAGCTGTCATGCTAATCCTGTCGATTCTAGGTGAGATCGTGGACCTGGCCACTCTCGTTGATCCAGCCAAGGTGATCATCAACTGCCCACCGGATTATCACCCTTGTTTCGCCTGTCTTCAGAAAGGTAACTCCCCGTGTATTGTGAGTTGGTATTAATCCTAGAGCACGCATTCACTACCTAGAGGTTTGTGGTACCCGCTTGTTCTTCTGAAAGTCATCATTCAGTGGTGTACAAAAACATTAACCACATCAGTTTACACAGTGTACACTTGTAAGCCCTGGTATTAAATTGACAGGGCATGTTTCTTCAAGCATGGAAGCAACCAGTGGGAAACTCCATCGCCCTCTGCTACCTCATTCTTCTGCCAGCTTCACGTACAAAATCTAAACCCCACTAAAGTCTTAAGTCTCTCCGCTCCCGAAAGTATGACTCTGCCGCTTGTGGTCACACCAGTCGTCTCGTAAATTTGGTACGTTGTTACTTATGAGTAGTCATATCGCTTCTGTGAATGTTTTTCCCAAATCGAGATGATGCCACTTCCCGAACAAAAAATAGTCCCATCCTACAAGGAACTATTGGAAAAAAAGGAGCCGTCAGAGTGGACATTTTTCCACCCCTGAGTGACTCATTTTCTCATCCTAAAATTGAGAGCGGAATTAAAAATTCCTTTGCAATTAAAATTTACGTCGTCAGTAGGAGACCCGGCGAAATCTCTAGTTTACACCAATAATATGACGTACACTAGATTTGCTTAACTCTCCCGGTAGCACTAATCCAGTTTGTACATGAGCAGTAAGGGGCTGTCAAAAGTTTTCGTCAATATCGTAAGTAGCCCTGTGCCGAGAAAAATGCTTTGATTCCCTTAATAGCGTTCTAGTTGAAGTACGATGCTGCCTCTGTGCAGCACATGCGATGAACGACAGAGACTCAGCTGATGTCCAGCTAAGTCTCCCATTATTGCTAAGTTAATTTGCAAAGTAAGTGTGCAAATGACCGTAGAAATATGCTGACGTAGTTTGGTGGTCACCTTAGAAGTAAGCTTAAGGGAGTTCGGGAACTATGCCTACTCGATGAGTTCACAGATGGACAAAACTTCCAAGTGCTGCCACCAACGTTTAACTTCACCCGTAACAAGGAGCTTCTCAAATAGCTAAAACCTTCAAATATGAGAATACCTTGGTACAGTTCAACCATTGTTACGTAAAGTGGATGAAGGACTTTCCGTCTGATGATACCTGGCGAAATATGTGATGCTGTGTAGAGGTCTAGATCGGTAATACTGTGCGGACATGATCAATGCTAGGTTTTTTCGCATACCGGGTAGGACGTCTGCTGTATCTTTGCGAATGGAGACATTGCAAACCACACACAACCAAATTGGCACAGTGTGACGGCTAAGTTCAGAAGCATGAAAACGAATCCCAACAGTGTGGTCGTACCGGTTACCACTTTCGCATCAACAAGATATAAACCTGCGCTGTAAAACGGAGAGATTACACGCAGCAGATAAACTACACGTGGGTTGTTGTATGACACTTTATTCCCAAAACAACAGCTAATGAGTGTAGTGCTGGTCGGAGAGTGACCTTTGATTGTGACTGGATGTTCGGATGATCGATCGGGTTGGTTGGCTCGTGTGCTAGTGTGTTGGTAGTCCCCTGATTGGTCGACGCGCTGAAAGGACCCTGGACCTTGACTCCTGTTGGTTGCCCCCAATGGCTTTCGTCTGTTCGGTCCACGGAATTCCATGGTTGCCCGCTGTTCCGTTGTTTTACTTTGAGTGCGACTCGCTGTGAGAAAATATTGAGCATAGCCCGATCACGTAAATAAGCCAACTAACCAACCAACAAGATTGACCATCCGAATGGCCAGTCACAGACAAAGAGCCCCCAGGCCAACAAAATGTATATAGCCACATCAACGCACTGCCAAACAATGGCTCAATGCCAGTTCACTATGCACTAATGATGTCACATCGACTGGTGACGAAATGTTTGCACCCAAAATGTCAAGTTAGACCGGAAGAACGACGCCATCTAGACAACCTGAGGTACAAAAGTGAGTAACTAGCTAACGGGCTATCTAAACGAAGCAATGTACCAAATGTCTGAGTTGCCGATATCTGGTATTCTGGATATTATATCTTGAATTACCAAACCATAGGACGAAATTTCAACCACAACCCTCGAGACACGTTCTTCCCAAAGTTAGCTGGTTCCTAGTGCCGTCACCGAGGATGCTGAAAAGTACCTAGCTGGTGGATTGCAGAAAGATCACATCAAATTTGAGGAAGCTACTGAAATACAAAATTTTAGAAATTTTTCCGACAGACACCTAAACAGGAGAATTTTTTGCCACAGAAACTAGATTAGAAAAGTCAAAAAGCGCTTACCTCAAAGAGAAGCGTGAAAGGGCCTCTTCAGCCAAAAAAGACCTTCAAATTGGTGAAGCACGCCGCAACTAAAATACACTTCCTGGTTTGGAATCTCATAATGCCGTATGCTCTGCTGTTGAATTGAATGCAAGCAAGAACAACCAGATACGCTGCTCGATATTGATTTTCTCTCTCTTGTGTAATAAAAATATTCCTATTTTTTTCTTTCGAAAAGACCGACAAAGTGTTCGCATTGAATGCAACGGGACAAGCGAAGGTCATCTTCCTTGTTTGTGCGTCAAAGATTTAAACCAGTGCCAGTATTGTGCCTCTGGTAAGTGTGGATCAAGTTTCCTATTGTCGTAGTCAACTGGCTTTTCGGTTGTTGCAAAGACTGTTAATATGCTTTTGAAATGACTGACTGATTGTTTGTGACTGGATGCATTCAGGAGCCGTCAAAACTTGCCAGAAAATGAATCAATAGGGCAAAAAACTTAGCAAATATGGCGAAAGTCACTTCGCCTATATCAGTCACTGTTATTCAAACATATTCACGCTTTCAACGTGTACATTACTGCCACCAAGAAGGACCAACGCTCCAGGATCGTCCATACCCAGAATTCCCCGCCAGATTTTCTACACCTGTCGGGCCACCTCCTTATTCCCACGAGAGGTGGACTGATCCTAGTCAATCGAAATGCAGGCGCTGATCGTACAGTGGGTGCTATCCATTTGAAGCGTGGTCATCAGACTTGACTAAAAAGCGAGACGTCTACAAAAGTTACAACCGGCATTTTAGTACCGTCACGAAGTTTATTTTGGCACTGTGATGGACTGAAACATGTGGCTTGATCCGACCAAAATGTTAAGTTGAGTAGGTGGACTAAATAGGCCTTCATTTGTAAATGCCCCGATTGGCTTAGTTTACAGACTGGTTGAAGCTATCGATCATTTCTGACGCGAGTTTTTTTGTGTTTCATGAGAAAAACAAAGGTCGCGAACAACGTTGATTCTTAACTCATAAACTCCACAGTTATCCTCAGTCTTTTCGTATTTAGTTACTAAGCAATGTCCGTTGAAACCTGCGGCTTGTCTTCAACCAAACTCATAGTTCTCACCCCTGAAACAGGTGGGTAAACTAGGTGGTATTCCGGCGAATATATTCCATGTCACTGGAGCAGAACGCGCAAATACACCCAGCCATATGCATTAATAAGCTATCAATATTTTTATATGAGTCGCGCATTTCTGTAGAGGAATCCGGACCGAGTGATTAATCGGCAACATCAGCAATACGTATCTCATTAACTTCTAGGGGGATCTACACTCTTCATTTTCAGGTCAATAGTTGAAATCTGAGTGACTGACGGCAAAGTTGTTGAGTTCCCCTTAGGCAGGACAGGTACAACCGTCCTTCGCCCCGCCGTTCACTTCATCTGATCTGACGTTTACATGTCCCCAGAAAGACGACTTCTTGAATGAAAAGCTTGTGTGTCTTGTAAAATTTCTCTCTTTCTGAACAGATTACTTAGATTCGGTAAATGATTAGGAGCTATTGATCACTGGATCGATATAGCACTCTGCAAGTGGATTCTGTCTATGTTGAATAGCCCGGAATCGTTTTGTGTGTTTTCGTCAGTAGTGTGAAACCCCAAGGTACTTTCGAGACGGTGCCTGCAAGTCTGTAGGTAATCTGTTAGACACGTTGTATTGAAGTAACACACTACTCATAAGGTTGCTGAAAACACTTCATCGAAGAGTTGCACACTATATTGCGACATCTCGAATATTCTGGCGAATGGAACACGAGGCGGTCTGATGCAGCACATTGAGTTGAAGAGGAACATCATAAACGAGAGATTCAGGTGGGATTCAGGTGAGTCAGTCGTGGAAATCAAACTGACATGCAGATGAGTGTATCTGTCCTAATCCCACTGTTTCGAAGTTCGGTTGGCTTCACCGAATGTGACATCGACTGTGCACCACAAACGAACGCGAGAAGAATGTTCAGATTTCCCTAAGTTTTATAAAAATTTACGACAATTGGCCGATAGCTAACTCTGATGCCTGGTTTTAGCCAATCAGATCGTTCAGAAATGTATGATACAGCGAATGATTAGAGTAGCAGATTCACATCACGTTAACGGAAATTTTATCACAGTGTTCATACTCAACTTGTTGAGCTTGTGTGGAAAATACGCAAGTTGACAGCATCCTGTCGTTACTGCCCATCACGAAGTAGGTACGGTTGATGTCATCTGGGGTGACAAACCGCTGACCTTCAAAGTGCGCTTCGTAAAGCCAGCTAAAAGTGGCATGTGCCTGACCCCCACTGAGGAGGCAACATTTGGGTTCTCTGAGTTGAAACCTTTCCTAACAAAGGTCTACCTCGACCGGGTCCCAATGGTGGTCCATGTTGAAGGAATCGCTCTTTTCAAAACACGTAATGTGTCTGTTATGAACTGTATTCATTTATAAACCGATGGCTCTCTCGCAAAAACAATCACTAACACTTAACAAATAGTAACAGTTTAGCCGTTGTTACTTAAACTATAGAATTCATAGTCGTGCTATGTATGTGGTGGACTTCGTTCTCTCATTGTCTCACAGTGAAGCATTCTTTTTCAGGATAATATAAACTGCGCAATTCGCAAGTGAATATACTTCACTCTTTGCGTACAGCTTGGTGTTCAAGTAGAACATAAGGTTGACTGGAACTCAGGGGACTGCTCCTGCGTAATGAACCCCGAGAAGACTAAAAACGGTTGTGGGCTGTCAAAAAGTTTTCAGAAACCTTGTGAGTAGTGTGTCTCATCACGATATAAATACGCCTTATGTTTCCACAACACCCTTCTTCCCCTGTAGGATGGAGTGAGCCACAGAAAGACCCCCGCTACGAGGTTTGCAAATGTCCTCCACAATATACAGGCACGTCGTGCGAAAGTTGTGCATTTGGTTACCGCCGTGATCCACCTGACGGTCTGCCCACGGATCGATGTGTCGCCTGCACATGTAACAATCACTCTACTGTGTGCCATCCTGAGACCGGTAAGCCAATAACCGTATACACTCGTCAACTAACTGCTCTTCATAACCATTCGGATTTAAAGAGGTTCGGAGCTGGTGTTCTAAACTGACCTCAGAACCAGGGCTAGCCATTATCCGTTTGTTTTATGATTCTTGTCAAGGAAGATTTTGGATACCGGTCCTCATTTGCTATCGACCTTAAGCAGTCTGCACACCATATCCACGCCAGCTGCATGTTCAGGTCAACTTGATACCGAGTGTTTCACATCCGGTGTTTATGTGACGTGGCGTCCCGGTAGAAACAAACTACACAGTATAAACAATACAAACAATAAAGTGGTACGATTGTTTTCATGGCCGCCCGCCAGTTCAGTTCACTATGCTAAGTCCGATGTCCAGATCCGAACGCTCAATCTGTGCCAACCCGCTTCTTCTCACGCCTATGTACAGACTTCACTTTTGTGTTTGAATCTTGGCTACTAGAAAGATAGCAGTAGCTAAACTAAGTTAATTTTATGGTGCCATTGGCTTAACAGCAGCGGAGCAAGCAAACTCGCGATAAAAAAATATTCCTCCGATGAACCTCTCTCAGTGTAGTCAGTGAGATCAGTGGACGCAGCTATCGCTGCTTCAGTAGCTTAGCATGCTTTCCTTTGGTATGCTTCGAGCATTTGGTGTACCTCTCTATCCAAACAGCTTTCCTCACTTCATTAACTTACTTTCAGTGTTCTCCGACCTCAGGTTAAAGTGTACGTATGGAATCACCGGTTTTTTATTATCTTTCTCCTAAAACAGGTCAGTGTGAATGTCAGGACAATACAGGAGGATTGTTTTGCGATCGATGTGCTGACGGGTACTACGGCAATGCATTCGCACCCGTTGGTTCAGCTGACGCCTGTAAGCCTTGTCCGTGCCCGAGCGGAACAAAGTGTGAACAAGTACATTGGCCTGACCAAACTATAAAGGTAGTCTGTACAGACTGCCCGGATAACCGAGCAGGTCAGTGTATGGAATGACTGCTTTGAAGTTTATTTGCGCTAACTTCATGCTGTAACTTATTCGGGACTCAGATATTTGTAAAAGTGCTGTTATGCATGAGACAACCTTACTATCTGATTTCCCGAGACTTTATATGCTTCCTTTTTCCTGCTCATTCTGAGCAGCTAAGAACTGTCAATATAATCCCGGTAGAAAGAATCTGGAGATTCAGGTAAGACTGACTGCTTCCTGCTCTGTTATCTGCTTTATCTCGGAACATTTCCACCCAACTTCCTCTACCCATGGGGTCGGATTGTCCCAGGATGCCGCTGATCCATACTGAGCGCGCAGAAACAGCTCTTTTACGAGAGGGCCCCCTGGTAATGTAACCGACATTGAGCAAACTAGAATATCGGTCCTCCAAAATTTGATATGCACTCCAAACCTATGGGGTGTAACCGGAAGACTGATTGGAATCGAACCCAGACCCAATTCTTGTACAAGAGTAAACAGTGGTGAGGGCAAACTTATTTATCTGAATAGCTGCACGCTTTCCGCTGGTCAACAGAAAGAACACGAAGATGATGAGGCTCTTCCGCGATAAGCGCATCTTGAAAACAGTCTGAACTCCACATGGAATTGCCATTAACTCCCACTGCATCCAACAAAGGACACTGGACTAATAAAGTCAAGAGACCTATCGACTAGGCTATTAACACTGTTTACTTGACCATGAAGAATGAGTCGCTGTCACGAAATAGTCAATGCCATGTTCTCCACCGAGTGAACAGAAATTGCGCCGTTAGTGTGACGTGACGTGAGAATTTTAATAGAAATTTCACTCTGTAAGTGAAGCCAATCTGTGCCGAAAACCCAGAAGCACTACACAGCTCTGATCGTTATTGGGAATCATCACCACTGCGTATCTCGCGAAACTCCAGGAGGTCAAACTGGAGATCTGTCGGCTAGCAGTTTGAACAGTTGGCCGTTCGGACACGAGCGACTTACCAACGGTGTGATTAACTCGCACTGAGACAGGATATAGCGCAGCCCATCCTTCGATCACGGGATCCACATCACGTGACCACACGTATTGATTGGGTCTTCGAGTGACGAATTTCCTGATAGACGTTCCACTCGTGGCCAAACGGTTGTCTTCAAACTACTAGCCAAGGGGTGGCGTGTTCGGGACTCGCTGCATAGCACTTCTCAGATTTCCAGTGTAAATTGGCTTCAATTAGAGGACGAAATATTCACTAAAATTCCCAAATATTCTCACATTACCAACAAACCACCTTTCTAACGCAATATGGGCACTGGCAAATGAAAAACTGAGGTTCAATTATGGATAGCCTTGGGATCTTAAGGAACGGTACGAATAACAGGATGCAGACATCTGCTAAGTAAGTGAATAACTAACTTCATTTCTAGCCCCAAGATGTTTTACTGGATTTCCGGTTGTTGCGACGCTTTCTGCTGCTGACTGAAGAATCCCCTAGAAACGCGCAAATCGGGCATGTCCGGACACATAAGGATGCAGAAGCGTGATACAAGCCAATAGGGAAACCAACCAATCGGGTGAAAACAGTTCAGCAATCTGCTGTGACTAGTTGTCCAATCATGGACGAATAACGACACGTGAATTGACTGACCGATTGAAGGACCAACCAATCCAACATGAACAGTGTTTAGGCGCAAGCTGGGAAAATCATGCAAGTCGGCGTTTATGCAGGTTATCTTCTAGCATCAATGCAAGTATCCGAAGTTGGTCCGTTGCAGCCAGTTACGGAGAACCGGCTAGGTTGTACTTAGAAGGGTCCTAAAATGCGGTCGGCGTTAGAAGGGTTGAAGCTTTCAGTTGCATCCTACAGAATGCCCCGTACAGCACCTCGAAGTAAAAGCAGTCAGTAGAAAAGCATAAGCGTCACACGGTACTTTCGAGTTTCAACAAATTCGGGTTTCGTCTAACCAAATCACGGCTTCGTGTTGTTTTAGCTGGAGAATTACAGCGACAGTAGTTGGTCGGGTGCTTGTTGACCTGTTCACCAAGCTGTTGTGTCCGAATAGTGACGAAACGTTTTCGGACCATGTTCGATGACCGAACTCTCAGTATCCCGACACACCACCAAATACAGTGCCCCGATGCTTCATCGTTTATCTCTTCCATTATTGTCAGGTGTCCGATGCGAACGGTGCGCTGAAAACTACTACGGGGATCCATCAAAAGGAATTCCCTGTAAACCCTGTGACTGTTCGGGTAATGTGGATCCCCGGGAATTCGGCAACTGTGATGGGTAAATTTTTGAGACTGCTTCATATCGTATAAGTTATTAACAAACCATGTCAAACTGTTTTCCCGTTGTTCTAACATGAATCCAACGAACTTGTTTATCTCAGTGGCTAAAACGTGAATGTTACTATCGCCTAGTATGAATACTCACAACTTACTTGTTAAAGTCTCATCGATTTTATCCCAGAATTGGGGTTTTTTAAATAGCCTCATGTTATAAACAATCCACCATCCGCATTTTCACATGAAGAAATAACTGGTGTGACAGTGATGACGTCAATATGTCGGTTGACATCAGTGTACTAGTAGATCAAGCCTTACAAGAAAATTGGTCAGCCATTAAGGTTCAACTACGATATTTTGGAACGAACGATGGTCTGGATTCTCCGAGTTATCATTTATTTACCAATACACCGACAAACGTATCTGACATACGTCTCGGTATGAATAAGCCCACACAGAGGGTTGAAAACCACCCGGTTCTTGTGAATGAATGAAATACTTTTTTCATCTGGATGCCGAATACCACCAGACCTTTTATTTAAGTGTTTATAATCTTGGTATCTGGTCTATAAGTTGGTGGCTCGAAACGTTGAAACCCAAGAGGTAGTGACGCAAAGCTGCCACGGACAACAGTTTGGCATGAGTTGTGACGCTGTCACCTACTGAGGGGCTGTCGATCTCTCATACACTTCATCAAAACGTCTAAAGTTAGCAAGCAGTTCTTATCTTTCGTGCACTGCCTCTATTATTTTGCCCTTCGGTTTCTGTATGCGAGTAGGCTTTCAAGGAATATGGAATTTGCGCCTTCTTCCTCACGCTGTTGATCAGCGGAACATGTTGGGCGCACGACACGGCAGCTCACTAACAGAATACGTGAGCATCTCGCTTGCCAAAACACGTTTCAGCCAAAGGCTCAGTCGCGTCCCACATAATTGACATCGGTCACATGATCAACCCGAACGAGTCGTCTCACTTCACCTAAGACGTACCCAGTCGACTGCCAGTATCGATTTAACGGTAAGCCTTGACCACAGCCGAAGCAGTCGCAATAAGTTTGCCAAACCCAGGACTGTGCTGTCAAAAACGATTCGTACGAACACTGAGTCTGCCTTCGTCGTGTGACACGAATCAATCGACCGAGTTGTTGCTCAACGTTAGTCTAGACTGTTTCAAAGCGCGAAATGGGGTGTGCTCGGTCGTGTTTCCGCGTTTCCCAATTCACTACCCAATCTTAGCTGCTTATTTCATTTTAACCATTACAGTATATGAACCAACCTGATGACGAGATCCCGAAACCATTGATGTGCTTCACTGTGTTCTTTTTCATGGAACCCTCATCTGACAGGCCAGCTTAATATCTTTCCACAATTCCCGTTGGCCATGCCAACTCTTCAAGGCCTGTGTGACGTACATCCGGTTTTCATGGTGAAACGGCATAGGAGCTGAGACTCATTCAGCTGTACAGAAACATCAGTAGTTTCCAAGATTGTTCTAATGTTGTCCGTTTGGCATTCTCAGACATTCTAATGTTTTACTCCGGCCACCTATCAATTGCGCACAACCTGTAAACTCCACCAAACCTGTAGGAAATATTGTCTGAATTGACGTGTCCTCTTTCGGTTTCCTTTTCACAGAATTACAGGCGAATGTCTTAAATGCATTTTTGGAACAACGGGTAAACACTGTGAAAAGTGTCTTCCAGGCTACCGACGTAATTTCAAACCAGCCACGGAGACCGGAGAAGCATTGGTGCCCGCACGTGGCTGTAGTCCTTGTCATTGCAATCCGGTCGGCACACTTGCAAGCTACGGCCAAAGTGGGATTGGAGTGTGCAATCCAGAGACCGGTCAGTGTCCATGCAAGCCTGGTGTTGGTGGACTTCGATGTGACAAATGCTATCCTGGCTTCTACGGATTCCGTACCGGCGAGGTAGACAACACAACATTGATCACCAGTCCATTTTCGCGACACACAGCTAGGTTGTTGAACATCAGGTTGATTGCACTTGAGTACGAATGTATGATTGGAAGAACAAACGTACAAGTCTGTTAAACAGCTAAATTTTGCATGAGTTTACCAGTCTTTCATAAAGCAGTTCAAATGACTTCAACTGACAGTTTATCGGACGGCGTGTAAATTAACATAGAAACATTTCTAAGGGTTTTGAGGTGAGACTGACTTTATCAGACCTTACCACCTCAAAATATCCTCTGTGCTTGGACGAGAATTTTGGCTTAATCATCATCGTCAGCTGTAAGAAACTGTCTACTTGTCGTACAATGGTTGTAGCTGCCGCAGTTGCGTTCGCCGATGATTTGGAGAGGTGAGGTAGGTAGCTGCGCAGTGGAGGCGAGAGCTGATAAATTGGTGCGTACATACACCACTGTCAATGGACTGTTAAGTGGGGGGAATGGTAAGGGAGCTATGCACTGGAGGCAATAGCTTTGATTCACGAGCGCCATTGAGGGCGCGATTGGGCCATGTCTGACAATGTCTCCAACCATTGGTGTGGCCCCTCCTCGGGGTCCCCATCCAGGAAGACGGCAGTGGTCGGCGCAGCTGAGTTTGCTTAATGACCCGCCTTGTATGCGTCCTCTAGTAGGGATCTTTAGCTCACTAATAGAAGCTGCACAAATGAGTACAGTTCCCAACTATGAGGTTTCCCAGAACACATCCGACTTTTTATTGCTAGGTTCCTCAGAACCTTCCTTGAAAAATGAGTAGGAAAGCTCTCCATTCTGTGGTGTACGGCAGACAACACTGTCATTTGAAATGGGTAGAAGCTAAAGAGGCTGCGAACTGTCTAAGTTAACTCATCTAAAGATTGTACTACGTGCACCAACCAGCTGCCAGATGTAGTTTTCAGTGATATGTATGTTTTTTGTATTTCTACTATCTGTTTCCATGTCAGGGTTGCAAACCATGTGACTGCGACTCAATCGGTGCCATTGGTGAAGCTTGTGATGACCACACAGGTAGCTGCTCTTGCCGACCTTACGTGACCGGACGCCAGTGTGATCAATGTCTGCCTGGTTACTTCAATCTAACCAGCACCCATGGTTGTATGGCTTGTAACTGTCATCCGTATGGTGCTGAGGATCGCCAGTGCGACAAGACTGGTCAGTGTAAATGCAAACCGTTTGCGGTTGGGAAGAAGTGTGATCAATGTCAGGTGAGTTACATCCATCCTTTTGATTTTCACTCAGGGAAATTTATCGGATCCATACTCAACAAAGCCTTGGGTAACTACTCACAAAGTTGCTGAAAACTCTTCGACAGCCCACGACCGCTTTCGCCCTTCCAGTTCGGGCTCATCAGGTAGGCGCGGTCCCCGAGTTTCCGTCGACCTTATGTTCTACTTGAAACCAAATTGGACTGATTGCGACAAATACACTCATATGCAAATCAGTTTGGTTTTCACGCCACGCATTCAGTTGAAGAACATCATAAACGAGAGATTCACTTGAGTCCCCCGTGAAAACCAAATTGATTTGCAAGTGAGTCTATTTTTCGAAAGCTTTGGGTACTTTATGGAATTGCAATAAAAGATAAGATTCACTCAAGGTTGAAGCGCCATTGTGCACTTGTTAGACACTGTGGCTTACGCATGCTAGCCCAGCTAAATACCATGCTGCGGAGAGAGTAGTTTTGCGTGAAGCTTCCCACCAAGTCACCGGTATTGTGCTTGGCTTTGGGTTGTTCCAGCAGTCCTCGTTCTGTCTTAAAGTCATTATTCCGTTTAGTTTAGGAGTGTCGTTCTTGCTGTCCTCATATTCACCAACGTAATTAGTCGCAAAAGGAAAACTGAATGTTTTAACGGGATATTCAAATATTCGATCACCCTGTGAGCATCCGAACCTCAAACAAACCTCAACCGATAAAATGAACCCCGGAGAGTCTTCCCACTAGAATCAGTTATCTCAGTTCATACTCGCCCTACGTTTTTCTGCCGAAAGCTTCATTGAATTCATGAAAAATTACCTATCTACTTGCAGGAAAACCACTACAATCTAGAAGTGGGCTGCCTGCCATGTCCAGCATGCTACAATCTGGTTCAGGCACGCGTCTCGAAATTGTGGGGGATGCTCGAGTCCGTATTTGGTCCCTTACGTCCTGACTCAAAGCCTGGTGTTCAAATTTCACCTGATGATAAAGATCTCTATGCCGAAATGAAGAAGCTCAACGAAACCATTGTTTCACTCTATCGTGATGTCCTTCAAATCGGAGGTAATTCTGCTGTTGCTTGCTTTTTGCTCGCGCGTAAATCTAAGCTACTGAGTAAATGTTAGTAGATCGTTTTCCGCATATTTATGGGCCTACCTGCCAGCGAATTTCATCTCATTTGTTACTCTTTCCTTCTCTATTATTTCTCTTACCTTGTCAAGTAACATTTATGTTGGATAGACACATATTTTGAAACGTAGGTAAGGTGACCCACTTGCAAACAAGGAAACTAGTCGTCAGTCTAAAGTTGAAATTTTGACTAAGATTAACATGAAGTTAACTTCCGGTGTTTTGCAGTCATGTAAGAAGCACATAACTGGCGTATGCACCTCAAGGAAATAGAGATTTTTGTACTCCACTAAACGTTACCCACACACCGGGAGAATATGATGCTTTTTGGAAAAGCGATTTCAGTCCCGCACGAAAAAATTTCGTCATCATTGGCACTCCACAGAGATCGTTTTCGACACCACTCGGTTATCGGTCTCTGGTTGCCTGTCGCCGGACTGCATACCTATCGGTCGTTTTTCACAGCTGGGGAGTTTGACGGTTCACTCGCTACATGAGATATCGGCGGATGATCATTCAGGACCAAAGTTCTTGGGAGTGAATCCCTGAATCAGTATATGCCACAGTAACAACCGGTCCATCAGGAACTGTGGAATGTAGACGAACTCAGTAGGCAAAACGCCCGTAAAATAAGTGAAGGTTGCAGAGGTTTGCGTGTTTATTCAAGAAGCAATAACAACAAAAGCTAATTTTTAAGTATGGAAACACTGAGTCCTTGTGTTCTTTCAGATGAAGCATTCAGGGAAGGTGAATTTCATTGAGTAACATTGTTCGTAAAGGAAGGCTCGGTAGAATATACCAAGCTGTTAACCATATAAGAATGGGGAGTTGTATACTAAATCAGAAATAGCCTGGGACGATATCGAGATGTTGTTTTCAGTGGAATAGTTAAATTTAATTTTTTCAAAAATGGACACATCTTTTTGGACCGGGTTTCGAGTAGCAAGTTTTGGATGGCGACTAAGTTAGTGCTACACCTCTGTTGTTTGAAGAAAGTGCGAAAACATCACTGGGATGCTGCATGAAGAAGCACAGCAACCAGGTTAACCTCCGAGGCATCGTGCAAAGTAATAACCAGGGTCCATCATCATCATCATGGACAGCATGACATCAGTGTTCAACACCGATGCTTCACTGCCGTACAATCATGATTTATTTGAAAGCCTTATTGTGAAGAAAAGAATAAAGATGGACGGGGAAGGGACGTAGTGCTGCCTTACTACAATCAACCCGAGGTGCCTACACCTCCAAACATTCACTCAGGCAATCTGGATAGAAACTGACAAAAAGAACGCCACTAACCAGTGTCCAGTTTGTTGTGAACCGGCTGACCTGCTTTCAGGTTCCGTTTGGAACCGACGACGGATGAAGTTGAACCGAACACTTCCAAACTAGTGTCAGCATGGATTCTAACTACTTCACCTTTACACCACAAATAGTTCGTTCATTTAGGACGTTCTGACCAATAAATGCTAGAGGTAACGACCCACCTAAGCTCATCGTAAACTGAGATGTCAACCCCCTACTCCAACTGTATTGAGGGATGAGTCAGTAGTATATTGATTAGGTGGATATATTGGTGCTCAGGTCGGAAGGTGTATGCAATAATAACAGTTTTTACTGTGGTAGATAGTATTTTACAGTTACTAGTTGCTTCATGATAAAATAAATACAGTGCGAACGATGGAATGGGTCAAAAGGTGTTTATCGTTTGTGAATAACTCGTGAGAGTTCCTGGGTGAAAGTCTGGTCTCCGCAGTATAGCTGCTACACGTCTTCCATAATTGCCCGTGGACTTGAAGTGACTGATTCCGTGCCTCCTGTGCGCGCGCGAGTATGTTGTGTCTTCCTATATATAGGATCCTATATATAGAATCGTTCCGATGCGTACAAGACGGTAACTGACTTGTTGCCGGTCAGGGTTGCGAGCTGTACAGGGTTTGTCACGTAATTTATGTGCTTGCGCATCAGGCAAGTCGCGTGATCTAGTAAACACGGATGTACTAGACCAATTAAGTTGGTTGAGGGGACAAGGGAATGTCCGCTACAGCAGAACAATCGGTCCCCATTAGGGGTTTAGACGTGAGCGATTTGTTTGACAAAGATTTTCCGGAAGCACTGAGACAAGCCACTACTTATTGCGAGTTTGAATGCATGTCCTCTCAAGCGATCTGTGCTGACAAATAAGTGCCAACAAGTTAGTCTGCATAAGTTGTGCAGTCGGTTTTAGGAAAGCGTAAGCCAGGATGAAACCCCTTCGTAGCCCAAAATATTTAACTGGAAAGAGTTCGAGAGTCGTATGAAACGTTGTGTGCTATTTCCAAACGTTTGGTGGCTCTGCACTAGACAGTCTCAAAAAGAGGTTCATTCATCCTCAGGTGCGACGGCCAGACTAACAGAGGTAGGGAGCAGCTAGGTAGGGGAGGTAGGGGAGCAGCTAGATTTAGAATCCTTCCGATGCGTACAAGACGGGAACCGACTTTTTGTCGGTCAAGGTTGAAGCAGAACAAGGTTTGTCACGTGATTTGTGTGCGTGCGGAGCAGGCAAGTCGCGTGATCCAGTGAACAGGGATGTACTAGACAAATTAAGGGAAGTTGGTTGAAGGAACAATGAAATTTCCGCTACATATACGTGTACGCAGTTAGCCCCGCGCACAAGTGAACTCAAATTATCGACCAGTGACGAGAATACGTCTATTCCAGAGTTGTAGCGTGGGCGGTTTAAATTTAACTTTAAATTACGAATTCCTCCGTAGGGAAAACAGAAAGGCTCGGTAGTTTTTTTCTGATCTGCTTCTCAGTTTCAAACTCGTGCGCACACAAATTCCCACCTTGTTCTACACAATACGAATTTAACTGTCTCTCCATATCTCGTCCTGATCATCTCGATAATTCCATTAGAAAACCGGCACGTTCCCAAGAATGCACAAATGACTACGCCAACCACTTTGTGCAATTCACTTGCTCTGTACTCTGACAAAATGCAACTAACTGAAAGTTGGCTAGCGGTCTGGGACGACGTAATTAGTGCATCAGTAGGCAAGAAAACGAATTGTATAGCTGCATTTGAACGATAAAGTATGTTCAAATTTTTAGAGCATTAGTGGCCGGTAACAGTGAACCATCTACACCAGGCCATGCATAATTTACCTTACGACCTCCAAATGGTGTAGTTTTCTTTGAGTGAAATAAAACCTCCTTTCAACTCATTCAGATTTGGCCGGGTTTCCAAAAAGTCCAATTATCCATATTGTCCTTCAGAAGACACATCCACTTAGCCTTATAGTTTCGATTGACGCTTCCGAAACCCCAAGATTTCCTGTCACATTTTCGGTGGAAATCAGGGGGGGCATCAATCAATAGAGAAAATCACGCCGGGAAAACAGTCATGTGACTTTTGATGATTTGTTGACATAAGCTGGATTAGCGACCGGTTGAAACACGACTGGCCACGCCCGTATTAGCAGGCCCAGGGGACGGACACATTGCTCACTTTTGATTTTAAGAAATGCATCCGCATTGCATGGAATGAAGGCGCTGTAGCGAAGTTCGGAAGTAGTGGAGATCTGACATTAGAAACGATGACCTGCCGAGAAATCGAAAAGACACACACACACTCTAGATAAATGGGTAACTTGAATCAGTCCCTTTGAGATGAGGACAAAACTCTGTTATGAATTATTTAGGTAAGTCAACAAGTAAATGAATAAATTTATTCAGACGATTTCGGAATTTGTATGATGTTGAGCAGGTATCCAAGCGCAAAAAGGGACAAACGTACCTCGTCCCAGGGTGTTTTCCCCGTATCCTATGCCAGAATTAAAAACTGCTGGATGACAGACAACCTCGGAACGCAATAAGTCAAGCCTGAGCAGTGACATTGAGTAGTTTTATTCCACCCTTCGTGTCATGCGTTAGTTAGGTTATCTGCCTCTGCCTCTCGACTTCCCCTGTCTAGGCTTGGGCAACCTGGCAGTATCCCAGCCCTCGTGCTTCCTTTGGGGGGCATGGCAGCTAGGCACCGGAAGGGTGTTACAGCTGAATTATTATTATTATTAGGTTATCTGTTTCAGTGGAAACGTCTGCTATTTAGAGTGCATCTGTTTTATAAAACCATTCAGCTTTGAAATTAGTTGAGCACACATGTAGTGTTGCTATCAGCATTTCGTGTTTGAGTAACAACACTCTGTTGTGATCGGTCAAGTCAGTTGCAAAACCGATTGAGCAATCAGCTGATCAATCAGTTGGGCAGCAATCAATTGATCCACAATCCAGGCGGTCTTAATGAAACTACCGCAGTCACTTGATTACGTTTCCTGAACTCTTACCTCGAAAAAATCCAAGCAAGTTAGTTAGAGTTCGTGGAGTTGGAGTTACGTGGAAACAGAAAGCTTTGTGGGTTCCCATGTTCAGAACTGTTTCACAGAGACACGCAATTCTTCTAACAGCCTACATACTCGTGAATTTCTGTGCTTCTATTCATAAGTATCTCACGACTTCGTATTTATTTAGCATTTATTTTTTCTTTCATTTGTAGCTACGACATCGGTTGTCGACTCTAGCCAACTTACGAAAACCGTGGAGGGACTGGCTCAGGAAGTGGACAAAGTCCGTAAAGACATGGACGAAGTTGTGACTAAATCAGTACGTTTTCCTCATGCGGATAAAAATTTGCGTTTTCGGGATTGACAGGGAACAGTGCACAGTTGTTACATGCACTTCTTGCGTAGGTACCCTTCAATCCGAAGGGAGCCAGATGGATAAGACGGTGTCATGCTACCGAATCCTAGAAAGTAGGAACTGGAAATCTAAGAGTGGGTTGCAAGACGGTTAGTTTGAGCACGAACAGGAAGATATTTACAAACTGTTAGGAGAACCAGCTCCGAATTTAGCTGGAGTACACAGCTACCAATGGAATAACCGTCTTCGTTGAGACAGATTTTCTCGGTTGTGCTTCACTTGTCCTTGACAGATGGGTTCTATTTTTAGAATCACTTTTTGGCCCGCCTGGAACTTTCCACTTGAGCCCGTTTTCGGTTGCACATGACACGCCTGTACGCGTCCGTGTTCAATAGATCAGCTGATTTGCACGTTGATTGACTTTCTGGTTTGGCTAAGCGCATCAGGCCATCAAGCGGCTATCCAGACTCGAGTTCACAGTATTAAGAAGGCATTAAGAAAACTGTGGTCCACAGCACAAACTAACCAGAGTCTAAGTCAACCTTTCCAATAGATCCTTTCTTCAAAAGATGCTTCGCATAATAGAGCATTGTCACACACGTCCTGTGTATGTGTGCTCGACGTTCACTTGACAGCCTGTGGTCCTTTAAAACAAGGAGCACTTCTGAGCTCAGTCGAGGAATTGCCTCTTTGTAGTACTCACCTGTCAGCTCTACTTATGTTGTCCGGTCCACGTAATCAGTTTCAAGACAATAGCGCTGATTTCAACGGTCCTAGTGATGATCGATTCAGTTTATTGACTGGGTAACTAACTGTTAGAAAAGGTATGGTTTGCAGTCTACCGATTTTTGATTAGACCAGCTCCGTAAGGATTTCAGTAGTTCCGATCAATAGAAGGGCTAATGTGTTCACCCTATTACAAGTACGCCATGCCCGGAGAATTTTCAAGGACAATTTCAACCTTCGTGTGACACTTCCGAATAAACATGAGTTGCAATAATTCAATGGGCCTTATAGCTCTCCAGTTGTGGAATTCGTTGCTCATAAGCGGTTAGATTCCAGTCCTACTTTGAAAGCATAAAAGTGATACATTTCTGAACCGTTTCGCTGCCTGTAACTGTAAAGTGTATAGCTATGTGGTGTGCCTCGTAAACCAGCTGTTTCTCTGTCAGTGGAAGATGACGTGAAGTGAAATACCGTCGCCGCTTCAGTCGTCGATATAGAAAAAGCTACAGCTCATTTTTACAGAGAGTGCTTCGACTCCTTGTGCGCACATTTATATAGCTTATTTTAGGGATCCTAACAACAAGGGAGTTGCTAACGCGGTGTCCAGTTCGCTCGCTGCTTACCGATGATTTTTAAGTCCATGTTGTGTTTTCAAGTTCACATCACTCACGTGTGAACAGTCGTCCTCCTGTCTTGGCGTAATTATTCTGGTGAGTTCACACTGAACGGAGAAACGCTGGACTCGAGTTTCGCTCCTAATAGAGCTCAACAGTAAAACATGTCCTAGAACGTCCCGGGATTTAAACTCCACAAAGATGGGCACTGTCGTTCCTAGTGCCTTTTCACGCTCTTTTTTGTAAACCCTGGCTGGATGGCGTCTTTTCGCTTGGGTCGAACCTTAGAGCGCTATTGGGGCCTGTCTCCAGAGGAACGTCTCTTGCGAGGCTCGGTGTTTTTTCTACAAGAATAAATTAATATCATACGTGAGGTTTTACTAAACTGGAATAAGTTTAACCAAATGAGGAGCTCCATAGTGTGAGACCATGAGTCACCTACACTCTTCAGTTAATCCATCCAACATGACAGCCACACTCCATCATCCGGTGTTTGGTAATCGAGTGTTGTTTTGATATCCGCTTGGGTGCCCGATTTCCGGTCAGACATATCTGTGCATTCGCGGTAATTTTATATGGACTAAGCCCGGACTAAGAAGTGTTAACCACACACTGTTTTCATTGCTAGTGAAAAACACCGGAATACCCAACTTACATATTAGTGATTGTTAATGACCATTTGGACAAAGTGAACACTTTTCAGTCTACGTCTTTGCTACTTTTAGTTTTACCATTTTGTATGGTGCATTCATATAGGACTGAAGGAATATCTAGTCGTGAACTGGGAACAATCCCCTGTTCCGGTAGTTTATCTGCGCAGAAAAGCAGGCCAAAATGGGATATAATCTCTTTTATACAGCTTCTTATTGTCGAAGCCCCAAGAGTAAGCTCCTTCTATGCTAATAAAAGCTCTGCAAAATGATATGCAATAGAAAGAAAATGGAAATATACGGGCCGCTAGCTCTGGAACGGCCTTGATTCCAAAATCCGTAACTGTTATATCATGAAATATCGCTTGTTGGAGGAGAAAAAGGATGCTCTGTGACGTTAGCCAATGCATAAGTGGGTTGTTTTGGTCGAACCGTTCGATCTTTCGGTTAAGGGCCTTTATTATAACTGATAGGTGAATTCAGACACACCGATGAATATATATTATATTTATATTTCTCCCTTATTTCTTATATTTCTCCCTGGATTTTTCCTACTTATTTATAAATAAGTAGCTGAAATTTTTAAGCACTGGAAGTTCTTCCCGTCTGCTATCTGCCACGCTTTTCGTGCCGTTTAGGGACGATTGGGTGGAAGTATCAATAGTCAGTCGCTTGATAAGTGGATTCAAAGTTCATACTCCTAACTCCCTTGACCTAGCTTGTGTGCACTTTTATTTCGGTTCAGTCCACGCTTGGTGTTCTTTAGGAAGCCAACCACCAACGAACAGCACTAGTTGGAACGAAACGTGCACTAAGTTGCTTTTCTAGACTACGTCACTGCTGTTTTATGATTATCAGTCCAATCTCGTGGCTTGGAAATTATCCAATCTTCCGATAGTCTGCAGAAAAATCCTGAGTACGAACCTTGAATCTTACGTCGTTTCCCATTCAACTCTCTTTAGTACGCCTGCTCTGAGACTGACCTGGATGCCGGGTTGGAGAAGCTTCGCAACGAGGTCAACACGCGTCTCCCATCGCTATTGGACAATGAAGTAGTCGATGTTCTGAACAAATTAAAGCAGAGTGCTGAGTCAAGCCTCAACGATCCAGTGTTGACATCGGAAGCCAGAATGGCGACCGCAACGGCCGAAACGTTAGTTTCGAATATTTTCACAGTAATCATCCACGTTAGCTTCCTTAAAGTAGAGTCGCCTCATATGTTGCGCAACTGAGAGTCTTCTACTCTACGAAGGTGTTCAATTGTGTGTCTGTCCCTTTATAAATGGTTGCGTTTACGCTTCCCGATTAGAAAACTGGGCGATTCTATTTGGTCACGAAACCACAGTTATCGCAGAATCACACAAACTGTTCGATATTGAAATAGTTTTATGTGCTTTCTCTTTTGTTCTTTCTTTCTGCACCGCGAATTTGATTCGCACACTCTGAATTAATTTCAACCCAAACTCCTGATGCTTTATCCGGTTCAGTTCTTTTTGGCACAGGCCGGCTTCGTCGTTACAATTGAGTCGCGGATATCTAGGAGGACAGTACCAGAAATTTCGTCCTGTCTTCAGACCGTGAAGTGTATCACTGAAAACGGCCACTCCATGCGGAAAATTCAAGCAACACTGTAAACCTGTTACGTTCGTTTTGAGAACTGTCTGCAGTAGGCAAAATCAGAAGATTCGAGGGACAAGAGTGTTCGGTCACTGGTGTCTGGTTCCATGCTAAACTCGTGGAATTTAGGACTTCTTGGACCCTAGCTTGAATCAGCAATAAACTTTTACAGAGTGATTAAACTTACATGGCACCTAAGACAAACGTAATCTACGAAAGTCGTCCCAACAGAAGGAACTGAAGATATTATGCAGTTTCCGGCGAAATGGTACCCCCATCAACTTTATATTAGTTCAGCAGTGTTTCATGACACCGTTTTCACCGAACTGAAGGACCTTCATTTCACCTTTAAAGGACAGCGATATCTTATTTCTCATGACATGTTTGTTCCAGCCAGACTGCCGGCTAGCTAATCTGTTTGCTTCCCTTGTTCAAAACATGGGTGTAATTACTAAGCTCATCTCTGATGTGTGAGGAAGTGAAAACGTTCACGATGGTATCACGCGGTGGTATTACTCAGGCACAAGTCCCTACCAGTATTCTAGGAAGTGTGTGTGTGCCAGGGGCCTCCCAAAACAGTTGCTCTAACTTTAATCCTGATGACGTATGTTGAAAATGAAGGTGGTCTTTGTAAGGTGTTTATTTTTTTCCTAGCAGGTGTTTTGACATTACTCTACTAACTGCAGGGTTGAGATACACATATCGTTATTATTTGTTTGTACGGTCGCGAAAAGATGCTCCCACATACTGGAACCGTTCCCGAAGTTAAAACCCTATAGGCTGTTCCATGTAAGTGCCTTTTGCACGGGAGACACTGATTTACTCTTCTTCCGGAAGAGAGTTCTTTGTCTCTCATCTGATAGGTATTCCCAATTTCGCCTTAATGCCTAGTACAAGAGTGTCATTTGAGTAACTCAGATCTCGCCATGTTCAGTAAGGCGAGTACCAATCGCCTGAACAGTAGCCCAAATTTCCTCCAGACTCGTTTAAACTAAAAAAAAAAGCATGAAACGAAAAACGCACCATTTACTATCATTTGATACGTGTCCCTAGCGTAAACCGCATTCACGTGTCCTAACCAGTCTGTCTCAAGGCCGGGCGTGCGCCAAACGTGCCTAAAACATCCGATCATCATAGTCTTACGCACTCGTCCCCACACCTCAACTGCGCAACCATGATTCCGGCATAGTTGCGCAGCGGAGCGGCAACCGACAAAACAACCGATCAATAGGCAGTGGCTGGAAAGCGGGTTGCCGCCTAACTACAGCATGCCATGCCATGCCATGCCATGCCACGCATACACACACACACAAACGTGAATCTTGACGGTAGGGTTCGATCAACGGCAATTGCTTGGTCACCCTAACCTAGCCTGACTGACTAACTGCTGTAGCTAGGCCAATCTTGGCATAATTGTTTGCGCGCGCTCGCGGAATTCCACTTATTGGACGTGAGCAACTACCAGGCACGGCGGTCTCGGAGGTACGGTGATGTTGCTCTGCAGCAGTAAACAACACACGCCGGCTCCTACTATCACTAGGTACTACTCTAACCCATGGTTTTCACGTGCACTCTCTTCTATACGCACATCTACACCAAACCTGACTGCTAGTTAAAGTTGCTTACGCACATGAGCACACATAACAGCGCTTACCCCGGTTGCTCGTCCGCACGTCATCAACTTCTCGAAAAGTGGTTTTCATTTTCCACTACTCATAAGGTTGCTGAAAATTCTTCGACAGCCCACAACCGGTTTCGCCCTTCTTGGGGCTCATCAGGTAGGCGCAGTCCCCGAGTTTCCGTCAACCTTATGTTCTAGTTCGACTCTCAATCGCGGTCTTGTGGTGCTCGTGTTCATTCAATGATCCACAAACTACGTCATTGATCATGGCACTAGTCGATCGATAACTAGATGTCCGCGGGCTAAGGTGCCAAAGTGTGGGAGAAGGCTATTTTACTCGTAGCCGCCCATGAGCGATATTCAAGGCTGGCTGTCCCTTGCTGTTTCGGGTCTATTTCGACGCGAGTGGTAGAAAGTTCATCAATCCCGTCTCAGTTTGCGTTGTACCTGATTTCCATCTCAAATGAAGGATTATCTAGTGTTTATGTTTGAGTACAGTTCATTCTACCTTACACCCACACTTCATTCAAATTGGAAGAATCTGAATTAAATATTTGGAACAGACACCGGTTGGTTGTTCACTACAGAGTTCACATAATATCGTGAAATCTGCAAAACGCAGTGTAAGCATGAAAGATAACTCTCGAGTTTATCTACTCGGTGAGCACCACTCAGGGAAGAGAAAGGCAAAAATCTGAAAGCTAAGGCCACTGAAGTCCAAATTTAAACCCGTGTGAACCAGAAAATTACTGATTTAAATCAGGAAGCAGTTTACTACTTACCTACGTGCGAGAGACACAAAAATCACAATATGTGATTGCCCAACACCGTGTCGTTTACGGAAAATAAGTTCAACTGTTCCTATACACCCTAAAAACGGTCATAACTGGTTCATTTTACTGGTGTGTACACCTAGTCATGGATTATCACTCCTTTGAACGCATTTGAATGCATCTTGTTAAGCTGCTTATAATGTACCCTTCTGAGTTCCATATAGCACCCATGTTGGCCGGCAGGAGTGGTACAGTGGGCAATACACCTACCGAGTGGATATCCCTCGGTTGTGAAACTTCAACTGTACCAACTCTGGTGTCACGGCTATCCTGTACACAGGGAGACATAGACGGCCGTCACATGGTGCCGTCCATGTGACCCATCGGGGGCTCCGATGAACTCTACCAATCAACAGTCTCTTTGCTCAGCTCATCTCAACCAATTATTAGTTGGTATGAAGAGTGATTCACAAGTTGTCATGTCCAGTCGTTCACTCCGCCACGGTGATTCCGATTTTCCGCTTCGATTATAATTTGTTGGGTTTTAACTGTGGTTTATCATTCAAAATGACCTTCGCAATACACAGGGTATAAATGGATATATGTTTCTTAGAAATAGACAAACTGACTACCCGTTTATTTTTCATTGATATAGAAACCGCTTCTTGAATTTGAAAAAATCATGCTGCTTTGCACCAAGCAGTGTTTCAGTGCTATTTTTAAAGGTTACATTTCAAAATTTATTTGCTCCCATAAGAAAGTGCTGCTTTTCCATCCTAGATAACCAGGTGTGTTAATTTGGGGCTAGTTTTCATCCTAAGTGGCTAGTAAGTCCAAAATATAAATATGTCATTCGACGAAGCTCAAGTTTCCGTCTTGAGGCAGTACATTTCAGACGACCATAATGGCAGTTATTTCCTTGACTATAAATCGTGAGACATTTGCAAGGTGGGTGGCCTGGGTTTACCCACCGAATTAGTGCTCTTGGCTGCAAATGTTTCATAACCAATCGCGATGATCAATCAATCAATCAATCAGTCAATTTATCAGCTATAAACCGTGTACCATAGGCACATTGGTTCCAGCTGCTACAGTTTCGATCACCGGAAAACGGGAATGTGGGACGTACAATGAAGCCTTTGAGGTGAAGGTATGTTCAGTTTGTTCGGAAATTGGGTAGCTACGCATTGAAGGCGATAGCTTTGATGCACGAACGCCACTGACTGCGCGCTTGGGTCATTTCTGCCACTGTCATTAACCACTGTTGATTTGATTCCCGGGGTCCCCATCCAGGGAGGCGGCAGTTGCCCACCCGACTAAGTTTACTGGTTAGTGTATTCGTACTTCGTTACCAGGTCATACACTGTCCACCTCTCGGTCACTTCCACTCAGCACAGGGCGCTGCTATCACCGGTGCTCCGCTCTGAATCAGTGAGGCCGAGAAAAATAGCTGCGGTCATCCTGCTTATTGATCGGCAAGATGAAATCGGATTGTCACGACCGATCGTACTGTTTGGCATCATCGTCAACTGCCCTCATGTGGTTATCCTACACAGAAAGTTGGCAAGTGGTTTCAGGGGGATCATACGCGCAGGAAGGAGATGTGGATCCCTAATTTACTCTCCACCTTGAGCTGACTGGTAGGCACTCACCTTTGTTCTCCTTTAAGTCGGAAGTGACCCAGTGGAAGAAGAAAGATTATTACAGCAGAATGTGCACTGCCTCATCTGAAAAGATGCCTGTTGATGGATCATGTAATCCTACTGCTGCTTTGCAAACTTTTTGGTATCGATTGTTGTATCGACGCTCAGTGTGGGTCCATTCATCCTTATTACCACTGCTGTGTGGGGAAGAACACGATTCGAATATGACTGGCGTATACTGCGTATAAGTTGGGCTGACAGCTTGTGACATGGACATGGTCAGTGCTGCCTTGTGAGTGAATGTCACTCAACCAAACAAGCGATGGGTCCATGGCGGAAGGCACACACCAGGTTAATCAATAAACCACGAACATCTGATCGACACGTTTGATGTGCCAGCATGAGCAGTGTTGACCGTTCCGCAGTCGTACAACTGTGTCGCGATCGTTTTACGGCCTTTTCATGTCACGTGTCCACAACGTATCGAAAGTCCGGAATTCGCTACATTTAACATTCTACGGACGACATTCGTGCTTGAAAAACGGGATGGGTATTTATTACATTGGGACTGATACGTATTCCAGTGTGGTTCCATTCCTGCAATGTTTCTGCGTCAACTAAGGCTCTACGGTAAGCACCTGGGTGCATCTGTATGTGGACATCCGTACACACACGTGTCTGTCTGTCCATGAGTTGTTCACGGGCTACAGAAAGAACTTTCGTCTGATGTGAACCTCTAAGTACAAGACCGGAGGGCGAGCAGGAAGCTACAGCCCTAAAACGATCAAGATATCCAGTCCAAATGATGATTTATACTTGTCAGTTCATGGAGGGACAACCAAACAGCTGAAAAGACAGTAGATATGCTGGTATTCTGCCCTCCGTAGCACCCACCCGATACGCTCAAGGCACACACAAATGGATGGCCAGTGTAAGCCAGCTCTCAGATTTGTTAAAGGTGGTTCCGGGAATTGCCGAGTGCACGACCACATCACTCTCGTTTGAACAGTCGTCCCCCTGTCCTAGCACAGTCGTTCTGGTGAGTCCACATCAAAGTGGGGAAGCAATGGACTCGAGCTTCGCTCGTATTAGAGCTTATCAACAGTGCATGTCCGCGCCGGGAGTCGAACTGTGCACATCTGACATGCGCGGTACCACTGCTCCACCAGCGTACACTGGGGCACCTGAATTTGCACGTCCGAACAGACGAACAGGTTCACGCTTGAGTGATGTGAGTGGTAGGCCCGACGGTTCGAACGGCGGTCCAGAAGCATAGCTTAGTTGTGTAGATCGTCTGGTCCGCCCGTCGGAACTTCCCAGTTAGGTAGCGCCACAGACGATGCTTGAAACTTGCTGCACAAATTCTCATTAGTTGTGGGTGTTTATGTCAAAAGAAACGCTGGTCACAAAATATCATATCTAGCCACCTGGCATCTACCACGAGTTGCTTGAAACGGAAAAGGCTGGCAACCTGAGGGTGGATGTCATCGACGTTTGGTCCCCGGTTCCCATCAGGGAGCATGGCTGTCCGTGTTCACAGTTCACAATGGATATGGCCAGAAAGCAATAAATAAGCGACCTGGCCTGTTGTGCGTGCACTCAATCGCATGAGCGGTATGATTCACTCTAATCTAGCGCGACTGCTTGGGCTTGTCCCAGGTGTAAGATATTCGAAAAATTACCACGTTTCCTATCTGGTCTACATGGTGCAGGTCGAAGAAATAACCATACAAACCGGTGGCTAAAACCAGGAAATGAGAATGGAGAATTACAGAAAACCCCGAAGAGGTTTGGGCGATGGTAATTACCTGGATAACAGCGAGGGTTGTGTAGCGCCCACATCCATACTGACATTTTAAAGACAAGACACATCAAGTGGTCACGTTTTAATTGTCAATATTGAAATGCCATCTCTTTTGGGAAAGAGTAGAACAATTTTTCACCCATGGTTCTGGTGACGACGGAAGAAAAAACTCTGTCCAGCTCTTTTTGTCTCCCAAAGAAAATTGCAACCTCTCGCAGAATTTCACTGAAGAGCTAGATTTTGTACCGTTTCAAGGAGTATGTAAAGCCACCACACTTAATGAGATCTTCTCATTTCAGCCTGAAAAAACATAGCGACCGCCTACACCAGACAGCTCAACAGTACGGGGAGCGAGTGATCAACGCTACCGAAAGGATAAGTGAAGCTGAGAGAGCCATAAAGGAATCGAAAAACCTGGTTCTGAGCAGCAAACAAAAGTTAGTTTTTTTTAGACCTCTCTGTGAACCACTGAAAGGGATCTGTGAAGAAGTCTGGGGTCTTTTTCTCTACTGTGTTTTCCGTTCCGAGTTTTATGAAGAGGTAACTCAGCGGTTTGTTATTCCACAGCTCCAAAAACTGCACAACATTTTGCGTTCCTAAAGGTAGTACTTCTCTAAAGATTCCAAACGATCACATAACTAGAAGCGAAAATTTACAGCCTAAGTGAATCAAAACATGTTACTTGTTCATCAAGCTACGAGGTTCGTGCCCCTCGGCAGTGTTCGGTCTCTGATAAGCTCTTAACATAAGAATTCCTCATTTAACTAATGGTTTCTAATTGGGAAGCGTGCGCGTCTGTCACGTGAACCATTTTGTTACCTAACTTCCGATTAGTGGCAAAGATCTCTCACAATTTTGGAGCATCAGGTACGGGAACCTCATTCAATGAATCACTCAACTCTTAGGCGACTGGTCCCAGCGTTGTTTTCTCTTTGGTTTGGACAATACGCAATCTCTCAATGTAGACTGAAAGAGTAACCATGTACTTCGGAAATGGACTACTTTCGTCTATTCAGCGACCATTCAGATAGTGTGATCAATTTGTATTAGAACCGCCCTGCGGGAACGCATAAAATGGCCTTGTCTCAGGGCTGAACCTCCAATAAACGACCGGTCCTTCGATCGGTCCTTCTCGTGTCCTGACACAATTATTCTCGTGAATCTACATCAAAGGAGAGAAGCGCTGGACTCGAGTTTCGCTCTTATTAGGGCTCATCTATAGTGCATGTTCTCCTTGACATTGTCGGGGATTCAACTCCGGGCATATGACTTGCGAATTGAGCGCGATACTAGTACTCCACTAGCGTAAGATGGTCGCATCTGAATGGTCATGTCTGAACAAACGAACATGCTCAAGCTTAACCGGTGTGCTTGATTTACCAGACACCTCAAACGACGACCACGGCACGTCCTAGGATAGACACTGCTGTTGAACTCTGATAAGAGCCAAAGTCGAGCTCAGTGCTTCATCGCCTCAAACGACAGTCATGAGAACGTCTATCAGTTTGCCCGCTTCTGTGTTTCCACTGCGTGTCAGCCCACAGAACTATTGCAGACAGAATGCAACCCTTCTGTTGGTGCAGGTTCTGGACAAGAAAATGCTCATTTCTTATTGTTCCAATGGGTTAGATCTGGCCACTGTAGTTCTTGTGGTGTAATAGTCGTTACAGAAGCTGGAAGTCGTTTCCTCCAGTAATTCGTGCGGATGTTTCATCATGGAGATGAGCAGAGAATGTATGTGACTTTACGTCGTTGTCATTTTGATGAATAGTGTTGAAAATAGACCACAGTGCGTCTAGTAATTCAGACTGAGCCGTCACCCGTCTGAATGTGTTCTAAAGACGTTCTGTGACCCAACATTTGATGCGTATTTGCCCACAGCAGTGACAGTTTTTCGGTAACTAGCTGCACTATTTTTAAATCCCTTAAGAACAGAGGCGATCCACAACGGATAGACTGAATGTTTTTTATCTGTGGAGTGATGGATCAAGAGATTAGACAACCTGAGTGCACAACAGTTTTCTTGCATGGAAGGGAGCTGCCATTGGTAGGAAAACGGGGGAAGGTGTTGTGTCCTGATAAATTGACCCTTGACTTTCAGTCATACCCACTACAGTGTACCGAAAGGCACAGTAGCTTGAGAAAGCCTTTTGATGGGGACAAAATAAGCTTGTCATAACCTTATCTATGGGGGGATCACGCAATTCTCCACAAGGTCACGCTAGAATTTCCTTGATATGGCGGGAAGCGCTTATCTGCGAATGCATGTTCCTGATTGGTCCACACTCTCACCAATCAGGGCATGCCTTCTGTTGATCAATAGCTGACTCGCCTACGTACAGAAAGGCGCCAATTCTCTGGTGTGGAGAAGTTGTTCATTTTTTGTTCTAGGAATATAGTGTAAACAGCCGGTGGCCACTAACCCTTTTGTACAATTGAATAAATAGTTCTGTATCTATTTGTGTGATTTTATTGGCTGAAGAGGACGACAGTGGTTTTTCTCTGCTACTCACATGGCGTGACAATATGCTATCAGTTAGGCTGGTGAATTTCAATCACTTCAGTTACTCAGGCGTGGAAGACGGTTTTTCTTCTCAAAAACTTGTCAATTTAACAACACCAATTAGAAATGCGAAATGGTTTCTGCCCAACTTAAGTGATTGAAATTCACTAGCCTAACTGATAACATAGTCACACCATGTGAGTAGCAGAGAAAAACCACTGTCGTCCTCTTCAGCCACAGATTGTTTCTTGTGACATTTTTATTGTAAATGAAGCTCGCTAGAGTTTTAGACTTCTGAGAATTATCTATGCACTGTTTATTCCGAAACCGAAAATTGTTTTTTCCTGGATGAAATTGTCGAAGAGGGAAAGCCCCACAACTCTCGCGCTATTCACAATTGAAGCAGTGTCTCGTGAGACATTTTGTTGTTGACACTAAATCTACGGGCGAAAGGGCTCAAGTGGTTAGGGTGCTAACTGGAAGGACCCTGGTTGGAACCAGACCTCTGCCTCTCAACTTCCCCTGTCTAAGCTTGTGCAACCTGGCAGTATTCCCGCCCTCGTGCTTCCTTCGGGTGTCGTGGCAGCTAGGCATCGAAAGGTTGCTACAGCTGAACGATTTTCACACTGAGTATACGCATATTCGTAAGCAGCTGTTCCCGGTCCATTGATGACAGAACTTTTAAAGTCGATTTTCATAGACAACTCTCAGCTGATTAATCTTCCATAATCTTCCATTATTTCTTCACCGAGGAGTGAGACATTCACCGCAAAACACAACGAATTAACCAAGAACATTGACACAACCAATGAACAACTAAAGAAAGCCAGCGATCTGGTGTATCAAACCAAGTCCAAGATTGAAAACATCCCAGATTTACGCAAGGAGGTTCGACTCCTCGAGGGAGTGATGGCTCGTTGGGAAGAAGCAAAGAATACGGTGAGTGTTTCTAATTAGTTCAACTACACCTGTTTCGTATCACCGCAGAAGAATCAGTTATGGCGTCCTTTCGTACACGAACACTAGCACGTATGGACATCGTTTTTTCTTCAAGAACCTAAGATAACTCTTCAATGAAGTACCCCTCAAGGTACACCACTCTTTTACTCGAGAATGCTGTATTCCCGAAGCATATATCACTGATTTGCTCGGGTGACGTAAGATAATGTCGCTGAGCAAAATATTTGAGTGTACTCTGTCAGAGCGGTCCCCCTCTCAAATGTGAGTTACCACCATCTCTTTATATTTTGTCCCGAGGCCTTCAATCAATCGATTTCAACGCCTTCTAGGCCTGGGTGAAGCATTCCGTGTGCTGAAACCAGCTTGCCGTAACGAAGAGCCTTTTTGTAGCCGCACTGATGAAGATAGCGCTCTACCATGTGATACGTGCGGTGGCAGTAGTTTATTTCACCACAATAAGCGGATGAGGTCAACTAGCTAGCGAACGAGCGTCAATTCCTCGATAAGGGACTTGTCTGAGGGTTTACCCTCTAACTGATTTGCTTGTGTCAGCGCCCCTGTTTTTTTCCCTACTCAACGGCGAAGCAGTCGTGTTAGTAGGTTAGCTGTGAAGAGTGGAGTAGATTGGTCTATTCTCAACCTCGTCTGAGTTCATTAAAAGAGGGCTCAACCTCAACTCGAGGAGTGTGTGCATACAATCACGTGCATTCCTGACTATTTAAAGTTCCCAGCAGAACTCGAAGAGATTCCCATGGAGATCCTCAATAAGTTTGTGTGTTTCGTTCTGAAATGTTTCTTGGCCGAAGATGCATGACCGCACATAGAATGCAGAAAGTGGTTTTCACACAAAACCCACAAGTCGATCTGATGCCCGGCACTTTCTACGGAAAAAGTAATCAACCTGTGAAAAGTACAACAAAATTCGTGCTACTTAGTATATGTACCGGAGCAGACATCTGCAGTGAATGGAGCCTTGATGTGTGGTAGTGTTTGTCAATGTATTCAGTTCACCTGGGCACGGGGGCCACGGGCTTGCTTGTACAGCAGTCGGAAAATAAAACAAGTTGAGAAACATGAGAATAAACATGTATTTTCAAGTTCAAATCAAGCTAGATTGAACAGTACTCCTTCTGTCCTAATGAATGCAGCTCATCAGCAGTGCCGGGGTCAGAACTCCAGACATTTAACATACGAAGACTAGATGTTACGACTGCTCGGCCAGCGTGCTGTGGACGCATATGGGTTTTTACTTCTGCGCAGATGAATGTGTTCCCGTATAAGTGATGTGATTAGTTTGTTTGATGCCTAGAAATGACGCTCGAATCTTTGGTGTGGATTCATCAGATTAGATGCATCAGCGCAGGAGATGGACTGTCCAAACGAGAGTGATGTGGTAAATACACTCATTTGCAAATCAATTTGGTTTTTGCGAGAGACTCACCTGGAACCCAGCTGAATCTCCCGTTTGTGATATTTCCAGTGATGTGCATTCTACAAATACTGAAAACGTGAACGATTCCGGTTTTAGTAACACCAATAAGCAATGTTTGGTGGATTAGTCCGGAGAAGAATCATGTAAACACCATCACGCTTTCGTTTTTTGAATTATTCTATTTGTACCTTCCCTGATTTACGTCCAAACATCAACTCAAACTGCATCTCCCGCTCACAATCGTTCACGCGATGAGAACAGAGTAAACAGCTCCAGGCTAAAATGAATCTAACCGCTGCAGAACTAGAGAACACTGTGGATCGATTTCGCCAAATGAACCACCAACTTCGTCAGGCCATGAATGAACAGCAGGCCCGGTTCAAAAACGTCGAACCACAGTTCAAACAACTTCAAATGTTACTTGATCGAGTTACCAAAGCGCAAAATGTCAGTTGGAATGCCGTCCAAAACGCTCGGGACAAGCTTGAGAAGTTGAAAAGTAAGTTGGTACGCTCTTTGCATTTCCGTAAACAAAGCTTTCAGATAAATTTTGATGTAACCGCAAAGGTTTGAAAGTACATTGCAATGGCCCAGTTGACACTCTAGTACTCCGTAACCGTGGTGTTTTGCGGCTGTACACAAATAGGACATTTCCAAAAATTCGCAAGTAACTCAGTAGACAGAATAAGTTACATGGTAGGAGAAACTTCCATCCGAGGAGTCATCACTCGAGGATCCAGTCAACACGTGACAACAAGATGTGAATTCTGGGAGTGAAGGAGGGGTGATGCTGTCTTGTCTAAGTGAGAGCTAATCACACTGGTGATCATGCGCTAGTAACCGAACGGCTCAGTCTTCAACTACTCAAGGGGGGGTCTGGACTGGTCCTGTACCTAGGCTTGGGCAACCAAGAGGTATCTCGGCCCTCGTGGTTCCTACGGGTGGCAAGATAGCCAGGCACCGTAAAGGTATTACAGGTGGAAGATTATTATTAATACCATCGTGTATTCATTTATTATTGTTGTTATTTTAGTGTTAGCCCCGAGGCAACTGAGAGTAGAATGCCGTTGTGGTCCTAACTTGTGTGAAACAGGCCAACAAGTAACTTAATTTAACATCCGAATTGGATTTGATGATATGTACAAAGCATACATTAGCAGGGAGAGAGAGCAAACAGACAAACAGTGCAGCGAACTTGCCAGAGAGATCGACACGGCACGCCCATCTAACTTTGAGGGAAGGCACGTCTAAAGTTCAACACTGAAACATGTCTATGATGAACTGCCCGAAAAGCAGCCACACCAAATGTCAAATCAAGATAATATTTTGATAACCTCACCACCATGGCGCTGATCTAAGGCCGTTCGTTACTGCTTTCAGTCCTCTTGGACAAAATCGATGATGGACGAATAAGTTACCTTTGTCACGCAGTGAAAATGCAGGCATTATCGAGTTCATCCGCGGTCTAGTGATAGGAAGAGAACTTTGCCTCGCGTTTTCCGCTCTGATTACAGGACGGCTGTCCTTTGCCTTCTCGTCCCCCATTTTCGACCCCTCACGTCATGCCTTGTTTTTGCTGCATGCTCTCAAGCCTAGTTGCGAGGTTTGCGGCAAGGCTGTCATGCGTCTATCACCCCAGTCATGTGGTCTTTACGATCACGTGAGAAGGCGTGGACAAGCTTTAGGACAGCACTGGTGACTGGTCTATCTCGGTCGCTCAGGCAACAGGGCGAGTTGTCGTTCTGTCTGGTGCAGACCGCTATCCATATGGTTTTTGGGGCAGAAAAATCAGACATGAGAAAGTGAAGGCAAGTGGAAAAGCGACGTGACGTAAAGAGACCAAATGCGGTGCTTTCCAGCAGATTGCTACAATTGTCACTATCGTCTAAGTCAACCGAGATGAAACTACAGAGGTAACTGATGTTTTTTACGCAGAGGATGGGGCTGGCACGTGCACATTGTGGATACCAAAATACCGGATGTAATGATGAGGCAGTAAGAAGTGTTGAAACACTCCAATTTTCAGTAGTTGCTTTTCCGAGACAATCTCTATTGTGCTCCTATCGTAGTCAGGACGTGGTACACACTAATCTCAGATGACAAGGTTGAGTGATCTCTTCTAGCATGAAGTTCCCATTTTTTCCATTGGCGTACTAGTAATTATGAAGCTATATCTGCATTCCCAAGCCAGCCCAACAGCTGTAGTTGAGTCAGGCGATCATCAAGTCACCTGTGCTCGAGCCGGACCAAGTGACAAATGGCTGATAATCCAAACTACTCATCAGTAGACATTGTCGGTTGATTTCAGCCGCCATAATGACTGGTGTGCCCACCCTCTCCTATGCGTACGCACCCGTGAATAACTTTGCCGTTTACGTGATTTTTGTCCAGCATCATATGCATTTGTACGGTATTGGCCAGTTGATACGTCGTAGCAAATAGGACTTGGTGAATTTCCCTCGACCACGTGAAATAAAAAACCGTAGACAGCTTGCTTGGCGTGAATCTTCACAGGTAAGCTAAGCTCTTCGTCGTACGGTACCTACCCGTATCAAGTATTCTCAGACCACTAGCATCCAGGAAGACGGTTCATGGATGGTTTAGACCGAACCAACTGGTCCTCCACAGGCTTGTCTGAAACAAAGGTCCTTTTCGTAGAGTGGCTGTATTCCCAGGTGGTGCTGTTTAGGACGAACCGCTGTATTATCGTTTAAAATTCGCAGAGCCATTATTGTGCATATTTTCACTATACCATTTAGTGTTCCATTGCAGATTAAAGTGCATTACTTTTTATTGTTTATACTTCTGTTTTTTTTACTTTTGTAAGAAATTCTATGCTAACCTCGATATAGAACACCTCCATCAGTTTTCACGTTCCTTAGGCGTGGTCCCTTTAAGGAAAACGGCTAAAGTGCTCTTCCTCTACAACGTTTCCATCCCACCACAACTTTTTTATTGGAAACACTCATGTTTTTTCAGTGCAGTTGCACTAAGAACCCTTCATCAGAAGTTGTGGAGGTCTTGCTGGATAGAATACCCAAAACGTTCCCGAAGAAAACAAAGGAAGGAACCGATGTGCTTTGAACAAAAAGCCAAAAAATACGGACACGATGAATGTCCAAACGCATAGTCGCATGTGAAGGCTCACCACTGGCCATTCCCTTTTTTGTGGTATACTGGGATAACATTTTGACAAACAAACTCTTCATAACCGTTGCAGAACAGCCACACACTCAGATTTAGACTAATAGGCCTTCAAACGGTTTGTTGGTATGCCCCACATGTTCTCGATCAGGATTGAATTAGATCTGCGCGGTACTATCCAACTCTCGATGAGGTCAGCTAGGTGAGCCGTTACCTTTGATCTTTACAGTACTCTACCTGCCCAACTGTCCACCCCGCACAACGCCTCTGCTCAATCAGAACACCCAATGGTGTCATACCAAGCTAATGGGGCGAGATGGCTCAAGTGGTTGGAGCGCGAATTTACTGACCGGATGGCTCGTGGTTCGAACACGACCTCTGCCCTTGTCTAGTCTTGGGCAACCTGGCAGTATCCCAGCCCTCGTGCTTCCCTCGGGTGGCATGGCAGCTAGGCACCGTTCGTAAAAGGATGCTCGGTAAAGCCTAATATGCTGCCAGAATAACTTACTTAGATCGAAACAAACATTTGACCAGTGGAACTGAGACAATGGCTCACTAAATCACTGGTCAATGTAACGAAACTTTCAATATCCTACTAGTCCTGACAGCACACACTACTCACGAGGTTGCTGAAAACTATTCTACAGCTCACTATTGGTTACACCTTTCTTGATCTCTCACTGGGTAGGCGGGGTTTCTGAGTTTCTGTCAACCTTACATTCTAATTGAACACCAAATTGTATGCAACTGGCGAACTACACTCAACTACAAATTAAGCTGATGTCAACGACAGGCTCAGCCGAGTCTTGCTACCAAAAACCAAACAAATCATGCGACGCTGTGGTCTCAGTTTATCCTCAACGCATCCGACCAGACAAAACTTTACCCGAGTTTCCAAAAGAGAGGGGCATTCATTGGGTCACCTCATCGCGCGCAACTTAAGGAATCCAGAGACGGTGTATCTCAAGATGCCCATATAAAACAAATGGAAATCTGACTGGAGGGCATGCCCGGGTGTTTTGTGCATGTTTAAATGTTTGATCACTATCTCATTTACTAAGCAAAAACTTTCGACCGAGAGTGACGTTATACGCAACTCACGTCACTCGATTAGGTAACATATTATGACTCGGTTTCACCGTTGTTGAACAGGAATAATCCTCACTGGTGACTTGATGATTAGGTCTTGACAGGCAGCTGGAAAGTTCAGGAAAGCTGGGATTGTTTGAAGGCTATTTTGCCCAGTATAACAATGGTCACTTGGTGACACAAAAAATTCGAATGTATGTTTGACTAGCTATGAGTCACATGGACACCTAATCACATTGACGGACACATAATAAGAGCACCGAGCATTCCTAACGAGTTTATGGTGTTTTATTCGTACTGGAAAGCCTTAAAACACTCTCTCAGTCAAACTACCTACATGTTCGCTTTAATCTTTTATCCGCCTGATTTGTCTAGTGACTAAAAAGTCATTTTCTTGAGGATATGTTGCCTTGGGGGGGGGCTGTTTCATCCACGATCCACAAACAATGGCATAGAGGAAAAACTCTTAATTTCTCAATGAAATTTCATTGGGGATTTTCGTCTTGTGAGTGCACTGTTTTGATTCAGAATCTGTTGAATTCAACAATCTTGTCTGGATTCCCTTCCTCCTGTTGCTGATTTTAAGGACGGCGGTGCTTGCCAGGACAATAGTACTCATTTCACGGACCTGAGGCCAACTTTTTCTATGGAAGTGATGTAACACGATCCTCATGGCAGCGAGGATCACAGGAATACATCGGTTAGTTGGCTACCGCTTGCAAGATATATCAGCTATCCGGTATGAGGGAGTACGTGCACAGTACACATTCCCTTTCCGTTGGACACAGGATGCTTGGAAAGTCAGTAAAAACAGCGAGTCTAACTATGTCCAGATGACGCATTTGCCTCAACCTAAATATATCTACTCGTGCAACAAGCATCGAGTTAAAGCATATTCGAAACAGTTGTGATCACCATTTAGACAGTAACGCCCGGAGACAATTAGTGAACGAAGTGTACTAACATGTTAACAAGAACAAAGTGAACAAAAATAGCGACTAACCTCGAGTGTAACTTCACTTGCAAGCAGGTGGGAATGTAAACATATGCTGCCCAATAATGAAGACGAAAAGTAGGTGAATATAAACAAGGCCATTGTTCGATATTTAGATAAACAAACGCCTTTGAACAGCACAACGATAGCCACACACGTGGAGGGCGCTCAATTCAAACACAGGCTTTACAGATCTCCGGAAGAATCGGCGTCTTCCTAACCGTCGCGATTCCTTCTAAGAATATCGATTGAGAAATTCAATTTTCTCGGATAGTGAGAGTGTCCTAATCAAGGCAAATCATTTCTGATACTGAGTTTATCTACAAGCAAGACGAGGGGAATGAAATCAGTGTTGGCAGCACGATGCTCCGGAGTCAATTCGATCGAAAGCCATTTAAAAATAGCTTGACTACATACATGTCGACACAAAAAAGCCAGGCTTTTAGATCGGTCCTTCTTTACAATACCACATGAATCGGATTCCGTGGCCGTAGCGGCACAACTCAGCTAATCTAGACACTCGACGGTACAGTCACATGACTATTGGCTGTCTTCACTTGTGCGCTCACGCCAATGGTGGAATTTGATGGCCACACGACAGGGAAATACGCCCAGCCTTTTTTTCAAACCATACGATGCATATACCAACCACTCACGGGGCACGTTCCTAATACGTCCAGCTCAAGAACATGTGCTGTTTTTCATCATAAGCCGCTCCATTACTTAAACCTGTGCTTGAGGCTTCGTGAACCATCCGACTCGGACCATGGCCGTTTGCTAGACTGAAGGCACCGTGTGAATACTACAAAGGCTTTTACACCCATCGCTAGGACGTAGCAATTTATTTGAAAAATAATATTTTCAATCATTATTTGTTGGTTGTGTTTATATTATATTACACCATATTATATTATATTATACTGTATTGTATTTGTTTTGTACTGTATTGTGTTGCATTGTATTGTATTGTATTGTTCGTATTCTTCAACAGCTATCATTCTGGTCATAGAATTTCCTTTGGGAGTTTACACGATTTCTGCAACAGATAGTTTTCAATCCGAATGTCAGTGTCATCACACAATTAGCTTTTTTTTTCGGGACGGGGTGCAGTACCTGAACTCGGTTCGGATTATCACCACCATCTCGAGGTAGCACATTTTAGAACCCATCATCCCATGAACCATATATATATATATATAGTATATAGTATATATGCATGTATAATTCATCATAGTCCAACTGAAAACAAAATGCACATTTCACCCTCTCAGACTTTGAGGATCACATTTCTACAACAAAAAGCCGGGTTCCCGAGGCACTGGCCAAACGCGAAGACTTGATAAAACGATTGACAGCTGTCGAAGGGAGTGTGCAGGATCTGAAAACTCAAGCTGAACAAGAGCTCCTCGTGGCAGCCGCATTGAAGAATCGTACAGACAAGCTGCAAGCGGTTCTGCACACTTTGGACGAGAAGGTAGGTAACATTTAACAAGGTTTCATCTATAAGTCCGAATGTACTGTTGTTCTATAGGATTACCCTTGCCATGTTGACCCGTATAACATGTACATATTTGGAGACGTCCTAAGAGAACTGGCTAGACAATCTATCATCCATCTAATGGTCGAAATCGATCTAGATGCATGGCTGACCTAGTAGAAACTAAGGTCTTTGTCCAGTTCACTCATAGCATTTTGAAGACTTTTCCCAGATACCTCGTTCCGTCTCCACTGTCAGCTGTTTAAAGGATTCCCTATCCTCCATTTTACGCCGTATAGTAACAGAAAGTCACGTCCTGTGGAAGTCTATTGACCCGATCACTTATCGTGTAAGAGGGGTCTATGTCTATTTTTCTGTGGCATCGTTTGTAGACGGGAGTACTGTCAGGAAAAGCGATCTCTGTGCGATTTTAGATGAACGTAATCAACGATATCTTCTCGCGTTTCTCACAATTTTCTGGAATCCGTCCCTGTGAGGCAATGTTAAAGTATCTAATGCTGAACAAGATACTATGCTAAGCCGATCAGTTCATAAGTCCTATGCTCAGCAAGTCAAAACTAAAATGCATAATTTGCCATGAAAGTGTGGCTTGCTGATACGTTTGTCCTGAATGTGGTCAAACACCGGTTTGTCGTATTTCTACCGGGAGGCTCACCGGAACCCATAGTTAATAATATTCTTCAACCAGATGTTTTGCACGAAGACTCTGTATGGGGAAGGTCAGATTCCTGAAAGTAACCCCAGAATGCCCAGAACCTACTGAGACCCTAAACCTCTACCAGAGAGCCTGGATCACTGTCAGAAAGTGTCCTTTAAATAGCGTGGGGCCGTTGTAACTTTTGCACTTGCATGCACTCGCTTGTTTGGAATAAAGCTCTTGTGTACTCTTGTCAGTGAGTTCTTTCTGGCACCAAACACTGGAGTGGAAACAGCAGTCAGATATAACACCCTGTCATGTTCCATCTGGAATGATCTTATTCGACCCTAAGTTGAGGACTCCGATAACAAACTCATTGTTGAGTCCGTACGGACAAGCCGTCTGATATGTGCCGCTTACTTAGCCAGTAGCGAGCGACCTATCGCCAACCCTCGTTGTATATGAGCGCTATTCATCCGAACCACAATACTGCCCGAATCTGGTGGGAACACCGGATCAGCAATGCTGAAGTACGTCGAATGGTATTCGGGAGGAATAACTCACCCTCGATAGATGAACTGATCACACTGCATAGGTTGCGCTGGCTTGGCCACGTGCTACGCATGCCAGTCGACCGACTTCCTCGAAGGGTTCTTTTCGCACAACCACGTGAAGGGTGGAAACGAGCCAGAGGCAGTCAAACAATAACTTGGCAGCGAAGTGTAAAAGCCACTACCAGCAAACTCAGCTGCGCTGGTCACTGCCGTCTTACTGGATGGGGACCCCGAGACGGGCCACATCAATGGTTAGAGACATTGTCAGACATGGCCCAGTCGCGCCCTCAATGGCGCTCATGCATCCAAGCTATTGCCTTCAATGCATAGCCCCCTTCCCAATTCCCCGACGTAACAGCCCATTGACAGTGGTGCATTTACATAGCTCGCGCCTCCAATGCGCAGCTACCTACCTCACCTCCCCAAACCATCGGCGGACGAAACTGTGGCAGCTACAACCACTGTACGACAAGTACACGGTTTCATACAGCTGAAGATGATGATGATGATACAAGTACACGGTTTCTTACAGCTGATGATGATGATGACTGCGACACAGTCAATCAGATGAATTGTTTAAGCGGCACGCGGTTTACTGCTGTCAACATCCAGAGGAAGGATAAATTTAACCACAGTGGAGATTGAATCAAATCGGTGGGAGATGTTTCCAAGGAAGAATTAGAGGATTTTGATGCGGGGTCTCTGAGGAGGGAAGAACGAAAGAGGACAAACCGTCCAGACGTATGAACTACACTCATTTGCACATCAGTTTAGTTGTAACGGAGGAATCGTCTGAATTCCAGCTGAATCGCTCTTTTATGGTATACTTCAACTGTACAAAGACCACCTCATGTTCCAGCTTGTACAACATTTGAGTTATTCGGATCATCGCCGGGCTCCCTTCTCTTTATCCCGGGGAATGCGCATTCCATACTGACAGCGAAATCAGGACCGATATTGCAACAAGCCTGACTCACGTCAGTTTATTTTAAGTGAAAAACTGAACACAAGACTATTTAGTTTGAGTCCTGAGTAACTGACGTTCCAATAATTTGAATTACAGCCAAAAAACTGAAGGACAATAGCAATCCTCTCAATATTTCCGGATCTAGGGACCTAGGGACCATCTCACGACGATCGTGAGAAGCATAGCTAGAACTGATTTTAAGTTTTTTGACATCAAATCTGCTCCCCGTTCTAATCCGCTTTGCGACTCAATAAATTCATAAAATCGGACTTGTTTTTTCTTGACCCTCCGCACCATTACCAAGATGGCACGCAATCTATGCCGCTTATTAGCTTCACACTGCAAACAAGTTAGTGGAAAATTACTGCTGTTCTCTAAAGTTGTCATATCCGTCTGTAGACTGACACAGAATGACGTGGATATGCCTGTATTTTTCTTCACAATCGGCTTGTGATATCCTCATTCCACTTGTGAGTGAGTCAGCAGTAGACCCAAAAACTGCGATTAACTCACGCGGATAAAATCGGCCTTGGGGTGAGCTGTGGCGCCGACTTCTAGTGAGTCTGGTAGCCGCACATACGGATGGCGTACCTATTTCATAAACTTGGTTGGCTTGGTAACGCAGCCTCACCTAACCGACTGTATCTCAAAGACTGAAGCAAAACAACAAAACGGGTGCATGACCACTTTCTGTGGTTGGACGAGTCCATTTTCAAAACGACCAGTCTTTTAATCCGTTGCAGACCAGAACGAAGTTAGTTTTGATGAACCAGGATCGCTTACAACACACTTGTTTGACACGAACAGAAATTCATTTTGAAAGATTACCGAGGCCTTTTAATTTGTCTACCATTAGGCATTTTCTGTTTAAGTTGTTGATTCGTCTGGGGCTTTGTTCCTCCGGTGACAAGTCAGACGTCTTTAAAATGACATCAAGAGTACCAGGTTGTGAAGGCGAAGGTGTGAGGTGCAATAAACTAGGCTTGAAGAGGAATCTGATGAGCCGATCATAAAGTGGGACCAACGACACCTTCCTCAATAGGAAATCGCGTGTGCATAATGTAAACTTCGATGCGAATCGAGTTCTCAAACTGTGACTTACCGAGCTACCTTATCACTCTCTGGTCTATTGTAGAAATCACATAAATGCTCACAGACACCAACTGTGAATCCTTTAGAAGGCCAAACAATTTGTGGTATAACTGTGTACATGAGACCGTGACCGGCATTCACCACAGATGAATCGGTACAGCACTCCTTTTGGAAGCTAAGGCTTGTGGGTTTTTCACCCGTCGTCAGGCTTATTTTCCGCCCGCAATAGCCACACTTTAATTCTTTCTCATCGTCTTATGTCAACTAAACGGAGTTAAAATTAGATACAAACTATCTTGCTTTTTTCCGCAGATCGATCAGTCAACAAACCACAGCGAAGCAAACAGAGACCGATTAAGGGAAATGCAAAGGCAACATGACGAACAGATACTGCCCGAAGTGAAGGAAGCCACACAAGCGGTGGAAGAGTTGGATGAACAGGCCACAACTGTCATAGACGCAGTCACAGTGACCCAAGGAGAAGTAAAGAAAATGATGGAGAACGCCGCCGATATGCTGCAGCGAATGAAAAAGTTGAAGGCACAGCTGAGTAAGTTGGTACATAGGAATGGCCGGGATCTTAACTAGAAAGAATATGCATGGGTGAGATAGAACAGCCTACATTTAAAAGCAAGGCGTATTACCACAAGGCTGCTGCATTCGGTTGAACCAAAGATTTCTCTGCGAACGTCAGAAGTACCCTCGGTCCACGTCAACGGAGTTCCAAGCGTAGAGCCCCGGGAGATTTAGTTCCGAGGCCGTTTAAATGGCGATTAAACAGAACACATGTCAGTTACAAAACACCGTGTAAGTCTGACTGTAAGCACTAGCCATAAGTTGAGGTTATTTGTAACAACACAAGCCCAAACAAACAAACTCAGCAGGGGATGCGCCTTGATGATCAGTCCCGACCATGCGGAGGGACCTCACCATGACCGCGTCTTGTCACGCAGGTTGTGGATCACGGCTCAAGCTCATGATCTTCCCCAGATCCGTTTCACCATTTCAGACAGTGCTTTGCCGATGGAGGTTCTTTAGTCCACTGGCGGTAGACAGTAGTAACTAGGACGTAAACAACTTGGTTTGTGTAATTTCACCCTGCTGTTGTATCAGCTGTTGAGAGAGATGTTTGCTACAATCGGTTAAACGAGAGAGCTGGTGACAACGGCGTTATTATTATTACTTCATTATTACTATTTATTATTATTATCATAGAAAACACACCAGAAGTGAATACTAATGTTTAATTACTGTTCAAGAAAGAAGAAAGAATGCTCTAGTAAAGATTTTATCAAAAACACAATGGACGTGAACTCAGTGCGGACTAGCTCTGTGTCCTTTTGGGAAACGATTAGCGCCATAAGCTAACATTATCCAACACAACCCAAGCAAGCGGCGAAATACAAAGTCTGGCTTTTCAGTCCTGTCAGGAATCGGTACTAGGTTGGTTTCCTCGATCGATTATGTGCCCTTTTGCAATGCGGTTTCCTTCTGCATGCGAAATGAATCACGTGTATCCCAACCAAGTGGACGAGCCTCCGGGGTTGGTAATGTGATTAGTGCACCATGAAGGATAAACATCAAATCCTTTTAAATGCTTTTAATGGGAAGTCGTTTAGGAACTATAGAATTAACAACGAAACTGGGCTTATTCAATGTAATGACGCATACATTTTTACTTCCTCTCTCTTTTCTCCAAATCTAGCTGAATCAGCAGGCGGAGCCTCGACCGTTCCCGTGAATGGAGAAGATGCTGCCACTCGATTCGCAAAATTGAAAACATCTTTTGAAGAATTACGCATCACCGATCGGTTAGAGCAGTTGAGAAGATTGAACGAGTCACGATCGATTGAAATAGCTTTTATGCGCAAAGAGTTAGGTGAATTCAAGGCCCATTACCAACACTTGGTTGTAGTCAATGGTCTGTTACCGACAAAAGATCTAAATTGCTTCTACTCTGGAAAAGAGATTGAGGGAGACACACCCGCAGTTCGGACATCACGCACGTAAGCAATGGTTGTTTGGGGCCGAAGCAAGTCACCGAAACTATCATCTGTATTCTCTCCTACACTTCGCCCATCTACTACTGTCGGGATCTATCACCCTTGAAATAGATTCCATGTATGGTCAAAAACGCCCTACTCATAGCTTAATTAAGTAGCTGTGTTTTATACCATAGGCTGATAACTTTGTGACCAACACCAACTACTTATTGACATAATTAAACTAGGAATAAAGAATTACCCCCCGAATGCATGATTTTCGTCCATTTTTGCTTGCTTGTAAACAATGGACTTTGAACGCGACAAATTAGCCGCTTTTCCCTTGTATCCCGCTACTAGTATCTTGCAATTGTCCATAAATAGGTCAAATTTTATATACTACTCATGTTTTTCCCATCACACTCATTCTTTTCATGCCTCCTATCTCTTCTGTATTTGTTTATCGTCTGAATTTTGCTGTTTGGTGAATAAAACGTAGTATGGTTAACAGCACTTACCTTGATCTACTTATGCTCGTGACGTGTGACAACCAGGTGGGCAAACTGAATCGTTTCTTATTTGTACTCCACAAGTGAAATCAGTTTACTCGGACTAGCCGACAAGTGCCGTACGCTTGACAACAGTCAGCATGGCCATCTAGCGAATCTCTAGAGTGATTTGAACCTGTTCTTCTTCGGTCGGTAGCGGAACGCTATACAATCCGGTCGCCAGTGGATGATCAGCAATGTGGCTATCTCGCGCTTAGACAGGAAGCAGCACAACACCCTCAGCTATATACGCAATGCACTACTCATAAGGTTGCTGGAAATTCTTCGACAGCCCACGACCGGTTTCGCCCTTCTTGGGGCTCATCAGGTAGGCGCAGTCCCCCGAGTTTCCGTCAACATTATGTTCTACTTGAACCCAAATCGGACTGATTTTCGAGAAATACACTCATTTGCATATCAATCACTCATTTGCAAATCAGTTTGGTTTTTGCGAGAGAGTCACCTGGAACCCAGCTGAATCGCCCGTTTTTGATGTATCCAGGCAACTGAATGTGCTGCACCAGGCCGTCTCATGTTCCGGTTGCTACGATATTCAAGATATCGCGATACATGTATATACGTAATGCACTACTCATGCATACATTTACGTCAACTGGTCCGGTGTTGGCTTGCTCCCAGGGGAGGGAGACAACTCTTCAGATGGAAGTCCCATGTGACATGAGTTTTTGCTTTCCAAGCCAATTACTTGTGGTTCGTGGAAAGCAGGCGGATTTCGAGGTCCAATTTCAACTTGTATCCTGCCGTCAAACTGCTCGGAGGAAACCCAAAATCATATGGGCCTTCAATTAGTCCGAACGATAATGGTACAACGTCATTTCTAGGAACGAGGTAATCACTCAAAGGATTGCCACCCGTGGCTGAGTAGCAAGGGGTTCGCCCTTTTCTCGAAAGACAGCCGGAGCCTCTCGGGATATCTACGATGATGATTCCGAACCGGAACGAAACAGGCATGCAATATCCCTTGGCTTATCTACCTAGAACGATTTCGCTGGCAGGATAAGTTTACAGTAGGAACTCCGAAATCCGGTCACAAGTTTAGGGGCAACTTTGTCAGTGAGTATAGTTTATATTCCACACACAAAGACACCGATGTGCGATGCCATTCAAAAAGCAACACTCGTACACGAAAACCCCCGCCTTAGCTACAGCATATCGTTGGAATATTCAAGAAACTTGAGACAGATTCAGAATCCTAACAAATTAGACATTACCATGATTTACCAGTTTGAGACGTTCTTCCTCACAAATTAGTTCTTTGTATCCCAAAAATTAGAGGACGATCATACGTATCCAATCAAATCCAGTCAAACCTCGCAAAATAACCTGAGATAGGTAACGCATCTTGTCTCTTTTTCATTGTCGTTCTCAGTAGAAGATGAAGGTGTGTTTGCGAAGCGCCAGGAGAACCATATGGAAGCAAACTGGCACTAATGGATGTCACGATTCAAGGAAAAAGACTGGCGTTGACTGGCTGAAAGTTAGTTTCATAGATATGGTGAAAAATTTAGTGTGCCACTGGACAGCGGTCCTTACAATTTCCTTTGCGCGACATAGAAGTCCTAGTGATGATTTCGGTTTATTGTTTAGTTCACCACAATTACGCAAAGTTCCTCAGTAGGGGATGATTTCTCAAAAGCAAACACCAAGAGGAAATGGATTTTCAGACGCTCTTCGAGATGGGTAAAGCTTTCTTGGCCACTCTGAAAAGATGACCATCATTTACAGGGTCTGCCTTGAAGAGATACTTGTACTTGCGATGAATACCCTTGGAAGTGAAGCCCCTCACTGAGGGTCAGTTTGGTCATTCTAAAAGAGTCCCAACCTCAGACTAGTTTCTTAATTTTATCCTCTTTTCATGGGAAACGCCTGCTGGACTGTTCCGGATTGGCACACTGAATAGCCGAATGACATTGGTGGCTGATTGCTGAGCATTTAGGCAAGTTCGCCTTCACTGACCACATGTTGGAATTCCCTGTTGATTTCCTCGCTGTTCAAGGACAGATACCTCCCGGGCGGTATCTTGAGAATAGCTGACCTCGGATTACTTATTTGATTGGGTGACTTATATACTGTTTTAACTAAAGACCAATCGCGTGATGGTCGTTGATTGGTTGGTTTTCATCGGTGGCGTATAAAAACCCCACAATCACAATAAAATGAGCTTTGAGTAGGAGGTTTCTCTAATTATTATTAGTACTCGTCCAACAAGTAAACGAAAGAATACCTGGCCTTGAAAAGTCATGTTATCTTGATTATCCATCGGAAACAACGTGGCCAATCCTGTGGTCCGACTCCGCTGATCGGCTGGCAGACGGTATCGATTAAAAGACCAATAATACGACCGTGAGAACTACTGTACATTGGAACCGTTCTGTTAATAAAATACATTTGCTGCACCCGGAAGGATAGATGAAAACTTTCTTTGCATTCCGATTTAAAGGTGGAATGCTGAAGACTTAGTTTCGATCAACAGTAACCGCCATTCATCAAAAGTTACGGAATCTTCGGACATGGAGTTACATCTGAAAAGATTTATTGTTCTTTTCATGCAGTATTCAGCATAGAAGCTCTGGTGTGATTTACCTGCCGTATACCTCTGCCAATTTCAAAACTATTAGACTACAAAAGTCTTGCCCCAAGTTCCACCATAGAAACCCAGATTCCCCAACTTGATGTGAACCAAATCACCTTTGGAAGTTTGATATATACAAAAAAACTTTTCGATTCTTTAAAATGGTGTGTTTTCTACTGGTTCGTCTAATTAGAATTTTTCGTAAGTGATGAAATCCGAATTGTCAGCAAAACCGGTGTTCTCAGCCAATATTCCTGTAACTTTTCGAATATTTTTTGGCCTTCTCGTTACAAAACAGGAATAGATCTGATGACCTGTAACCTGATCCTTTAGGGTAGTCTCGTTCGGACGTAACACCGTCTCCAAGTGCTCCTTTTCAGTAAACTAAGGTAGCGAAATCCGAGAGCGCAAAAAAAGACATACCTAAGAGCTTGTTTTCAAGGTTTTTTTATACTGCAGTGGCTAACCACTGCGTCACGGCAATAAACAAGTCATAATAGACACACTGTGAATGGATCAAGCTGTTCAAGACGTCTGACTGTGTGGCGTCGTAGCCTGATTCGGCCCGGCAACGGGCTACAAGACCAAAGTACACAACACTAAGTGGCCCCGGCAAGCTTGGCTGGTGCTCACCCATATGTGTGCTTGTGTGTGTGAGACTTTTCATTGTACGCATGAGCGATGTTAAACAACGGAGTAATCGGCCATATAACTACTACGATTACCGATTGGTTATCGATTAGACGGGTTCAAATTAGACTGCAGTTGTCACTTTTCCACTATCCGAGAGTCTGGACGACAGGTCACATAGCCAGTAAGTAGATTCTGATTACACTCAGTGAAAGTCAAAACGGAAGAGTTCAGTTCCCTGTGCACTATGTCCACATTTACCATTGTCTCGGAAATAAAACCCATAAAATAAAGCCCATCTAGTGAATTCACTGCGTCAAACTAGTTTGGGACTGAGGTGGTTCACATGTATGCATAACCGTGAATAACGAGAAGACGGTTTACATGCTTCGCCGCTTAGACTAAACCGTTATTTCTTCGAGTCTGGTAGTCGACTGATTACGTGAGCTGCGCCGCTGACTCATATCTTCAGGTATGCTCCCGTTTACTACTGATGAGTAGGCAGTCGATTTGAGAAAATACGATATGTGCACAGGTCAATCGAAAAGAGGCGAATTTATAAGGATGATATAAGGATGATGATTTATAAGGATGAGACACACTAGTTTCTTTGTGATACCGCAATGCCTGATTCAGCTTAAAAGCAGAATAGCTCTGGTCGAAGCTGTTACCCTCAACTTTTATAAAATATAGAATAATTTGCCCTCTTTCACCTGAACTTTCTACCTGCCTACAACCAAACTGTCCCAGGAGAATGCCTTAATTACACGACTACATGATGGTATTACGTGGCCCAATCGCTGGAACTAGGCGGTGAGCTGGATGATAATTTGCTTTGACTTCTAACTGGGTTACTATTTAAGCAATTTGCCCTCTTGTTGACCAGCGTGATGGATCACACAGTTTACATCTTTGGATCTGCGCAGTGACCTCCAAACCATTCTCGTCAATTCCAGTCCGATTCAGAAGAAATCTAAACCAGGAATGCAAGGCAGCTTGGGCAAAAATCGGAACCCATCAGTAGTGTTATAGCCCTTTGATTACTGCTGGGATTCCCGAGGAAAAGCACTGTCCTACGCGTTGGTCCATCCATTACACAAATTCTACGGACTGATACTGGACCTCTGATAAGCTACTACTTATATGAGTAGTGTTGCATTAAGCAGATAGAAAATGTGGTTTTTGAATGAAGCTGCAAATTATGAGCTGTAGTTTAAACACGTTGATTAATGTAGCATGAGTTCAGTCCTTGGAAAGGATGGATTTACTCATGTGTGACATGATAATGAATGCTCGCAAGCTAGACGAACGGCTGAGTCCTGAACTGGAGGTTGTTTGAACGCACCAAAAGAGAAGTATGCCACTAATCATAAAAGGTACTTTACTATCAGAAAGCTGGCCCATAAACGGTAGCCTGTTTTATCTCTCTTCCTTGAGATTTTCTGGAATTGAGTGAATTACGTCCAATCTATCGAAGGACTGAGTTTTCCTTCAGTTAGCTGAAGAAGTAGCTGGGCAAAACGCTGCTTCAAATGGTCGAGTTACCAAAGAGAAATAGCGTCATAGCAATGATTTTCAACAGCAGGGTCACCTAAATGACCTTCGTTTATTCCAGTGGATTTCAATATCGCATTCCTAATTTGTGTCACAATACCTTTGGGTGCTCAGCCGTTGAGTCGACCTCATATTTTCAACTGCCGTGGAAGATTAGCCGAAATGTTGATCAGCCACATTGAAGAAAAAGTCTCTACGGCTACCACCAGTTCCTATGGCCGCTCGAAGCCATACGTCGATGAAGTTTTCTCATACTATTAACAACCGTCACTCCAAAATCTTTGCTAGGCCACAAAGCGTTATCTGTGACAGTTTGATTCCACGAAATATCAGACACATGGAGTCACTTTTACAAACTCTCTAGTTTAACTCATGCGAAAGTTGATTTTAAATCCAACAAGATGTTAGCAAAAAACAAAGTATCTTATACAGGCGATACGTCGATCAGGTCGTCTGGAAATTACACCAACAGAATCGGTCTGCAGATATGATCGATTAGCAAACAGGTACACAATGCACTTTTTGGACATGAAGAAAAGGGTAGACCACTGGAGTTCAGAGGTTGCCAGACCAGAACACTTCTTGGATGACGGAGATACGAGAGATTTCTATGAGAACTTGAGAGCCACGCCAATTGTAACGCGTTTAATTGGAGCCTTTTGAAAAAAAATGACCAGGTGGATTTCGGATTTGAAACGCCCCCTACAGAAAGCCTATTTCCTCATATCTATGGCGAACCGGACTCGCTCTTCAATGACCAGTGTACATAGGGTCTGGAGATTCAACCAACTTAGCGGTTGCGTATGGTTTTTACGAGGGAAAGTAGCTGAGAAATTTCCGAATAATATGTATCTATGTGAGGCGGGGCAAGGATAAAGGACGAAGTACGCAGCTCCCAAGTTTTACAAGATTTAGTAATTCATCTTTACACTTTCGTCGCTGTCAGTCATGTATTTGTAACACCTTCGGAAATTCTTCGCGAAATTCCTCTCCTTTATCTACTGGACAGAGAAGAAACATGACCCACGGCACTAAAGCTCCCTTTTGGATTTCACTTGTTTACTTTACAAAACTCATTTTCCCCATCGTTTTTTCGTAACCGCTAGAACCCATGCAGGGCAGTGCTTTGCTTTGTTCAGTCTCATATTCCGAGCTTCGAAAAAACCCTTACTAGGATAACCAGTAGAAAAGTTTCGTAAGCGGATCGAAAGGTCTACTTCACCTGGTACTTTGTGGTAACCTGTATGGTGTGAAAATTGACCAGACATGTGGTAAAGCAGATGGGATTTCTGTGGCACAGAATTCTAAAGATGGGGACTGTTTAAAGCAAGGTTGACTACAGTCGTCTAATAAAAATCGTGAATGGTATCCGAGCAAATCCGAATTGCGTATTCAAATACTTAAACTGCGCTGTCATGCTGCAGTTACCTCGGCTGCTGATGGCACGGGTGTCCTTTCCTACTGAGAACTTCATCTGACTCGGGCTTAGGTGAATTTAGTAGCACTTTCCGTTTAGAATGGGTTGGCGTTGATAGTAGTCTTGCTTGTCCGATGTTGAATTTCATCGGAATCCGCCGCATACACGATGTGGTTGTATACTGGCCATTCGGCCTTACTTTAATGGAGGTATCGTCGTGTATGTGACACCCATCTATGCTGGAAAGTCGACAATCAATGTACAGCAGTTATTTGGACTCATCGACAGTGTGCACCTAAAGAAACAAAGGAGTTTCGAACCTGCAACATACCGGCTAGTAGTTAGAACACTTAACTATTCGGCCATGAGCGGCTGATCAGAAGTGTGACTAACTCGCACTTAGACAGGGTATAAAACCGCTCATCCTTCAATCATGCAATCCGGATGACGCGGCCCATGTGTTGACACGCTACCTACAACTACTAACTAGCTCACAGGAAGACTAAAATTGATCCGATGAGTGAAACTCCCATCTGAAAGTCGTCACTCGAGGAGCCAATCAACACATGATCACGTGATGTGGGTCCCGTGATTGAAGGATGGCCACCAAAGGAAACCAAACTCATCGCCGATAGGTTTCTGTTGTCTGTTCAAACTACTAGCCGGGAGGTCGCAGGTTCGAAACCCCTACCGGAGTTTCGTGAGATGCACACTAGTGATGATTCCCAATAAGGAGAAAACAGCTTATGGTTTTTCAATGTAGCGTGGTTTCACTAAAAGGATTAAATCTCCATTAAGAGGTCCCAAATCTCCTCACGCTATCAGCACTCTTTATACTTTGTGTTGTAAGAAAGTCCTGAGGCTCAGTGGAAGCTAGTCAAACAAGCATGATCTGTTGAACCTAGGAGGATTGGTGTGACGATCCCGCTGTCTGGCAGAACTGCAGCTCATGACCTCTCATTTGCTAGAATCACACGTTTCCTTCCAGTGTCTATCCATAGTCACTAGCCTTTACGAGCCGTTCAAATCAGCCATTTTCCGTTATATTAGCGAGTTAGCTGACTCAATAAGCACTTTTTCATCTAAGCTCTTAAAAAAAATACACAGGAATTTTTGTCACAAATTTTTTGGGTAACTAAAACAGTTTGTTCTTCAAAACCCTCATCTCTAATCGACAACTGTTTGTGCCTGAAATCGTGACATTTGATGACGACTCAGATCTGTAAATAAAGCAATAAAAAGTTCCGAGAAAGTTCTAGGATGTTCTCATGGTCAGGTCACGATCAATTGGTGATAACTGCATTGACATGGATATGTGCTCAAATTGATCAATAACCTAGGTTACTCATAGCTTGTTATTCCCAGGAGTATGATTTTTAACACTTTGAAGGTGACCCGACTGAGACAGAACCCAAACGGATATTGACTTGAAGTTCTTGGCGGTCCAAGAATCACAAACTGAGTGCATAGACATTAATGTTCAAGGCTATTGCCGGTTGAACGATAGCAGCTGGCACCACTCTTACGGTCAAATCAGATGGAGTTGAAGCCTCCATCTGGCTCAAAGACGAGCCCGATAATATGACCAGGTCAGGAGCTACTGGCGTCGTTTGAAACCCATCGGATCGCATGCCAACTGAATCCGAAATATGTACGAATATAATAATCTCATGGCCCTGAGCATTTGAGAAAATTCCACGCGGAGGAATAAAAATTTGTAGTGAAAATAATCCAGTTCTAATCTCTAAGCAATGAACTTTACGATATGTGCAGACCTCAGAAAGTTTGAAAGTTTGGGGAGAAGATTATGACGGAGCTGACTCAAAATTCCCAAAAAAAATGAATTTTCAACGGTGATACTTGCGACTGAATTGCTACGGATCACTATGTGAACATGAAACGTGACAATGTGTCGAAATATTGGTAACTCGAATGCCGTTAGCTTATCAGGTGATCTTTTCTCCGAGCCTGGCAGTCAGCCTACAAACTCTTCGCGAAGGAGATAGTGGATGGAGGTACCCTCCTTACCTGCTTGTGGTTATAATTGGTGCATACCAGCTGGCCAATCGCATAAAAGGAACGTATCTTGCAAGTTCAGTTTTGAGATATGTCGTTTGGCAATGATCCTGAGCATGGGGATCTGCTCCTATACGGCATGGAAGACTTAGTTATTGATAAGACAACTTTTGGAGGTGTAAAGTGAAAATCCTGACAAAGGTTTATTCTCATTTTGTAACGGGATGTGAGGCACTTAGAGATGATTATGTCAAGACAGGGAAAAGGTACTTTCCTGTTTAATGAATCAAATGCGATATATATATATATATATATGACGGTTCTCTTGGACTCAGTTTTTGTGCACAATCTGTCATATGGTCACCCTGGTTGCAGCCAAACGCCTTAGTCAGAAACCGACAATTCAGACAAAGTTATCAGGCTTTAGCAATGGTCAGCAGATTATAAAGTCATGAAAAAATGGGAAGCGGAAAGCTTGTAGGCTCGGATAGAAAGCTGTCGTTTAGCACACAGATGGTTGGTTGACAACTACTGATTGTAGATCAGGTGGCTGTTGATCCGTTCTATAAGCTTGGCAATTTGCTTCCAGACCTTTCGTCCCCAATCGTGAGGAAATCATTATTGCGTGGTTAGACTGGTACTTTCAACTCACAGTAGTCGACATATCTTCATGTAATTGGCCGATTAAGGAAGAGCTTCACTGCAAGCTCATTGGTCGGTTTTCGATTCATGCTGCCTTGCGGTCCGGAGACCTCGTAATTGATTGGCTCGCTGAACATCTTCATTCTGGTGTATTTTGTCGAACGTCTGATCAATCTGTTGACAGAGCCGGCCATGTTTGCCTCGAAGAATATCCTTACCCGTTTTCCAAAGCACTGTGTTTGCAATGCGTGACCATCAGTGGTTGTCTTAGGTAGACAACTTCCCATTTCCCAATGAGGCAATTCGTCAGATACCCATTTATCGAAGGCCGCATATTTTGCGAACTGTGGGCGCTCAGTTGAAAAGGATGGAAGATGGGATGGATGGGATGGGTGGATGGATGGGTGGATGAGATGTGATTGATGGGATAGAAAGCTTCCAGCGAACGACGAGGAATCGGATAATATGCAGACACCTTTGCCAATAGAGTACTGTACACTAAGCCTTTTCGTCGCACACATTAACTGAAGTACTCGCGATATCAGGCTGCATAGCTTCTCCCAAACTTATGCGTAAAAATCTAACCCCTGCTTCACCTCAGACAATGAATCACTGGGAACAAAATCGATGATTTAGTGTATGACAAGGAGTTGCCCATGTGTGCACTCACCCACTTTTGTCTTTCACAATCAAGCAGCAAGACGAAAATCCAGCCGTTACTGTACTGCAAAGACACAGAAGCTGTCCCGTACGCGCAGGCCAAATGCTGCTGACAGAAGGTAACGTCAACATTATCGATCCTGACATTCAGCTGGCTGAAAACTATGGCTTCCAGTTCACCGTCGCCAAAGATAATGTGAACAAATGCGACAATGTCCAGCTGGATCATAAGGAAGGACGAGTTAAGAGTTGATATTTCCAGGATATGAGTCTGGGAAATAACTCAGCTTGGATATCATAAACAACAATCTGCAGCTAAGAATGCATGAAGGTTTACTGCCACAGTAAGGTTTTGCTGTTGCCCGATTGATTCTTCATAGAATTATTAGCCGAAGTCAGTAGTAAGAACTCTGGGTACATGGTTGATCACTGATTTCCATCCACTGTGTGACAGTGATGAGTCTTTAGAGGTCTGTATTCCAATTAGAGAGGAATGACACCGGTTTCTTATCCTAGTATTCGTAGAAAGTAGGGGGATTTTTGTTAGATACTGAAATCAGAATTCCAAGATCCTGTCTGGTAATGGATTTGAGCCATCGATCACTGGCTTACCGAATGGATGCTCTACCTTCCTTGCTACTGAGGAAACACGCCCTCCGACAAGCTTAGACACCTGGACTCCAAAGATGATTCGGCACACCCCTGCTTAACGGATTAACGGTTGATCTTTGTCAGTACTTGTAGTCAATTGTAGCCACTGTGTAATCCCTACAACGAGCCAGTTGCCGTTAATAGTCAACAAGCAGGAAGGTCTGTGGTTCGAGTACATCCACCGGCATATGACTCTGTCCATCCTATGCACTTGAAATTTTTCGTTTCAAGATTCCTGACATCTTTCTCCTGATGCACGTCACATGTACTCAATCCCTTATGGGACGGAGAGGTTAGCCTTCATTGGATTTGTTACGCGAGCGCAGACATTGACTGACCTGCGGGATAACTCAGTAAGTTTATTCGGAATGTTCATGATTTCCTTGTTTGTGTTGTCAACTTTAATTGGAACGGGAATTTTTGGTCAATTTTATTTTTACATGAGATACAGCCGCATCCAAGTTACTTCCAGTAAATTCTAGCCAAAATTTATGATTTCCCCATTCCTGTTAACCGGCGGTTTTATCGTTTGTTTGATGATATGGGGGAGTGTAAGGATAATCGGAATTTACCGCTGGAACAGCTGAGTAGCGTTGAGAAAAAGCAAGACCGCTCAGCTGATGTGCGAACCAACAACGTCTACATCTCTGTCCCTAAGCACGTTATTGACAGAGTCGAGAGTTCGACTTGACTGGTGTGTATTCTGATTGGTTGCATCTGTTATTTTTTCCACCTTAAATAACATGGCAGGATGCGGTGAGTAGTCATGGTCCAGATAAATCTTGTTCAGAAGGGTGATAGCAACATGTCTTGTAAGATATGGTTCACGTTTCGTCACACGTGAAATCTCTAAGCAGTGGATAAACAAAACGGAATATGACACGCTTGAATAGGCAAGCTGTCTTTCTGGAAGAATGAAAGGAACCACCAAAGTTTTCCCCAAGCACTTGGACTCTATTGATCTGTTTGACCGAATAGCAGCGATCGAGCCACTACGGTTTGTAAAGGTTTACGCACCGTTTGACTGTACCTTGGGCAGTGGGCGAGTACACCATCTTCAAATGACTTTAAACGCATCACCACATCAGGTAGAACCACTTTGAAAAACTTGCCACGCGTTCGCTTTGAATACCTCTGGTAAGCGTATCATATTTACATAAATAAACAAAACAATTATCAGCAGCCGAATAGAGTTCTTTTCAGCTAATCCGAGAAAAACGATAAGTCGACGTGCGGCCAAATCATACTGCTGACCAGTCGCTCGTGGCAGAATGTCCAGGTGTTTAAATAAGTTGCCGGGAGGTTATGGGTTCAAGATTCCGCAGGGTTTTGGGCCGCTGATGGTCCGGAATAACAGTGAAACAGTCGTACAGGGCTTCTCGGTTTTTCAACAGATATTAGCCCCACTAAAAGAACGAAATCGCCGTTGATAATTCTCGAATTTCCTCACATCACCAGCAAACTAGAAAAGAGCTTGTCGAAAGAGCAGGGACATAAAGTTTAAATTAAGTTTCTTTGGGATAATTTTCTCAGTGTCATGGAGAAAAAAAGGGTCCTCTGGGGTGGTGTACCCTAATCCTTCTATGTACTTTGCGATAGGAACCACTTGAGTAAGCAAGTTGCACGCCTTCAAAATAGATTGCGATTTTGGAAACAAGATTACCGAGGATGTTCTAATGAAGGTAGCCACAAGTGCTTACTAAAAACTGATCTAGATTAAGCAATAATCTGTTTGAGAAAGTTGGCAGTATTTAACAAATTTGGTAACACCACCGAAGACGTTCAGATTGCTGACAGAATTTTTCAAAGGAGCAAACAAGATCCTCAGAAGACAATTCATAGAATGATTTGCTATCACAGGCAGTAGAATACTCGCCAAAAGGATGTTTCCGAAACAGCATCAGGGATTATTCGTCTTTTGCACGGAATCACTGAAGGATCAGCCCTGAAATTGGCGTAGCCATTATGCTGAACGATGCTTTCATCCGTCGCCAGGTTCAGCTCAAAGTCTTCAGGCAAACTTGTCTCTGTGTCTTTGTGTTCAAACAGGCAAAACAAGTCAGATATGTTGGATATTTCGCACAATACTCGGCGTGACAAGGAGATGGTCACTTGTTGAGCAAGTGACCGTTTGAGAGCTAGACCCCACCTCGTTTTCTGCGTTATCCATTTCACCTTAGGAATTTGAGAGAGAGAATGTTCACTTCAATATAGAGAAAGTCAACCTGTCCCAATTGAAGCTTGAGGGATGAAAAACACTTCCAAAAAATCATCCTGTTTCATAACAGTCCCTCCAAAGTCTAACCAAAATTCCTTGACTGTGTACTTCTACGTTCCAAGATCAGGGGACATAATTAAACAATCTGTCCAACTGCCCCGATCATCATCACGGAGGCTGACATGATTGTAGGGTAAGCGAGATTACTTTAACAGTAACAGAGCAAAGAACACATCGAATTCACGTTGTCACCTCCAACCGCACTACACTGTGCCACCTTTCGACTAAAGATACGCCCATAAGCTCAGTGACTCCGCATTTTCCAACATGGCCACACGCTTCCCAAAGTTATGGGAGTATATCCATTACTGTGGTGAGTACAGATCAGTGAGACATCGATCCAAAAGCGAGACTATATATTTTTGGCTTCACGATGTATGCATTATCACGTGACCCATCCGGCACAATCCTTTCCGCCTTCTCTCTGGGCTAGCCGCCTGGTAAACAGCCCTAATTCTTGGCTGTCACTTGAGTACCACTGAGATAATACAGATCGACGGATGTGATTGTACAGCTATCTCTATCTCCGTTTTCGGTCCGTCTACCCTCATGTGCGTACCAAGCTCAAAAACAGGACAGGTGTACCGTCTCCCAGTGGTTTGTTTTACGTGACAGGAACCGATCAGGAAACCTTGTGTGACAACAGGGTACCCTGCTTTTGAAGTAATTATTCCTGGTCATAAAGATCTGGTTCCTTCAGTTACAGTTGAAATGGTATTGATCAGCTTTTTTATGCAGCTGTTTACCAGACCCGACAAAAGTGTTGGACGCACAAAGTCGTGAAAGGTTTCAAAAATTTGCGGTTTGCATGTCGATATGTGGCTTTTAGAGTAGTTAAGACGGTACGAAAGGCGTGGTCACGGTAAAAAAAGCTTCAAGAATGTTCTATCAATCTTTCTAGGGGCTATTTACCTTTGGAAGTACAACCAGCCAGATGCATCTTTATCCACTTGGCGCATACGCACTGAAAAATACCTTGAAAGACGTGTCATCTCTCTGGTACCGCAAGGTGTACTTTGCTGCTGACCGTGCTCGTGATGTCTTCCTGAGATTTCCCGTGACGGAAATTCCTTAGAGAGTTCGGCAAAACATATCTTTGTTCAGAAGCTCTAACAGGTAAAATAAATAGGCGTTCAGGTAATGTGCTATGCGAGCAGTACAACATAGCTTTCTGGATTAATATACCACATTCCTGCTTGGGTGACTTGCAAAAGGAGGCGGCAGCGAAGCATCACTGCTGAACACTAATGTCATGCTGTCGACGGTGCTGATGACCGGATTAATGCGACCTACCCATGAAGCAGTCAAGCTTCCCGCAGATAAGAATAACACCTTCACTTCGAAAACTTTTCAGTGAATTCTCAAGTGGGAAATGTAATTCACCAAGAAGCAGCCCTCGTAAACGCAGACTTTTCTGCACCAAGCTTTCATCCTGAGTGTTCTTATGTACGGTGTGCCGGTCGGATCCATCTAAACGCCAACAAGTAGAGTGGATGCAGAACACTATCGTCGCAATTATCTTCACATTAAAAATGCATCGTTTTAGTTGCCTGTCTACATAACCCACCAATTAAAACCCAAGATCATTGTAACGAACTGAGAACGGACCAATCAAATCAAAGAAATAAAACTCCTAAAAATAACGATTGCCATAGCGACCAACCAAACTCAAGGAAGACAGACCGCAACACGAAGCAAATCAGAGATGGACCAATCGAGGCGGAAAGCTGAACCCCATCTTATAAAAGTAGTTCGGAAAACCAACTGAATGTGGGAAATACAAGACACGACGCAAATTACGAAAGTACCAATAAGTTTACGATAAATGTTTGTACCAATTAGCCTTTTACATGATGAGCTAGTCTTTGGGAAGTATATGTCCGTAAGCAGCTAGGGAGGAAGTACCCACTCAACTACACACTAATGATATCTCCCCGGTTATTGATGAAACGTTTTGAATCTAGTTGCCGAGCTATGCGACCAGATCAATGGCCACCTGATCAGCCCATAATGAGCCCTAATAGCTCCACTTGCACAGGTTTGTAACACAATTCAAGGTAATTACAGCCAACAAACCTTAGCGCAGTGGATTCTGAAGGATTGCCATTTACTTGCTGTTCCGTTTTTTACAATCACTAGATGATCAAAGCCCTGTTTGCGAAGCCGGCCGAAGATTGGCGGTGATCCAGCCACTTTTTCGTCATACTAGATGTGCCCCTAAACACGTTTTTTGTCAGAACCGCGTGTACGTTAGTCGAGCGGATCCCCATCTGGTTTCTGTTTGTCTGCACCAGTGTCCTTTGAGCGTCTGGACGAAGTTATATTCCACTAAACCTGGAGAAACTGGGAGAAACCAACCACTGGACAGAGGTTTGTGAGCGAAACGCGGGGTAGCATTCTCCACAAGTGGTAGTTCAGTGGTTTATTTCCAACACTTGAAAAGTCTTGAGTTGCAGTTTGCACTTCGCACGTTCCCAGTATGCCGTAAACCAGTCGTTTTAGACGCTGTAGGTGACTGTGGTGACGACAGCCCGACGGATTAGCTGGACTGTGTTCTCGTTTTAGGAGTGAAGGGCTCTTAGTGTATGAACTATATAGTTTACTTCGTGTAAATGCATCTTGGATGGCCCTTCGTCTAAGTCTCAGCTCATTCGCGACCTAATCATGCCTGAGCCAAACCTTTTTTATCCCGCTCCTAGAACAAACAGGCGAATAAAGGTCTGCAAACACAATAACTGCTTTGGAAACTTTCGCTCCCAACTTTCACTCAACTATGCATTATTCGACCGGCGTACTGTCTGACTTTGTGACTTGCTGATGAGTCACCAAAGCATTTTGTTGTCTGTTCTATTTTCCGGTAGGCTGTTGCTTTTCACGTATAATTACTTGCTCAATTCGGAACAACAACCCGGCTGGCAGCTACACTACGTCTGTCTGATCAGATTTAGTACTGGGTGAGGCATTGGCCTCCACTAGCTGGTCAATGATACACACAATCTTTGTCCTCTAAACTAAGTTCCTTATCAACACGTTCCTGTGTACAACTGGATTAAAACCGACTACCACTGGCCGTAGCAAACCATAATAAACTAACCGCTCTTGGTGGAATACACTCAGTTGCGAGAACGCAACTGAATCTCCCGTTTATGATGTTCCCAGGCAACTGAATGTGTTGTTGAAGAATTTACAGCAATCTTATGAGTAGTATATTACGTGTGAACTAACCGTTCATTCTTAAATCACACGAAGTAAGTCTGGACCAATCATCAACAAAAAACTTCGGCAACCCTAAGAATAAATTAAGAACACCAAATGAAACCCTCTTGTAAACAGTCCAAGGAAGTATTCAACAGTTTACGGTCGGCTTTCAAACATTTCTAGCAGCTGGGATGAAGATACATCCTAATGGGGAACTTTCAGAGCAAACTGTATGGTTCAAAATCCTAATGTTACCCTTCGCCAAACAGCTTGAGCTTGTAATTTCTGCTTGCCTAATGACTGCAATTTGAGATTTACACAAAACTTATGAAGACGGGCTACGTGGTGAGTAGTGATCACTTAAAACCAAGTGATGTAATCAGAAAGAAAAACCTCATGAGCCTCCCGCTAGATGAGACATCATTCCATGAGTTTACGTGACGTGAGCTGCCTGATTGAACCCGTATTTGACTGTCTAAGTGTGAGTTAATCACACGCCTAACTGGTCTCTAGCTATCAAATGGCACGGGCTTCAGCTATCAACTGGTAAGTTACGGGTTCGAATCCCTCAACAAACTTATAAGAAGCACACTGTTGAAGCTTTCCAACAACGTGGAAGTCAGTGTTTAGTGTATTTTTGGCTTCTTAACATGTTCTTTAACCAAATGATTCGATTTCACATTAATGCTACTGGATATTCACATCGTGGACTGCTTCCGCGTCTGATTATTAGCTGAATTAAAACATATTGTGTTACCAAGGCAAGTTAACCAATGAATTTCATTCGTATACATATATCACAGGTGAATTAATATTTGACTACGACCTTCCTGAGGTGGTGCACACACAGACTTCCTCATCTGTCGATGTGCGTCTTTCGATGGTAAAACTTACTACAATCTACCGTTCTGCAGAGCGGACCAGCTGAAGGGACCGACCGAGAGTGATCGGGTTGCTCCTTAGAATAAAATATCTCACTGCAAAGACTAGACCACTGAATGGTAGTCTTCATAAGGCTAATTTTTTCCACAAAATAGTCTACCATCTCCTGGCCTATTGTCTCTTGTGGGCTTGTGTGAACGGATTATCTATCGCGTCCGTTATCATGTTTTTGTTCTTGTTACAGCTTTCATCCATGATTCTTTCCAGCTTCCTGGCTTGCGGAGTTCATCAAGGCGATGACTACAACGTAACACCTGCGTTTCCTTTATCATGTCTCCACATCTGTGTCGTGGTTTCGGTTGCCAACTCCAACTGAGTTGACATCAAAACGGTTCACTAGACTTAACGAAATGGGGATACGGTAGATCTCAAAAACGTAAACAGGTGAAAACTGAGATAAACCTTCAAATAATGATCAGATCACGGGGAAAACAAATTTGGTCCCACTTGAGGCGATGTCTCTTCTTCAGAGATGTTTCGGAGATTTTTAGTTTAAACGTTCAATGGCAGTCATTGATTTTATCCTAAGCCTACTTGACCTGTTGAAGCGTGAAGGTACAAATTATATATATATATATGTTATCACGCACTTTTAACCTTTTAAAGCTTCCGAATGGAAGATTATGCTATATTATGCTACAATATCCCCAAGCCTATGTTGGACAGTCATGCTCCGTCTGAAAGCTGGATAGGTTCGATAACTATTGTAGGCAACCTTTCGCGAAGTTTCCGCGCTTTTCGAGGCGCATCTCTAGCTTTGTACAGTTCAAATGATCATATCAGTTTCGTCCGTATCACACATGTTATCAGGTACAAGACCTAGCTAAAATGGTGACAGTCTTTCCTTCTGTGCAGCTTTATCGCAAATGAGTTTGAATCTTGCAAACCATTTAGATCGATGAAATTGGAAGGATACACGTATCGCAATTAACGAATTCCTGATTCCACCGCCTGTTACTCTAGATTTGCCATAAGTTGTCGTGCTTCTAAGTAAGCACGAACGAACGATTCTCATCCCCACCATATTTGGGTTTACTCTTCATTTATCAAAAATTTCAACCAATCCAACATCCCGCCGAATTCGAATTTTTGTCAGGCGCGTAATTTCGTCCCCTTAGTGGTACTCGCAGTTACCAGTGTTGCAGCGCTGCACACTGGCGAATCACGTGATCTTTTCGAAGAGATTATCGGCCAGACAGAGGACAGTTCTTATTTCGGGTCGATACCTCCGTGAATAGCAGAGATAAGAATGGGACGATAACGCTTATCGATGTGGTCATTATTTCCAACTTCGTGGATCGATGACGCCTTGAAAACTCGGAACCGTGTGTAGTTTTGATCTATAGCATGAAGCAGGTGCAGTATCTCTGAAAAGAACGATCAAACGAATAACCCGCCTGGGTAGAACCTAGTGAGTAAATTACAGGCTGTAAAAATTCACAGAAATGCTGACGACAGATCACGCAAAGAAAGCTCTGACGCAACCGCGCACACAAAACCACGCAAAGGTGAACTGTTTCGGTTTGAATGCTGATTAGTCTTGTAGTGACTAGTGTTCACCCGGCAGTTCAGCTTCACCTTTTCTGTCAAAATGTCAGATTGTGCAAGTGCGTCAGCAACCTACAAATTCATCAGTCGGAACAAATAACAGGGGAATATGAGAGCAGAAGAATCCGCCATTTTGCAGGCTGATCTCTGTGCCTGTGGTTATTAGACCTCATGCAAGTGAGTTTAACACATTTAGTCCAGCTCAACTTGGGAATTTGAACAACGTGCTCCTAGGTAATCTGAAAACTTCTCTGGGCGACTGAACAGCTACAGTATATATATATATATATATATATATATCACATGACCGAACAAGATAGTGTGGTGATCTGCCAAATGGAATAGTAGGACGGGCAATGGTATCCAAGTTGTAGGCATCCAAATACGGTAGGTGTTCTGAAAACTTATACGATAGAACAAGCCTACTTATCTGATGGTTACGCAGAGCCTAAACGGAAAGCTGACCAAGTCGTTCCGTCCAGCGAAGCGGACAGAAGCTAGTGAAAGTTTTTCACAAGCAATGAAACGTGCTTTATGTGGGATCTCTAGCCAACCGCCAAACTGCTGGAAAACTATGCCGTATTTCACAGCCAGAACAGTTAAAACAAAGGACCGTAGTAGTTTACTGTCTAGCTTTCAATATTCCTTTCTTTACACCATGGAAGATTTACGTCTTTTTGTATTACTGCAAATCTATTCAAGGCAATTTTAACTCCGGAGCACTCTGTGATGTTGACTTCGTGAACCGTCGTCTTTTCCGAAAGAATGCGCACTTCTGATGAGCTCTAATAAGAGGGGCAGGACTGGTTTTCATCTGAAGACAGCGCATTCGGTGAACATGTCTAATGAACACACTTATTGGTCGGTTGCAAACCTGGTCATGCAATTCTTGCTAGGTGGCCAGTAAGATTCCGAAATGACGTGGAAACAGCTAAGAGGATGGCGGTGACAATGTTATAACACTGAGTAGTACGCTACCTGGCACTTCAACGATTTGCAAGTATCCTATATAGTCCTAAGAATAAACGCATAGAGATGTGAATACCTTAAGAAACCAATGGGAAATGGAGTAGACTGACTAAATGTTTTTTTTCTGTAATCTTTCACCCTATGCTTTAGGCTTCTTTGAGGGCATAGACGATTGTCTAGGCGGCTTCCAGTTCTTCCCTTGCAACTCAAGTGATAATTAATTTCCCCAGTAATTGATTTTTCAGAGGATAACAGTATCTCTGAATGTATCCTCCGATATATGCCAAGTTTCGCGGTGGTCGATTTTCAGTGCCGTAATGGAGCTCGACATGGCTCAATGGTTGAGGCGCGTTCAGACCCAACCCGGGCATCTCGAATGCCCCTGTCTAGGCTTCGGTAACCTGGTAGTATCCAAGCCCTCGTGCTTCCATCGGGTAGCGTGGCAGATAGGCGCCGAAAGGGTATCGCTGCCTAATGGTCTTACAGGCTATACTGGTCGAAACTCAGTTCTGTAAGGTTCAGTCATCCCGGAAAGGCTGACGTGGGACAGGTCGTCCGAAAGAGGAAAGTCCCTGTATTGCCAGAAATCGTATTTTTACGAGGAGATCCGGGGACAAACTCGTACTGTGCTCTGCCAGAGGAACGTGAAACCGACGAGCATGTTCACATTTATGAAAGTCGGTATTGCTAGGTTTCCGAGAGGATGGGCGGATTGATAAAATCGACCTTAAGAACCACACACTCCAGTCGTCCAGCGCTTGACCGCGACACATTGTGTACTGGGGTTGGAGTACTTTCAGAAGTCAAGAGTCCGGTGTGGCTCAAGAGACATTCCTGTTCAGAGTAGTATAAGGGGTTAGATAATTGTGCCTTGGCCCTCGCATCCTCGGGCCAGCCAAACCGACCACGAGGATCAGATTACCGTATCTCTGTGACACTGCCTGTAGAAGAAAGAACCGACCGTTGGGCTACTGCTCAGATAGTTTGGTGAAAAGAAAAAGGAAAAACCAAAAACTATTGAAGATCTAGAATTTGAACGACTTAGAGACCACAAACAGAGAGAATTGGAGACATCTCAAATGCAACTTGAAACCTGGGACGCTGGAACCCTTCCCAACAGGGCTGGAAGCGATAGACCTGAAAAGAGCTGAAACCCTATCTTAAGAACGTAGCTGCCCTCAACAAAATTCATTTGGCCGATCAGGAAAGCTTACGGGAAACTGGGGAGACAGTCTACTGGTATGGAACTTCCCAGGATGATTAACGGCGACCCTGGCCAGTTATATGAATGGATGAACGAAACTGCACCATTACTAAGCTAATGACTATCCGGCTTCGACTGTCCAGAGGACTTTTCACCACTTTTGTTAGCGCGTATGCTCTGATATTGAGGATGCTCACGAAGAATCCTGGAAGCAACCATCAGCTCTCATCACACCCATTAGATCAACTGATCGCCCATTCCTCATGGATGACCTCAACACCCGAAGTAATCTTGTCAGACGGGTATGGAAAGGAATAACTGGGTCGTTTACGATTAAATCAATGAGCTTAAAAAGACTGGGGTCTACCAACGATGTGCGCAACGATGGATTTACGCAATACTCACACATATGGTTCAGTGTTGGGAAGGCACCCATCACGACTTCGTATGATATCGTCATAACGAACAATTAAGGGTGGTTTCGATCTAGATTATACCATAGTCGTGCAAAGGGATCTCACTGAAGTTTCCATAATAAAGTTGATGTATTGCGCCAATTAGAACACGGATTATGCGTCTGTACGATCTAATAGCCTAGGGTCGGTATTGATTGATCGGCAGGGTCTCACTGAAATCAAACAATTTTGGATTGATACTGCTCAGTAGTAGTCTGAAAGCTACAGTGAGGTCAGCTGTGTGTCCAGTGGACAGAATGATTTTGACGTTCGATGAGGCAGGTTTTCGGATCTCCGCTTGGAGACCATCAGTCAGTCGTTTTGTCACCTGACTCAAATAACGAGGCGAATGTTCTGAGATGCGTTCGTATAAACTCCTGTCCGCCCACTCCAATGTATGTTTCACCGCAACTGCACATGAAGTGGTGCACAACTTGTGAGACAAAGAGATTGAGTACAATACGCTGCTTGCATAGGGTACTGGCTTACCTCATTGATGAAAGCAAGTGTATTTGAACAGCTGGGGACACTTGACGGAGTATATCACGTAATTTGTGTCATATGTTTATAGTACCTTCCTCAAATTGCAGTCTGATGTTTTTTAAATTATTTTTGAGTCCGATTGCTTGCAACAGGGTTGTTCGCACTTCACAATAAGTAACTCTGCAGCTGAAACAGATTTCCACTATGTATGATGCCGTGACCAAGGGATGAAGATTTCATCGCCACAACCCTTCCAGGATGTAAACGTCCGGGCTTTTTCGGAGGATTCTGAAGGTGTGGTGAAGACGGGCGGGCTGTGATCATTTGCAAAAAGATTTCCTTGCAAATGAGTGTATTTCGCTAAGTTTGTGCAATTTGGTTTCAAGTAGAACATAAGGTTGACGGAAAGCCGGGGACTGCGCCTACGTGATGAGCCCAAAGTAGAAGGGCAAACCGGTCGTGGGCTGTCGAAGAATTTTCAGCAACCTTATGAATAGTGAATTACGTATTTACTCAAGCTGATTTGGAAAGCAAAGAAGTGTGACTTTCCATTGGACAGTTTCTCCCGCCTTTTGTCCCCATACAACATTTTTGTGAGCATTGTAGCCAGTTACGATGAGTATGCCCGTAACTGTGGGGGAAGGGCAACCTGCCGTGTAAGGTCTTTCTCATTGCGCATACTTCATAAGGGACTGGTACTAGCGTCCCTCTATTGGTTTACAGAAACTACTTCACTCCCTGGCCCACCGTCCAATCGATTTCTTCTTTTATCAGTTCTGATAGACTTAATTTCCACATCAGTGACCACATTTCATACCGGCCTTGGTGCGACTTTGGCAGCACTGGAAAACCGGAAGTTGGTGTGTATGACGCAATCGTTTGATGTTTTCACAGTCTGGAATCAGGAGTCGAAGGCTGTGCGTCAAAACCTATCCGCTTAGCACAAGGTACCGAATGGAGAATCTCAAGGTTCCGTCATTTTGGTCACTGTAAAAACCGCCTCCCAGAGATCCGAACGGCATATCTGATCAGCTGCTGTGGGTGTAAATCTCTAACTGCGAGTGTGGTTATCATCAACTGATCACGTGATCGGATATCGCCAATGGATGCAAGGTCTTACGTAAAAGGTGGGAAACTGTTCAATACTGAGTTGGCATTGTTAAAAAAAGTCGAACAAGTCGCATAATTGTCCAAACTGTTGAATAAATAAATGGCCCTCCCTAGAGAAGGGAGGAGGAAGACAAATCGTGATCATGACAATGATAAAGATGACAATAGATAGGAAGAGGTGAACTGATGCACCTGCGATCCTGGATACCTGTTCACTGAACTCTCTTGCAGCATTTTGCACATACCGAATTTCCAGTGGACTGATTCAGGTGTCAATAAACCGTGAAAAATCAGAACAAGTGACTCATTCACCAAAACGATGAAGTTGTCCGCAACTAAATTTTTGCCGTGACGTATCGATCTATGTGTCATTTCAGACCGTACATCGTGAGTACAACAAACAGGCAGGTGGTTCCGGAGTTAGGAATGAGAAATTATTATCAATAGGGTTTTACAGTTTCAGCTATAGGATCTTCCACAATGCTTCCAAGCTTATCTGTTGAGGGACGCAACATTTTTCCGCTCAGTTACAGTGAGCTACAAAAACAGGATAATCTGGGATACTTATGGGTGATTTTCGAATGCACTATAAGTCTACGCAAAATATCTGCCTCGGATACGTATGGGTGATTCTCAAATGCACTATAAGTCTACGCAAAATATCTGGTTGTGTTGGTGTTAACTGGAAGCAATTCAGGTGTTTTTTCTGAAGTCTCACAAACAAGGAATTGTTGATTCGGTGGTAGGATAACTTCGAACTCGCTGGTGTGATAGGTCTTAAGGCTTTCGAAGAGCTGTTAGTTTCATGATCAGTAGGTTCTTCCAAAAGGGGCCTGTGGCTAACCGAAATTGTCAGCTGTCCCATTCGTTTTCCACGGCCTTTGAAACACGACTTTCCGTATCTCAGAAGAGGACAACGTCACTCCACATAAGTGCCTTAAACTAGACATGTATTCAGGCTGGTAAACTTATAATTTTACTAAACTGCGTGCACGTTGGTCGTCGGGGGGTATTCATGTAAGTCATGTATCGATTACTGCCTTCCAAACTCGGTTGACTGACACTTGAATTAGCATTGTTCATGCTGTTGCGTTAAACTTGAGCGTAGAAAA